>CM055826.1:1823199-1882430 GCA_029582265.1 Zoroaster sp. YZ-2022
AAAAATCCTTTTTTTATACACATCTTTCGCTCGAATCTCGAGTAACAAACTATTCGTATCTGTGTAAATCAACTCGCACTCGTCTTTGTAATTCTTTTTGAAACGATTGTAATAAAAATCGTACATAAAAGCTTTAGACAAATCCAGTATGCTCATTCCTACGTAGACTGGGTGGTTGAGTAAGAGTTTTATTTTGTGCATGTGAATCGCCACTAAATCGTTATCAAAAATCCTAGCCTCGGCAAAATTTGGTTTCGCGATGAGTGAACGAATTTGATTTTCCGCTTTATCATCGTTTAACCGCTTTAAATTCACGTTGACGCGTTTTCGTACATTTTCAATCGTTTTTCCAAAAACTGAATTGTTCATGAGTTTGTATAAATCTTTTTCAAAATCACTCGTTGCGTCTTTTCTTAATCGAGTGGAAATGCGTCGTGAGAATCGTGTAATTCTTTAGGGTATTCTAAATCAACTTCTAAAATGCATCCTTTTTTATTTTTTAATCCCTCGCTCTCGAGTTTGACAATTTGTTTACTAGTCATCCACTTAAAATTACCCGTTGGTAAAGGTTGACTCATCGCGTGCCCGTACAAATTATTCGCGTCTAAATACATAATGTAACTCGATAGTCTTGATGGATCGTAATCGGGTAAATGTACATTATTTGCTTTCGCGTATCGTTTACTTACATGTACCATACACGTTCCTCCTCTCGTACCTTTTTCTATAAATAAATGCATGTCAACATCCGTAAACAATTCTAAAGTTTGTTTCAAATGTTTTAATAAAGCGTCCCAACTTAGACCCGGACTCGTATAATAATTAGCTGGATCTAAATCGTATTGTTTCATACAAGTAGCGCGAAAATTTTCAAATACATCCGCTAATAAGCAAGTATCGGTACGCACGTATAAATCGTGATAATCTCCTAAATTTTTACAATCAAACTTGTTAAAAACGTTTTTACCGTGAGCGTATTGTTCTTTAGTAATGCGTTGATCGTTTAAACTACTATAAAAAGATTATATCGGAGGAAGGCGCGTTTCTTCAAATCTTACAAAACTATCCATGTATTCGAAAGGATAAATACCCTTGCTTTTTAAAAGATTACATTTTTCTAAATCTGATTCAAACTTGCTACATGTAGTAATAGGGGAAAAATTGTTTGATTTTACGAGCTTATCCAACGACGCTAGTAAACATTGAGCGCTGTCGATAAATCGTAGTTGCCCGATTGAAAAAGAAATATATTTTTCGATATTGTTTGGAATACACGTTAGATTTCCCGTCGTTTGACTCGCGGTCTGCATAATGAGATGAGAGTCGTAGCCTCGTAAATTATGAAACACAACCGGAATAAAAGTTTTACTCGGTTTTAAACTCAGTTTTAAATTACAACAATTATGCGCGGCGCCTCTATATTTACCGGTAATGTGACAATGATCGCGTACTCGTTTAAACTTGTCGTCATCATCGCTAAAAAATTCCTTTTCACATATCCAACATTTTTTAGCATTTTTAAAATCTTCTACATCTTGTTTAGTCATCATTATTTCTTTAGGATTTTTAAACATCTCGTTGATGTTTTCTTCTTCTTTTTCTAATTCATTTAAAAAATGTTTAGCCGCATCTTTTCCCCGGTATACGATGGGAGAACTAGTTTCACCGTCGCAACGAACGACGACGTACGAATAACCGCAAACGACGTGTTCTTGCAGTTTTTCAGTATTACATGTAGTCGTATTTACAGAGTCAATCTTTTTAATAATACTTTCAAAGTCGGCGTATATAACGAAAGGAACTTGACTCTTTTTATGAAAATTTATCAACTTTAGCGTATCGTTTTTACCCTTTTCCGGCATAACGACCGTCGTCGGTCTGTCGTTTATTCCTTACACATTTTACGTGATTTTCGAGATACGATTCCGTCGAGAAACCCTGTAAACATCTCAAACAAAAATGTTGACGTTCTTTATGTTTCGTTTGGTTGTAAAGTAATTTGTTCACATCTTTAATCCAAACGTAGTGAGATCTAGTTCCTCCTTCTTCTTCTTTGTTAATGAATAATACATTTATACGATCTATAGTTTTAGGTTGATCGCTGAGGTGATAAACTAGTATTAATTTTGATTCGTAACCAAAAACGTTTATCGCGATATTGTTTTGTTGTTCTACTTTTTTTATTTGATTAATCGGCGTAGGAGCATCGATACCATTAAAATTTTAAACCATCCTTCGTCGGGTATTTACTCATTCTATCAACATGATTGTTTGCGGGAAAACGATGAGCGCGCAAAGCCCACCTCAAACAATCGTCGTCGTTGTTTTTACGTTGATGCACGCTTTTTAATTTTTTATATAGTCCGGTAGCTCGATATAAGAACCCCCCCTCAAAGGTTGATATTTCGCGATAGCGATATTCATATCCACGATACGATCTACTTCCCATCCAGAACCCTTTTGAGTCCATTTTTCTAAAGACTCGACAATTTGTGAAAAAACGGTATTGAGTATATTTTCAATGTCATCCAAATTCAATAAAACAATTTGTCTATTATTATGAAATCTTGGTTCGGTAGAATCGATAGTACCGTCTAGGTTTTCTTTACGTAATTTAACGCGTATAAATATCATAAACTTGCACGATGTAAATTCTTTCAAGTCTAAATCCAACTTGACAATTATCTTTGGTTTTACCGCTTCCCAAAAAATGTTTAAATCTTTTTCTTTGCTGTGATTCAGCGGAACAACCATTCTTCGTTCGCGTAACCATCTTCCACCATCGAATGGGGGTTTAAATCTCAACTCTTATTCTCGTCCGTGAAACCTTTTAATAGCGGCGATCTAGTCTTTTTATCAACCGCGCACTTTTCCCCGCACCGCGTTCTGGTAGCTCAATATTTTCAGACTCTACATGTATACGCGCTCTCAACTCAACTAATTTTAATTTATATAATGGCTTTGGTTTACGGCGATGTAAATATTTTTTACCGCGTTGTAATAAGAACGTTTATCAACTTTACCATTTTGGTTTTGCACAAGAATTATAGGTTTATGCTCTCTAGCATAATTTTTCAATTCTTGTAATGTCCATCTCGATAAAAATTGTCTTCTCGATTCCATACTCATCTTTATTATTAAACGAGATATTTTTTTTTTTTCTCGTTTCGATTTCTCATTTTTTAAATTTACTTTTTAGATAATTTTTGACGTCACGCTTCGCGACAGCGCACCTACTTCATTACTACATCGGCTTCTTAATCTCTTTATACGAGTTCTTATTAACCACGCCCATTTTTAAGTACTCGCTCTGAAAAATGATTTTTTTTCAAATAATGATTGTTTTTTATACTTGGGCTAGAACCCCCATCTGACATACTACTACACGACTCTGCACCAGTACACGACTCTGCACCAGTACACGACTCTGCACCAGTACACGACTCTGCACCAGTACACGACTCTGCACCAGTACACGACCCTGAACCAGTACACGACCCTGAACCAGTACACGACACGACTCTGAACCTGTACACGACTCTGAACCAGTACACGACCCTGAACCAGTACACGACCCTGAACCAGTACACGACCCTGAACCAGTACACGACCCTGAACCAGTACACGACCCTGAACCAGTACACGACCCTGAACCAGTACACGACCCTGAACCAGTACACGACCCTGAACCAGTACACGACCCTGAACCAGTACACGACCCTGAACCAGTACACACGACCCTGAACCAGTACACGACCCTGAACCAGTACACGACCATGAACCAGTACACGACCCTGAACCAGTACACGACTCTGAACCAGTACACGACTCTGAACCAGTACACGACTCTGAACCAGTACACGACTCTGAACCAGTACACGACTCTGAACCAGTACACGACTCTGAACCAGTACACGACTCTGAACCAGTACACCACTCTGAACCAGTACACCACTCTGAACCAGTACACGACTCTGAACCAGTACACCACTCTGAACCAGTACACCACTCTGAACCAGTACACCACTCTGAACCAGTACACCACTCTGAACCAGTACACGACTCTGCTGATCTTCTGTTGGCAGAACGATTTACTCCAGTAGTATACCATGTGCTGCCACAGTGAATGTATTGTAGTACAGTATACATTGCATGCACTGTGTGGTGCTTGCACAATGTCATGTGCACAGTACATTCATGTGTGGATGTGTTGCTACTCCCGCGTGTCGGCTGACAACTTCATGAATCAGTAATTACTTGTGAATGTGTTACTACTCACCCGTACTTTTGCGGTAATTGCAGCGGGATGATTACTAGAGTAGTTAAAATTCGTGAGTACAAGTATAATTATTAATTACTACTTGCGAGTACTTGAGTAATCGCACGACTCACCCAGCACTACATATCAAAATACTGTCCGATTCCAGTATTAAATATATTGAAACTGAATCACGTAATTTTAAACCAACCAAAATAATTGTAGAAAAATTACTTATTTTGTTCACCTTTAAGGCAACACAGTTTTTGCTGGTACTGTATGTCCCCAACGTATTAAAGCCGAATGGACTTAATGGATAACTTACTTTCCTTTGTAGAATCAGTGTTATGACATTGATAGCTGTTTCCAAACATGTTGCATGACCATGTGGTGACTGATTCATGGATGGCCCAACATCTAAACATAACACTATTGCTTCCTGCGGAAAAAGAACAGCATTGACAAGATTACAACATCTTCTTGGTGAGTCCAGTCATCACAAATTCACAGATACATGTAGTCACAAAACAACATCAATATCAATATATACATGTACATGTACATGATGATTACCACATTAGCAACTGATACAAAACTCATATTTCATATTAATCCTCCAGTCAAAAATCAGTCAAAATGTTGATATACATGTACTTGCCAAGGTATATATCTAGTGCACTTAAAAGTCAAACACTGTCAAACCCTTACATGTACACTGTAGTACATGTAAGTACATTTACAGGTCAAAATGAGTCGACCGTTTTTGACTGGTAAAAGTATTGTCTGGTGTTGTTCCAGAGTGGTCAAAATGACAGTAAAAACCAGTCAAAAATGCCCCGGTGTGTACATTTGGGTCAACAGTCAAAACAGGCAGTTGACTGGTTTTGACCTCATTAGCTACATGTACTTGACACCAAAGTACAGCTCTAGTAGGAGGGTTAAGGAAAGTATTAAGTAACCTTATTTACAGGTCTCAGCTTGACATTGTATAAAAGCTCTGCCAATGGTACAAAATAGATTTGTTCATACAAAATAGCAGGCAGGTAAATGAAACCAGAAATTGGGAACCGGGTACCAAGCAACTTATTCAGATACCCAGCACAGCCCTAATTATAAACAGCTTACATGTACTTGTATTGTATGTATCCTCAATTTACCCTAAATGACACACCTAAGGTTATATGATAAACTGGATGGTACAATGATGTTGGTACATGTATAATGACTCGCCCCCAAACTGTTAAAGTTCATGGGGGAACAGAAAATGTACCCAAGAAGAAAAACAGTTGAATCATGTTTCATGTTATTCCAGATGGTTTTTAATCTTGAAAATAAAAATATTGTTTTCGATTTTTAAAATAAAATGGTATAATTTGGAGTTCTAAGCTCTCAAAACTTTTAATCAATATTCTTGAAAGACCAATAAAATGGAAAGTGGCTAAATTTTTTCTAAAAAGTACTTTAAAACTTTGAAATGTGTAAAAATGCTGTTAACATTTTGTCAAATAAAAGATTTCTTTTCATAACCATGTTTCATTTTCTCAATAATTTTCCACTACCGTCAAAATAAACACCAACGAATTAAGTAGTCTTCGTTCGCTTCTTCTGTAAGGAATGTGTCCATTTTGAGGATCAGTATTTCTTTAAAAATCATTGTCAGCTTGTTGATGGCAAAGAACAATAAAATCACAGATTTTCGTGAAAAAGAAATTGAGGTCATGTAAATCTCTTACTATTTGTATCTAGTAAAATCAGTGGTTAAATAACTTTTTCCACTTTCACAAGCACTAACTTTCCAGTAAATCCTACAATTTCACTATAATTTTTTATTTCTGTAACAAGCACGACTTAGATAAGTTTATGCAACCAGTAATATGCCATAGTTTTGTAAGTTTTCCCAAGAAATGCTAAGCCAAAGGTAGGTGCGTCATTTTACGAGTGCGGCGAATTACATACACGGACGATACGACTGCCAAAAATATATACATGTATAAACATCTCCAGTCAATGCCTAGCCAGAACTAAAACATCAGACTCACATAACAACCATTCTGCTTTTATCCTTCACTGGCTCCTGGTTAGAATTACATGTAATGTACTACATGTATGTAAAATCCTCCTGCTCACATTCAAAGCCCTTTATGGTTTAGACCATCCTACATGTACATGCAAAACATGCTACAAGATTTTTTTTACAGCTACAAAATTAAGCTCTTAATTTCAGCTTTTGTTCCTTTGCTTGGGGTTATTGACTATTGGCACAGTGACTTTGATGGCAAATGCTAACAGTGAATTATACCTTTGAAGAAGGGAACTCATGTGGCCTGATTTGAATGCACAATACCAGCGCATCTGTTGCACCTTCACAAAGTTGTTATTTGGGGATAATCTTACCAAAGTCATCAAAGATATCAACGATACTAATAAAGTAGGACACAAAATTGGTAGAGTGGGTGATGTCCAAAATATGGATAAATGCCAAACCTTTTGTAACCATCATTACAAAAATGTATGGAGTAAACCAGACCATTCAAAAGGTCACTAACCCTCCAAGGGCTACGGCAAAAGACAGCCATACAACAGACAGGGCCAAAGCAAGCATCCGTAACTTACCAAAGAACATTGTTACAGTGCAGCAAGATTTAAACAAATTTGGCTTAAACCTCATTGACACTCAAATAATGTCATATACATGTAAATGTATGGCAGGCAGAATTAAACATTATTTGCCCACTTGGAAGAAGCTCACTTCTGTATCTAAAACAGTATGTAATGAGCATTCCTAAGGAAAATCTTGTTCAACAAGTTGATAAAATATTGACAAAAGGAGTCATTGAAATTATAACCCATGATGAGCCCAGAGAAATCTTAAAAACATAGTTGTAAGACCAAAAAAAAGCTGAACTAGAGGTCTTGAATTTGTTAAAAACAAACTCAGGGTGTTCGAGTGTGCAGCATATGTGATGACGTCATCACCAAAAATTGTTAAAAAACAAGATTTACTTCAGAAGATATGAGTTTTCATAATATATAATTAAAATAACATATAATGTGGTATACTGAATACATTAACTTCCGGTTCAGTCATCCCACATAATTTTAAATTCTTACAACTGTAAGTTTCGGTTCAATCTGTGACATCATTCAGACTTCACAAAATCTTTCCTCATAATTGGGGTGTCAATTGTGCCAAATTTGGTAAAATTCTGTCTAATATTTTCCTGAGATAGCAAAAAGTGGCTTTTTTAAGAGCGATGACGTCAACAAATATATTTTTGAAAAGAGCAGATCCCACTTAACATACATGTACATGTATATACCCAAAATGTTATTTCGAATACCCTTTCAGATTTGCGCCAATTTATAAAGAACGTGAACTTCGAGTTTGGACCGGAAGTAAGGTTCAATAGGGTCATGTCTTTGTATCAAATGTCGAGTCCTCCATGTTCTGCATGATTATGAAGGAATCAAGATATTATCTATTGTGGTTCGCGAAATATAAAATATATTGTTTTAATTATAATTAATTACGTAATAATTCATTAGATGACCTCTCCATGACGTCACGTTACCTGGAACTACATGTATGTTAAGGTCTAACTATTTGTTAAGCTTTAAGGTTCTTTGAACTCCGCAACTATGTTTTGACTGTACAAATACATTTACAGATTATTATACAGTCCATTTTCACAGTTTACAGAGCGCCTACGTTCGTACAGACAAGGTACATGTATAACAATGAAATGTAACATGGTGAACATATATTTATGAGCAATCGAATAGCCAATAAGAACAATATAAATTTGTTACAATGGAAATTTATCCAATCACGATGCGCAAGTGGTACTCTAAAGCCCTTGCTTAATACACATGTTCATGTATTCAGCTAAGTCTGTCAAATGAGGGCGCTGTTCATTGTTTACTTCTGCCCAGGTTTGGTGACCGCGGATGCTTATCGGGTCAGTGGGTGTGAACAGTGATCAGCTACATCCTCCAGGAATATTATGGTTTTCTTTGATCTATAAATCCTTAAGTAAGGAGGGTAATTATCTCACTGGTGGTTACATGTATATTGTTTCCTATTTTTGCTTTAGATGTTATTCAGTGGGTTGAAATGTCCCAGTTTGCGGCATTTTGTTTGGCGTGGTTAGATATGTCGTTGAGTGAGGGTGAGTACATGTAGTTTCCCGCGAGTAAAAGTGTCCTTGTTTTAGATGGGCTCGGCGAAGATCACACCAGATGTTTGATAGCGGGAAAGTTTTGAGCTAGTTTCGGGATATTTTGAGCTGAAAGAGGAGGCAATGAGTTGTTAATTTGGACGGTAGAAACGTGTGCAATGACTGGTGATAATAATTAAATGTAATTTTAATGTGAAATATGCCAACTTTACATGATGATTTCGTGTCAACCCTTGATATAAATTGTTCATGTACTTTCATTGGACCTGGAACGGTGGTCTATTAGATGTAGGCGAGTGTACATGTATGTAGGCCTCATGGATAGTTCTGTTTCGTGACAAATTATGTATTAATACAGTTGTGATTACATTATGTGTTCATTTGAGGTTGATTACGTTATTGTATATCAACAGGTTTTTCGAGGATAGATAGAAAGAATAAACAACAGAAGCAAACCCAACAATTGGCGTCATGTCAAAAATTCTCTTGATTGAGTTCACTACACGCAGAAAGAGGCACGTGATCCTCAAAACTTCCTGGGCACATTGCCTCCATGGATACACTAGGCCCTGCCCCTGAAAAAGTGGTCCTAACTGTTAATTTGATTTCAAGCATCCATAAGGCCTTTCTCCAAAATGGCCGTTTTTCAGTGTGGATGTTTTCACTACTGTAGAGGGTGATTTTCATTTGGGATAATTCCCTGGAAACCTGGACTTGTGTCTTTTTCATTATCACCAGCGCCTCGGATTAGGTTTCTAGATAGTAGATGGCGCTTTATAAGTTTCATTATTATTATTTATTATTAAGAACGTTATACTTATTATAGCCCTATTGATCAATATTTGTTCTTTGGTTTTAAAAACTGTGGGACTTGTAGTTGTAATGTATTTTTCAACAAATTTTTGAATATTTTGTGTTCAGTACTGTTGGAGTTTATGGGAGTTTATTTACTATGGGAGTTTATTTGGTGGGGTGCACCCTCGAGATGTCACGAGGGTCGAGTTGTCACGAGGGTCGAGTTGTCACGAGATTCGAGTTGTTGTCACAACAAGGGTCGAGTTGTTGTTATGTTGTCACGAGGGTCGAGTTGTTGTCACGAGGGTCGAGTTGTAACGAGGGACGAGTTGTCACAAAGGCCAAGGGTCGAGTTGTCATATGACCAGCCAAACAAGGGAAGGATACGGAGGGGTCAAGTGTATGTGGTATGGCCCTTATCATTATGGGGCTAATCGCGACCGGGATTTTGTTAGATAATCCACTCAAAGTAACGTTAGAATGCAAATTACCTTGTCCCTTCCAGCCATAATGCTTGAACCTCTGATTGTTTATGACACTATATCAGCAAACTAGTAATGTTACACTCGTCCGTTGAACCAAAATCAAACAAGCATTAAGCAAGCTAGCTGCACCTCACCGCCTAAGCGCGCGTACGGATTCAACCACGGGATTCACTAGCCGCGGATTCGATACCAGGCTGAAGTCAGCACCGAATTTGGTGCTAGCACGAAATTTGGTGCTGGCACCGAATTTCAAATACCACAAAAGACCGTCAATATACGTCATTGAGTGCAAACGTACATAGTAAAATACACAATGACGATTCGAACAATTTTGACGAGACGTGTTCCATTGTAAAATAGCAAAATTGTAATGTTTTTTCTTCACAGATGTGTTCATCACATCTCTAGCTATAATCTATTAGCGCCCCAAATTAATCGATCCACTAATTAGCCCAGTCCGACTAATTAAAGAGTGCATGCAATTATCCAATCGGCATATCCTTATGTTCAATATAAAAACGGCATACCTATCTTTGACCAAAAGGTTTCCATTGTAAAATGGCAAAATTGTAATTTTTTTCTTCACAGATGTGTTTATCACATCTCTAGCTATAATCTATTAGCGCCCCCAATTAATCGATCCACTAATTAACCCAGCCCGAATAACTGAAGAGTGCATACAATTATCCAATCGGCATATCCATATGTACAATGTACGAACGGCATACCTATCTTTGACCGAAAGGTTTCCATTTTTTGGCAAAATTGTAACTAATTAAGAAATGCATACAATTATCCAACCGGCATGTCCTTGTACAATGTACAAACGGCATACCTATTATATGTTCCAGGCTGAAGTCAGCACCTATGTTCTCGCTGTTGGAATCTCAGTGCGGTACGGGCAGTTTAAAAAAAAATTGCTTCAGATCGCGGAATGGTTTGTTTTGCGAGCACAGAACTCGCTTGTGTGCTCGCTGTTGGAATCTCAGTGCGGTACGGGCAACTTTAAAAAAAATTGCTTCAGATCGCGGAATGGATTGTTTTGCGAGCACAGAACTCACTTGTGTGCTCGCTGTTGGAATCTCAGTGCGGTACGGGCAGTTTAAAAAAAAAAAAAATTGCTTCAGATCGCGGAATGGATTGTTTTGCGAGCACAGAACTCGCTTGTGTGCTCGCTGTTGGAATCTCAGTGCGGTACGGGCAGTTTAAAAAAAATGCTCCAGATCGCGGAATGGTTTGTTTTGCGAGCACAGAACTCGCTTGTTTGCTCGCTGTTGGAATCTCAGGGCGGTACAGGCAGTTTAAAAAAAATTGCTTCAGATCGCGGAATGGTTTGTTTTGCGGGCAGAGAACTCGCTTGCGTGCGTGCTCGCTGTTGGAATCTCAGTGCGGTACGGGCAGTTTAAAAAATGCTTCAGATCGGGGAATGTTTGTTTTGCGAGCACAGAACTCGCTTGTGTGCTCGCTGTTGGAATCTCAGGGCGATACGGGCAGTTAAAAAAATAAAATTGCTTCAGATCGCGGAATGGATTGTTTTGCGAGCACAGAACTCGCTTGTGTGCTCGCTGTTGGAATCTCAGGGCGGTACGGGCAGTTTAAAAAAATTGCTTTTTTGTATTAGTGATACGTACTGTTTTTTTTTTTGGTTTTTGGGCGGCGACTTCTTTTATGCGGCGACTTTTTGTTTTTGGGCGGCGACGTTTTTTTACACGGCGACTTTTTGTTTCTGGGCGGCGACTTTTTTTACGCGGCGACTTTTTGTTTCTGGGCGGCGACTTTTTTTACGCGGCGACTTTTTTTTTACGCGGCGACTTTTTGTTTTTGGGCGGCGACCTTTTTCACGCAGCGACTTTTTTTACGTAGCGACTTGTTGAGTGTTTTTAAATAATTTATACGATCCTTTCCAATATGCCTATTATAGCACAACAACGACATTTTATCTGCACTCGATGATGGAAATGTAACTGCCTTAATTCTTCTTGATCTTAGCGCTGCGTTCGATACGGTTGACCATGATATTTTACTTGCACGTTTAAAACATCATAATTATAGGAATTAATGGCCATGCACTGGAAAGGTGTCAACATTTTTGTATTCGTGATGCCGTCTCTGAACCTTTTCGTCTGAATAACTCAGTACCTCAAGAATCTGTCCTCGGTCCTCAGTGGTTTCCAATTTACACTTACCCAATTCGTAACATATTCATGAAATATGAAATATCTTATCACGTCTACGCAGATGACATTCATATTTATCTAGCTTTCAAACCATCACAACAACAGAGTGCCTCTATAATTAATCGCCTTGAAAACTGTATTCATGATATTCGCATTTGGATGAAGGAAAATTTCTTAAAACTCGATGATAATAAAATTGAATTTGTGCTATTTGGTTCTCGTCAAGAACTATCTAAGATTTCTATTCCAAATATTGTTATTGGTGACTCTCATGTGCAATCTTCTTCTCAAGCAAGGAACCTTGGAGTTATTTTTGATGCAAACATGACACTTAAACCTCATATTTCAAATGTTACTCGCACCGCAGCATTTCACCTTAGGAACATTGGAAAGTTACGCAAATATCTAAATTATGATGTAACAGAATAAAATTGTTCATTCCTTCATAACATCTCGTCTTGATATGGCAAATTCACTGCTTTATGGACTTCCTCAGGATCAACTACGACGAGTTCAAAATATTCAAAACACTGCTGCACGTAAAACTTGTACCGGTAGCTTTGCATGGTGAGGATGATAAGTAAGAATAATTGCGGTGACACCATGTGGAATCTCAATTGAGTAGTAATTAGTTCTAAAAAGAACTGGAGGTACAACTCGACGTTTCGATCAGTATGCTCTGATCGTCCTCAGGAGAATGCCGGACTCTGGAAAATGCTGCTGCTTAAGTAGGCTGCTGGAGGATCATCCCATGAATGGATGCTGGAGGATTAGTTCGTTGAGGCGCGCAGGCGGGAACTGTTGAGACTAGGATCCTAGGGGTTGGGGGAGAGGAGTGTGTGCTCACTAAACTGAATCAGTTGTTAACAAGCACAGGTTACAATCGGTTACAATCCCAGCAAGATCAGGACAGCGAAGCCGGTTCCAAACCCCGAAAGCAAGGTAAGTAATCTAACCCTCTCTGCTTGTCTCCCCTATCTTGGTTCGACGTCTCACAAACTACAGCGTATCCTCCGACGAGCAGGCATCGATGTGTTCCACTCAGCCCCCAGCAAACTCCAAGGACTTCTACATACCCACAAGGACAAACCGGACCCAAACAACAGAGCGGGAGTCTACCGGATCCCTTGTGAGTGCGGTAAGGTGTACATCGGCGAAACAGGACGCAACCTCCCCATCAGATTGAAAGAACACCGAGCACACGGCCGCAGAGGAGATTTCGAGAAGTCCGCCATCGTCAAACACTCGCACATCAAGGACCACCAAATCGACTGGCAGGCAGCCCAACTCATCACACCCATCGACACATGGCACCCCAGACGCATCAGAGAGGCCATCGAGATCGTCAAACACGACACTGTGCCACAGGACATCGGTTTCTACATCAGCGACATTTGGCGACCACTACTACGGACTGAAGGATCTTCTATATCCAAAGTCCATAACCCACCCCAGACTAGGGATCTCCTATATCCTAAGTCAACCACCCTCCTTCCCCTGTGCTTGTTAACAACTGATTCAGTTCAGTGAGCACACACTCCTCTCCCCCAACCCCTAGGATCCTAGTCTCAACAGTTCACGCCTGCGCGCCTCAACGAACTAATCCTCCAGCATCCATTCATGGGATGATCCTCCAGCAGCCTACTTAAGCAGCAGCATTTTCCAGAGTCCGGCATTCTCCTGAGGACGATCAGAGCATACTGATCGAAACGTCAAGTTGTACCTCCAGTTCTTTTCAGAACTAATTACTACTCACTGCTGCACGTATTGTGACTCTCTCTAAAAAAAATCATGTCATATCACCCCCATCCTGAAAGATCTGCATTGGCTGCCAATATCATCGTATTATTTATAAAATATTGCTAATTGTTTTAAAATTTTTGAATGATTGTGCACCATTATATATATCTGACTTGTTGAAATGTTATGCCCCCTCTCGCAAGTTACGTTCCAATTCAAAATTATTGCAGGCTGAACAAAAGTCAAAACATTCTTGGGGTGACAGATCTTTTGAAGTTGTGGCTCCACGCCTTCGGAATGATTTACCGCTGTACATTCGTGAATCTCAATCTGTTGACTCCTTCAAGAAAAACTTAAAACTCATCTTATGTGTATTGCCTATCATCATCGGCAGCTCAGTCTCGAGAGACCATGCTTGATGCGCCCATAAGGACTATTAACATTCATTTATGTATTTTTATCTTTTGTTTAGTATTATATTGCATTTGCTAATGTATTGTTATGCTATTGTATGATTTCTTGTTCTTGGTGGATATGTGCGCATTATAAATCTTCTGTATTATTATTACTATTTTTACACCTTTGAACAATATGATTGACATCATCGATGATCATCGATGACATCATCATTTTTCTGAGACACCCAAGCATATTATTTTGTAAATGTAATTTTGTTAAAAACTAGGCTTGAATTACACCTTGCTTTCATTGAACTCAGTTTTTACAAACTATAAGGAGGGGTCTTTAATTATTGGAAAATGACAAAAAATTAAATGTGACTCGCGTGACGGCCAAATTATTTTTAAAATCGTACATTTTGATATGCAATCAATCATAAGTGGCCAATTAGTGAAAGCTTTAAATTCTGGATCAGTTTATTTGAAAGTACAATAGATGCACTAACTGACACCACTGAAATTATTTTTAAAAATATTCAAGTTAAAAATAAATCATTACTGGCAGCGTGACGCGCGTGACAAAAAAATGTGACTTGCGTGACAAGTGGGAAAAACATGTTTTTGAGCAGGATGTTGCATAATAAAACATTTTTTGTGTTCAAGACACCATACGGATATACGATTACTTTAACAAAAGGAATACAATAGTTTCAGAACTGGGAGGAGAAAACAAATTTAATCACATTTTTGTGACTCGCGTGACAGTAAAAAAGGGTACAGTTTGCTATTTTTGTGCAAATGGGAAGAGACAAAAGAGAAATAGTAATTTTTTGATGCTCACTTATGGTCCTTCATTGTGTATGCATGATTTGTAAATTTTTAGAAGCACCTTTTGTTTTATGAAATACCATTGCAGTGTAATAGTATATGTGTAATATGACATGCGTGACACGCGTGACATAACTTGAGGGAGATTTTTGTGGAAAAATAAAAGGACCAGATATTAACACTGTGGTTTTTCATACAGGACCTTTAGGAAACACCATTATTTTGAACAAACAGAAAAAATGGTTTCTGATATTTTAGGAGAAACAACTGAAATGATTTTGTTTTACTCGCGTGACGATAAAAAGGGGAATGTTTTTATTTTATTTTAAATGTTTATTTTATTTAAGTGAAATGTCCAAAACGAAAAAAAATACTGTTGTTGTCTTCACTAATGGTCCTTGGTTGTATGAAAAAAAATGACGAATTCTGAATTGTATGAATTCTTGAATTTTTGCGCACATCAACTGCCCTTTTTCCCAAGGCTGCCGCGAGAATCATGGGAAGTATTTAAAAACAATTGTAGCAGCGGAAGCACTAGGTATTCTAGGTATAAAATAAATTGAAAAATGGAAACAATATCAAATTTGAAAAAAAAATACTTTGTCAAATACCACGGAATGGCTGTTAAGCATTATTTGTAAAAGTAAGGTTTTCCTTCATTCATAAAGTGACTATAGTGACTTTTCCAAAAGATGTTTCATGACATCATCTCATATATTGAACTAAAGTATTAACGTTATTTTTTCATGGTCACGAAGAAGAAGAATTGTGTCATATATATTATAGGCTTCAGAATTTCACAAAATTTAGTACGATAACAAAGACGTCCAGTTTATTACTTTCGGGAAGTTTTAATTTAGTAACCCCACTGAACTGGAAGTTAAGGTGTTCAGCACAGCGCATATTTTAAATTTTATATTCTGAAAACTCATATCTCCTGCACTAAAGTATTTATCATGTTCGTGAGAAAGTATTATTGTTTCACATATTCCACTTTCAACTGACATGTGACCTTTACTTCCCGTCCAAACAGAAACTTCAATTTCAACATATTCTAACACAAAATGTATATGTATTTTGAAGCATTAATATTGTCATGATAACAGACGTCAGACATTTTCAAACATTAACTTGATTGAACCGGAAGTTAACCCGAACACCTAGTGTTTGTATTTTAAAACAAACGCTAAATTATAGTTTCTATTTTTTCTTCTCCTCAGTGAGACTTATCCGACAAAAAATACACAGTTGCAAATTTCACAGTACCTTCAAACTTAACACATACTTAGACCTTAATATGTAGTTGTATCCTAAGTTGTGACATCATGGTGAAGTCATCAGATGTCGAATTCCACTAAAACAAAGTTTAATATTTAAAAAAATCATATCTCATGAGCAAAAGATATTTTCACAGTCGTTGCGTCATCTTAAAGATCTTGAATTATGTGACATTTCGTTCACAGACGTGACCCAATCTGAATTCTACTTCCGGTCGAAACCGGAAGTTGACTATTTAAAAAAAAATCATATCTCATGAGCAAAAGATATGTTCACAATCGTTGCGTTATCTTAAAGATCTTGAATTATGTGACATTTCGTTCACAGACGTGACCCAATCTGAATTCTCCTTCCGGTCGAAACCGGAAGTTGACTATTTCAAAAAATCATATCTCATAAACCATTGAAGATATTTTCACAATCTTTGCACCATCTTAAAGATCTTGAACTATGTCACATTTCGTACACAGACATGTCCCTCTCCTTCCAGTCGAAATCGGAAGTTTAATAGAAACAATATTCTGAAGTATTATTCCTTATACATGCAATACCGGTACATTATGTACACAATCCATTTCGAGGACACGGTCTTTTCCACACATGCAATTTGTGTACACATACAACATAAGGCATAATCTCAAATCAAGTCGCATGCCGAACCCCACCGTATAGGCTCTTGTCAAAGCGCACGCAGAACCACAGATGCGAGTTTTGTCATGAAACTTTTCTGAATAGAAAACCATATTTCCAAAATTCAGTCTAACTTATAACTTATAACTTATAATATTTAATGTCATAATGAAGATATCGATTTACATCATGCAAATAAAGGTTTAATATTTTTAAATATCATATCTCATGAACCACATCAGATAAATTAAAAGTCTTTGCATCATCGTTACAGACCTTGAATTATGTGACATTTCGTACACAGACCTTTTTCTGGTTATAATCGGAAGTTCAACAGAAAAAATATTCTGCAGCACTATTATACAGTCTGCAGCCAATGTGATAGGGAAAGTGAATATCAGACTTCTGTAAATAAAGTGACCAGTCACTTCTTATCTTTAAACATGTTTGACGTCATCACAGAGCAGTGCGCCCCCTTTCGGCAGTATTTAAAATGGAATATTGTCATATTTCAGAAATTATCGAACAGAATTTCATCACATTGAGTATGATGATATACTACTCAAAACAATTTAGGGAACACCGGAATAATCTCAGTTAAAGCAAGATCATTTATTTCAGATAAACACAATGTTTCACAGAATTGATGAGAAACAACTGCACAATGAAACAGATGATAAAGGATTTCATGTAGTGATTACACATTTCATGACATGACTACTGAAAAAGAGAGGGGGTTGCAAATGAAAATCCCGGTTCATGGAACATTTCAAACCTATTTGATGTTAAAAATCCGGTGTTCCCTAAAACTTTTTGAGTAGTATAAAATACATCCAATGTATTACTTCTGTGTGAAGTATAAATTTAATCACGTGACTGAACCGGAAGTTAATGTACTCATTTTAATTATATATTATGAAAACTCATATATCCTGAAATAACTCGTCTTTTAACAACTTTAGGTGATGACATCATCACATATGATGCATAGTCGAACACCTCTAGTTGTTGTTATTAACACCTTGACTTTGTTTTCTACAAACTTAATACTTCTTTTTTTCTGCGCGCTATGTAGTGCAATATTGTTTGTACTATGTTTAGGAGAATGACGTCAACTTCACATTATTTACCGACGTTTAAGAATGGCGGCCGTTTAAACTATTAAGGAATTGCCCAAATTCAAAAACGGTATGTTTTTCTTGAAGGAGACAGCTTTAGTTTTCATATAAACATATTTTTGTTTTCTGCGGGCTAATATACCGTAGGTACAGTATGTCCCGAAAAAAGTGTCACTCTAACTATTTCTGAAAATATACCAAAACCCCGAAATACATTTTGGAACTTTTTCAATTGCACAGATACTCCTAATCCTTGGCCTAAACACCTGTGAGAAATTACATAAAACTCACAGGTATTTAGGCCAAGGATTAGGAGTATCTGTGCAATTGAAAAAGTTCCAAAATGTATTTCGGGGTTTTGGTATATTTTCAGAAATATTTAGAGTGACACTGTAGTGCAACATTGTTTTACACTGAGAATGCCGTCAACTTGACATTACTTACCGAGGGTTATGTGTCCATGCCGACCTTTAAGCTACTGTTACGAATCTTACCCTTTAATTTTGATAAATATTAGCACCCTCTATTTCACTTCTTCCACTTCCAATATTTTGCTGACGATGCAATTTCAAGCAGTCTAAGTCCCAGGGTTTGTTTGGGGGTGTGAAATGGCATAGGATATGCGTAGCAGCTGGTCCTTGACCGGGCGGGTGCCTAGCCATAAGGCGAAAAGGAGGGCATTTCCATCATCAGTCCCTACCCTGGTACTGTAATGCCTCTACCTATGCAACTGTCTAGTCCCTACCTCCAAGTGGAGCACCCTGGATAACTGCTCACCAAAGAGCAGGCTGAGTGGGAGAGACGACTGGGTTCCATGCCCCCAGAATAAAATTAGGCTGGAGCAACAGGGTTGTCTGTAACCCTTGGCGGATGAGAGTCTACATACATGTCTCCAACGGCAAAGGGCGGACGAGGAAATTTATTTCCCAACGGCCATAGGACAACTGCTGGTAGGAGCTGCGACCGCCAGTAGTATTCAGCAATTGAAAGACATTATGATGATGGCGACAACTAAAAACTCCAGGGTTAAAGTCCCTGCCAATCTACCTGCTGGTGAAGCCTTTTCACTCGATAGTGAAAGCTATGACGTTGGTACCTCAAATCCATCTGGAAGGGTAGCGACTGATCGTGGAAGCAGTAGGGGAGCCCGACTTTTAAAATGTAAAAAGTCAATAAATGTAGCTACATTGAATACAAGGACATTGAGAAATCCACACAAACAAATAGAATTGTGTGCATTAGCCAAAGAATACAATATTGAAGTAATAGGCATCCAAGAGCACAGGATAGTACACAGTGACAACAGTCAACTCCAGTACGAAAATCTTCCTGAAGTATACCAACTGGTAACTACATCTGCGTCTAGAAACAACATGGGAGCAGCAATAGGAGGTGGGAGTACTGCTGAGCTCCTTTGCCAGGAAAACTGTGCTATCTATCAGTTATATTACTTCAAGAATCCTTCAGGTTACCTTCAGTGGAAATCCCAAGACTACCATTATTGTTACTTATTCACCAACCAATGTCTCTGATCAAGATGAAGTCAAAGAGCACTTTAAACAACTGAATTCTGCAACAAAATCTGTCCCTGCCCACAATGTTCTGATTGTCGTTGGGGATTTTAATGCTCGGATTGGACTGGATAATGCAAAATTGCATACCATCAAAGTACAAATAGAAATGGTGACTTTCTGCTCGATTTTGCACAGGAGAACAACCTTGTCATCACCAACACCACATTTCAGAAGAAGAGATCAAAACTATGGACCTGCATGCTGCCAAGTGGATTTAGAGCACAGCTTGATTATGTGTTAATAAGAAAGAAATGGAGAAATAGTATCATCAACGCTGAAACCTACAACACCATTGCAAGCATCGGTTCTGATCACAGGATAGTGACTGCTAACATACGACTCAGTCTAAGAGCCAATAATAAAGCACCTGTAATAAGAGTGAAATATGACTGGGGCAAGCTGGCAACTGATCCTGATCTTCAAGACAAATACACTTTAGAAATAAAGAATAGATATTCTGTATTATCTGAAGGTAACTGTGTTGACCAATCGTAGAAATATGACCACCTAATCCATGCCAGTAAGGAGGCGGCAGACAAAGTGATGCCGAAGCTACCGAAGAAACAAAGAAAAGCACTCTGCTATGATCCAAGAGTTGAGGAAGCAAGACAACACCTGAAAGAGGTCAACAAAATAATAATAATAATAATAATGGGTGGATTTATATAGCGCACGTATCCACCAACTAAGTGGTGCTCAAGGCGCATTATATATTATTATCCCTGCTCATAAGGCTCATAAATCATTCATGAAACCATCTCAGCTCCCTGGGGAGTATACAGCTCAATTACTGCCATTTCTAGCGCATATAGAGCAAACCAACTCTGCCTTCACAGGTACCCATTTAACCCCTGGGTGGAGAAAAGCAATTATGATTAAGTGTCTTGCTCAAGGACACAAGTGTCACGGCCGTGATTCGAACCCACATTATGTTGCTAACACCAGAACTTGAATCCGGTAAGCTAGACCGCTCGGCCACGACACCCCAACAAAAGACATGTCAGAGAGAACACCAATGACACTCACTTTGAATTTGAGCAGAGTAAGGGCAATCTGGATAAAGCATATGAAATGGCAAACAGTGAGTATATAGAGAAAAAGCTGAAGGAATATGAGGAGGCAAATCTGAACCGCAGACATAATTTAGCTTGGGGTATCATCAATGATGTCAGTGGCAGAAAAAAGACAAGAAGTGGAAGACTAAAGGGTAATACCAAATGTGACCAGCCAGACTAACTACGCTGCCAGGCCCCTGTATAATACACCTAATGTTTACCTTGTTTATTTTGTTTGTATATAAAAGCTTGGCACTTGTACTGCACAGAAGGCGAAGTAAGTTGAACAGCGCCGCCAGCGTTGATCACTTTGCGCCCGCTAGCGTTCTTTAACTGCATAATTTGCATAAGGCGGACGATTTAAATGCACCTCTTAACGGCTATAGACATATGGGCGTGAACATTCCGGAGATTCCTGGACATTTTCCTGGAGTAAGCAAGTAGGGTATAGCGCATTTGACTTCTTGCCATCCTTGAAGCCACACCTTACTCCTTTAGAGAGTTTTGCAGTTTAATTATTGATATTACCGGGCTGCGTTTATTAGGCCGCTATCTTAGGCCCCTATCAGTCGGTAAGCCGTCAGTCTCCGTGAGGCACAGGTGAAGAAACTACAACTGCGCCGGTAAGTGTCTTTAACCTTAAAAATGATAAGATTTTATTTTAAGAATGATTGCTGAAGTGAAATTGGCTTTAGATTAGATTAACTGTTTTATTAAAGATACAGAATTTGTGAATAATATTTTGAATGGATAACTGAATTTCGATGGATTTAATATTTGTTTCCCTTTTATTTACAGAAAGCCATAATATATGATTAGTGACTGTCGTTTTGTAAAGTGTAAATACTGTAAATTTCATCCACACCACGCCGAATAAATAACTTGTAAAGAAACATAATCTCTGACTCTTTTCGTTGTCACCATCCCGCGTAACCTTACCAACTCGGTTACACAAAGAAGAGCGATTGAACAACTGGCATGATCACTTCCAAAAGCTGCTTGGGAATCCGCCTAAAGTTTCAGAAGAAAATGAGGAGATCCCTGTGGTATTTGATAAACTACCTATAAGATCGGACGCATTTGACATGGAGGAATACCTTAAAGCAAAGAAGGCTATTAAAGAAGGCAAAGCTATGGAGAAGATGGTATTCCACCTGAGGTCATCAAAAAGATGCAATATGCAATATTAACGAAATAATACTTGATTTGTGTAATAATGCGCTACTTAACCGTCAGAAACCAAACCAGTGGTCCATCCTCAACCTCATCCCAGTACCCAAGAGTGGCGATCTCAGCCTCACAGCCAACTACAGAGGAATCAGCTTAAGCTCAATTGTTGCTAAAACCTACAATAGGATGCTCTTGAATAGAGTTAGACCACACACTTGATGATAAGCTCAGACCAAATCAATGTGGCTTCAGGAGAAGAGATCTACTACTGAACAGATCCTGGCACTGAGGCGAATCATAGAGGGCATTGAAGAAAAGAACCTATCTGCAGTGGTAACTTTTATTGACTTCAAGAAAGCTTTTGACACCATCCACAGAGGCAAAATGATCAAAATCTTGAAAGCTTATGGCATCCCAGACATCATAGTTAATGCTATTGAAGACACCTATCAGGGAACTAAAGCTAAAGTTACAACATCAGATGGTGACACAGATGAATTTGATATCCTTGCAGGAGTGCTTCAAGGTGACACTCTTGCACCTTATCTATTTATCATAGTCCCTGATTATTGCCTCAGAGCCGCAATAGAGGGTAGAGAGGAGGAGTTGGGTTTCACCTTAAAGCCCAGAAGAAGCAGACGAGTTGGTCCTCTAAATATAACTGACCTTGACTTTGCAGAATGACATTGCGCTTATGTCTGACACTGCCGCACAAGCACAAGAGCTGCTCAGAAATGTAGAGAATGCTGCACTTCGTGTGGGTCTACACATGAATGCAAAGAAAACGCAATTCATGGTGTATAATCAACCTACAGATGTACATATCCAAACCATAGATGGCAGCTTACTTGCAGAAGTGAAAGACTTCAAATATTTGGGGTCATGGGTTAGAAATTCTGAGCAAGACATCAAAGTGAGGAAAGCGCTGGCGTGGAAGGCATGTAATAAGCTAACAAATATATGGAAGTCAACCGTATCCAGGCATCTCAAAGTCAAACTATTCCAAGCCACAGTAGAAAGCGTCTTGCTCTATGGTTGTGAAACCTGGACCATAACAAAGAAAATTAGAAAAGCACTGGACGGTTGCTACACTAGAATGCTAAGATCTGCACTAAATGTGAGCTGGAAGTCACACATGACAAATAGAGAACTGTATGATGACATTCCACAAGTCGCTACAAAGATCACAAAAAGGAGACTTCAATTTGCTGGGCATTGTAAACGGGCCAAAGGTAGAGCAGTGTCAGATCTGGTCACATGGAGACCTACACATGGAAAGAGATCCAGAGGACGCCCCATTAAAACATTTGTGGATCTACTCCAATAGGATACCGGATTTACACTGGGTGAAATTGAGTCCAGCATGCAAGACAGAAGTTGTTGGCGAGCCATCATCAATGCCCGACAGCAAGAGTCGACGGAGTGAGTGAGTGAGTGAGTTTGTTTCACCGGACCCTCGATTGTCCGCTATGAATATGCAATCCATACAAGGACGCTACTTTTGCTCATGCATATCCAGCGCTAACGCAATGCATTCATTCATTAATTTTTTCATTCATTCATTTTATTTCAACATCAATGCAAACAATAAGTAGCAGAAGTACAATCTTGAAATAAGTTAACATACGTGAAGTAGATAAGACTAAACAAAGATGTGGAGGGGGTTTGCAAGAAGCAAAGCTTGTCGGGTGCAAACCCCCTCATATATATTATTTGTGCTCTAAGTTAAATCTAGACTTAAAGCATAACTATTAAAAACAAACATTTTTGGTTACAGAAATGAGTACAAATATCAATGAACGAAAGACAATGAACAAAGAAACCTAAGCAAGCAAGCAAACAAACATCCCCAAAAAACACAAACAAACAAACAAACAAACAAACGCAAATAATGCAAAGCGGTGAAACTAGTATATTAAGTTCATGCACTAATAAGGAGTGATAAATAACGAATTAATTTCAGTTTAAAGTGGGGTAACGAAGAATTGATAGAACAATGATAATTATGGATGTGTTGGGAACTACTTGTATTTATTTAAAAGAATTTCCTTAAGTTTGTTCTTAAAGGACTTGATATTGTTAAGTTTCCGATGAGAATTGTCGAAAGAGTTCCACAGTTTTGGTCCCGTATACTTAGTAGTTCTTTGGGCAAGTGATGAGCGAGTTAAGGGAATGTGGAAAGGGAGGCCTGGCGTGTAGAATATGAATGTACCAGTTTATTACTTGTAAACATTGAGGTAAGACATTTTGGTCATTCATTATGTACTAACTGAAACATAAAGCTACCAAGTTGCAGATTGTATAGATCATAAATTTTAAGGATTTGTGTTTAACAAAGAAAGGATTTGTGTGAGCAAAATAATGAGAATTGTTAACAATGCGCAGGGGCTCGTTTTTGCAAAATAGGCAGTCTGTTGATTGTTGTAGCGGCAGCACTACCCCGATGCTAATATACCATAGTTAATATAGGATAAAATTAAGGTGTTATACAGAGAAAATAAAATATGATGTGGAAAAATGCCTTAAGTTTATTAATAATACCCATATTACGGGAAATTATTTTACATAAGTAATCAATGTGGTATTTCAGGATAATTTATTATCAATATATAAGCCTAGAATGTTACACTATTTGTTAAGTTGATCACCGTATTATCAATACAAATATCTATAGGAAGTACAGTGTGCTTATTACTAAATAGCATACAGGTAGTCTTTTTGAGATTTAAGGATAATTTGTTAGATTTTATCCAGTCGGAAACAGAACGAAGTTCTGAATTTATGGTATTAACAAGAGTAACAATATTTTTATGGCTATAGAATAAATTAGAATCGTCGGCAAATAGAACGTAAGATAGAAGTTTGGACGAACTAGTGATATAATTTATCTAAATTAGAAAAAGCAGGGGTCCTAGAATTGATCCCTGGGGTACCCCGCATGATAATGTGCGACAGGTGGATATGGTAGAATCGATTGAAACACACTGCTTCCTGTTAGACAGATAACTGGTGAACCACTCTTGTGATTTTCCACGAATTCCGTAATGGTTTAATTTATACAGCAAAATGTCATGGTTTAGTGTATCAAATGCTTTAGAGAAATCAAGAAAGATACCCAAAGTATGTTGTGAGTTGTCGATTCCTGTCACTACATTATTAATAAAATGGAGAATTGCATGTGAAGTAGAATGTTTAGCACGAAACCCAAATTGATAATTGGAAAGGATATTATGTTTCTGAAGAAAGCCAAGCAAGCGTTCATAAACAACTCTTTCTAAGATTTTCGAAAAGCTTGGAAGAATAGAAATAGGACGATAATTACTAACATTTTCAGATTCGGCATTTTTAGGGATTGGAATGACTTTGCAATTTTCATATCGTTTGGAACCACACCGGTAGAGAGGGAAACGTTAACAATATAAGTAAAAGGATCGGCAACTGCACTGATAACGTTTTTGATAACAAACGTATTAATAAAGTCTAAGCCACAACTGTTTTTACTAGCTAGATTATTAACAATATCACAGACCTCTTCTTTAGTAACCGGGTTAAGGAACATAGAGTGGGGATTAGGATCAGAAAGGTAACCAGTGAAATTGGTCTTGCATCGGGGAATATTATTGGCTAAGTTAGGGCGAATACTAACAAAGTAGTTATTAAAAATGTCAGCCATGGCGGAAGGATCTTTTATTAAGTTTTCATTGTGAGAGATACCCAGTATTTTCTGAGAGGGACTTTTGTTCAAAACCGAGTTTATAATTTTCCAGGTTTTTTTAATATTATTTTTCTCCTTATGAAATTGACAAAAGTAATATTCTTTCTTAGCAACTCTCAGAACATTCGTTAAGACATTTGTATATCTTTTGTAAGCAATGAGATTATCTTCAGTACGTTTTTTAACCCTGAGCGGCTCCGGCACAACATTCATGCGCGGTTGCACCGTGGTACTGTTTGAAAAAGTACCTGGGGATTTGGGCGTAATAATCATGTGGGGTGAGCACAATCCTTTATCAAAAGTGTTAATTATAAGAATATAAGTAAATTTATTAAATTCTTTTAATAAAAATAATGAATTACTGACAAAAGTCGGATTTTTTTTCTAAATCAATTTTTTCCGACTTTATTGTGATGCTTATCTGACTGGAACAATTACAGGTAATAGTGATCAATTATTATTTGCAAATAATTATTCCCAATCCCCACCCTACAACCCCCCCCCCACCCCCTGTCAACAATAACTATCCACAGTCTGAGCTTATTTGTTGTTAGATCAAAGGTCCCTATGAAGCGCAAAACCAAAATCCATGCGCGGTTGCACCATGGTACTGTTTGAAACAGTACATGGGGTTTGGGCATTCATGCAACAGCCGCCGGCTAAAGTAAATACAACCCTAACCAAAGTCTGGCCCAAACTTGATAATCTGAGCTTATTGTGTACACCAAAGTACCGAAAACATGCCTTGAAGGTTTATTTCCATTGAGCCAGTGACAGGATGATTGATTGCCTGATAAGCACTTAGTGTAGAAAACATATGGCAGTAACATGATAGTCTGGGCTGTCTGGGTTGTGCCTCGAAAATCTGTGTGATGTTGACCACTGAGGTTAACGGGGCTCTCACTATAGTTCTAGCTATGTCTGAATAGGGAACTTACGGAGAATGAAAAAAATTGGCCCAGGCAATTAAGAGAAACCCGTTAATTACAAAAAAGCGACTGTTGTAAACAGTACATGCGCTGCGCTCAGGGTTAAGGTACTTACGGTAAAGTCTATTTTTTAGGTTTATCGACTTCAAAAGAGAATCAGAGACCCATGGCAATTTTGGAACGTGTTTGTTGGATTTCATTTTGGTTGTAGGGAAAGTGCTATTTGCATCATGGATATGATTAAAGATACTAATAGAATTATCATAAGCCAAATTTGGTTCATTTGCATTGAAAACAGATGACCAATCAGCAGTCCTAAGATCCTGATGCAAAGATTGCAGGTTATCTTTAGTGTATTTACGAGTGTGATTTGTTTTGGGGATGGTAGACTGTAGTTTAGAGATTGGAAATGAAGTGGATACAGGAAAGTGGTCAGAAATATCGGATATTAAAATTACAGAAATCGAGGGGGGTAGAATATTTGTAAATATATTATCAATCAGGGTGGCAGATTTTTTGGAAATTCTAGTGGGTTTATCAA
Organism: Zoroaster sp. YZ-2022; assembly: GCA_029582265.1. Classification (NCBI taxonomy): domain Eukaryota; kingdom Metazoa; phylum Echinodermata; class Asteroidea; order Forcipulatida; family Zoroasteridae; genus Zoroaster; species Zoroaster sp. YZ-2022. The sequence continues at coordinate 1,850,069 of CM055826.1, forward strand.
TTAGAGGTAAGAATGAATGAGAAAAAATGGTATCCAGAAACTCTCGGGTGGCTGGATTACTATCGTAATCCAGCAGATTGATATTAAAATCACCAGTGAGAATACAGTTCTTATTCTCAGAAGCAAGGAGACTAATAGTTTCTTGAATAATGGACATACAATTGTTATGTGATGCTTGGGGCGGTTTATAAATAACTCCAAGAACAGTGTTTTTGGTTAAAGGATTTGTAATTTCAACAAAAAGCGATTCCATTGAATGGATGGAATGACTGAGGTCTTGCCTCACCTTGTATTGGATAGCAGAGGAGACATAAAAGAGCAACACCGCCTCCTATTTTATCAGGTCTATTATTGGTAATCAGTTTATAATTAGGGAGAGAAAACATGTCTGGAGATGAGTCTTTCAACCAGGTTTCTGAAAGGGCAATTATTGAGAATTTACTTAAAGATTGAAGGCAAAGTTTAAAATGATCAACATTTTTAGGAGACTTCTAACATTAAAGTGAATAATTGAACAGTTTGAATCGGGATATTTGGAAATATTAATGAATTCATCTTCAGCAGAATAAAGACAATTGTTAACGACAGGGTTGGGATTATTTGGGTCAGGGTTGAGGAGACTATCAAAGTTAGACATACATAGATTAAATGGATTGACGTCATCAGTTGAATTATAGGTATGAAACATTGAATTGTAATTTAAGTCGTCAACAACGTTCTGAAAATCATCATTGTCTAGAGAATTAAATGGAAATGAATTAGACAAACATACTGGGCAAAGCCAGGGAACATCATTGGTAGATAATTTGTCATATTCGCATGGGGATAGGGTCGTGCATTTTAAATGAACCCATTTGTTACAGAAATTACAACTTGATCGTAGTTGATTCACCTTAACAGGACGATTACAAGAAACACAGGGGGATTTTATGGGCATTACAGAAAACAAAACTTGTTAACAATAACATAAATGAATATATATTGAACAAGGACAATTAACTTAAATTAAATTAACATAAACAAAAGCAAATAGAGATAAAGCCAATTGTTACAAGGAAATCATGAATTGGCACCGCATAGAAGGTAAAACAAATCAAATAATGCAAATTAACGACAATGCAGATGTAATGAGTTAAAGCAACAAATGATAACAACTAGACTTAAGTGTTTGTCATATGACAAACACATAGGTGTTCGGATTTTGTCAGGGTAGTGATGATGACGTCAGAATGTTTTTGAAAGAAACTTTGCATTATTATTTTTTTTTCATATTAACATTTATTTAAATGTTATTTTCCTAACTTTCAGTTGTTTTGTTTTTACTATCACAAAAATAGTAATTTTTTAAAAGGAATCACAGCCCTATAATATTTTCTCTGGCAACATTGTCACATGTTAATTTTGAGATGTTTGGTAGAGATGGGTACAATCTTTATATTCACATGTCATATCTGTCTTTGTTTACCTCAATCTAGTCTGCAGTCTTTATTCGAACATAAGTTTCAGGTACTGAACAGTGCATAAAAACCCTTTATTTTCAAATAATACATCATAAATTAACCTGGCTATGCAAGTTTAATCACATTAAGTGCTTACGTTTTTGATATCACAAATGTTGTTTCACCCAGCCCACACAAAACAAGTTCATGGGTATAACTATAAACTAAGCAGCACTGATATTGGGCCTAGGGTGAGTACACACAGAAAAATATTTTCAATAATATTTTGAATCATAACAATGATGTACTGAAGAACAGTGTTTAGCTCAAAAGGATGACAAATAAGAGTAGAGCACTAGATGCAAATCAGGCCTTGGCAATGATGATTAACTTGAACGTCATAGTGCACTGATTTATGACAGGTTTAGTTCAAATGTTTGCAGATGTACGCGACATCAGATTTATCATTCACATCCTCTTTTTACACAGAAATCCTGCGCAATAGTACGGATATTGTTCAGTTTTTCCTACACTCAAGATATTACAATTGTTCAACTCCTTGACTCCATGCTGTTTTGACACAGACATTGTACTCCTGATTTACTGAATTTACTGAAGTTTCTCTGGAATCGACATCAGCCCAAAGCTACATTAACATGTATGTATAAAGTAGAAATTGGTCTATTGGAGGTGCCATAAGGTGGCAAGCTGGTATATACTGAATTCAACATGGCAGGATGTGAAGTTCACGGAATGAAAGATCCTCTGCAAAAGTTGTTAAGCATCATGCAGTACCATCACACCACCACAATACCAGGAATAAGGGCATGCATAAAGATCTGTCAAAAATAAGAAAACAACATTGTTTACACATATGTACATGAATGTATACATACACATGGGATACACTACCTCGTGTATTTGTGGTTTTTCATTGTTACATCAAATCTCTAGAAAATCTTTCATTGGTCAAATAGTTTAGGGCCTATTTACTTACATTTTGGGGTCCATGTATCTAAAAATGCAATATAAAAATAAAGGGAATATTACATGTACATTGGTATGGTACTAACACATCCTTGTAAAAATATAAACAAAAACTGTTACATGTTTTAACGTTTTGACAACGATTCCTCTTTTTCTCTAACATGAAAACCAAATCATTTCTCAGGATGATTGATTTATAGGTTTTAGATTTACCATTGTTGTAACTTCCCTTTACAGCAATTTCATGGTACAGTTTTACACATACAAAGAGTTTACTACTTAAAACAATAAAAATATCTGTAAAGTCTGTTCATTTCTAACCCACTGCCGGACTGTTTCCTAATATGACATAACTCTTACCTTTGCAGCTAATCCTACTGTTTGCAATGTTCCCATAAAGTGATCAAACCATCGCCACACCAGAATTGAGGGAATTCCATCTAGGAAGATCAGCCGTGAAAAGAAAATTAAACTGAAAATAAGCATGTTTTATCTTGTTGTATTCAAAACCATTTCATGATTTCACGTGATCACAAATTCTGAAAAGTATCATAAATGATATTCTTTAAATTTCATGATTAAGTAAGACTAATTACGGTGACACCATGTGAAATTCTATATTGAGTAGTAAATCCTGATGAGGACGATTTACAAAGTACCTCCATGTATTATACATGCATGACATTGGTAGACATGTCCAGCTGTACTAATGTTTTTAATGTTTTCAGCCCTTTTGTTGTTCACTGTTCAGACCATTTGTTTGTTTACATTTTAAAAATCAATTATTTAATTTCACAGAGCTAACATACTCATGCCTAGGCTTCACTCTCCTAACTTTACAGACTATTTACCACTAATACTATAGTACTAGTATTTCAGAAGAGTCATGGAGGAAAAACCCACGTAAGCACACTTTGTTTACATAAAACTGGGTACCCGCTAAATTAGTCCCAACGTTTAAAGTACTAGTACCATTCACTGGCGCCCATACTGTACACATTACCGACTGCACTGTCATCAATCTATCTGCATGCATGCATCAACCAATGCGTTACAACACATCTGACATGTCTGAAGCCGGTTAAAATGCTTATTTTTAAATCAAAGATTCTCGTAATTTTGTCATTGCCCAGACTCACCTTCAATTAAGTGTGCATAATAATGTCTGTTTTCAACGATGAAACATCCACTGGTGATAGGAAAAATTCAAAAATAGTGAAAAACTCGCTTTTATGGAAGGTTTTCTCCGCAGGTCTGCATGGACCCAACTGTTGAAACATGTGGCAGTTAATCGATTCAACGACCTCGAAAAGAGCTATTAAGTGACCTTTTCAGAATAAATAGATTATGCTGACATAAAAAAGAACCTAAAAAGGATTTTAGTCAATCACATAATACATGTTGCGAAACGAATTGATCAGAAACACAATTTTTTCAGGGGTCACGATAGCCGAGTCAATTGCATTTCCGAAGCGTAAACGCTCAATTCCTTAAACATGCATACATAATGAGCACGACCAGAGCTGATTTAGATTCACCAACAGAGGGCGCACTTTTTTAGCGTTGAAACAGCCGTGTAGACTTTGATTATCCAACGTAATCGAAACGTTTTAACAAATAAAGAATGAGGTATCAAAATTCGATATCTGATGACCTAATCATGACGTCACAAATTTTTGTTTCACCTACGTGTTAAGTTCTAAGTATATGCCAAGTTTCAAGTTCATGTGAAGTTTGCAAGTATGTGTTTTTTTGTAGACAGTCGATGGGGAGAAGAAGAAGAAGACAAAAAACGAAAAAAAAAACTAACAAAAACTAGATGGCAGTGTTTGTGATAATACAAACACATAGGTGTTCGAGTTTTGTCAGGGCAGTGATGACGACGTCAGAATGTTTTTAAAAGAAACTTTGCATCATTATTTGTTTTAATATTAAAATTTGACTTCCGGTTTAGACAGTAAGTAAAGGTCAAATTGGGTCATGTTTTTGTAAACATTGTTGACAATTAACAATCTGTACAATAGTGGAAAGATTGTGAATTTACCTTAGGTTGTTGAGATATGAATTTTTAAAATATTAAACTTTGACTTCCGGTTTGGACAGGAAGTAAGGTCAAATTGGGGTCACCTTTTTGTAAATATTTTTTGACAATTAACGATCTGTGCAATGGTACCTGTTTTGCTCATTGTATACCTCACTTCTGGTTTTTCTCTTTTCCCCTTTTCTAAAGCGCTCTGAGACTTTATTGTAATTTTGCGCTATATAAAAACTGTTTGTTATTATTATTATTATTACAAACATTGTGAATTTACCTCTTGTAGTTGTTGAGATATGATTTTTTTTAAATATTAAACTTTGACTTCCGGTTTGGACAGGAAGTAAGGTCAAATTGGGATCACCTTTGTGTAAATATTTTTCGACAATTAACAATCTATACAATGATACAACAAATGTCAATTTACCTCTTGTGGTTGTGGAGATATGATTTTTTTAAACATTAAACTTTGACTTCCGGTTTGGACAGGAAGTAAGGTCAAATTGGGATCACCTTTGTGTAAATATTTTTCGACAATTAACAATCTGTACAATGGTGCAAAAACTGTAAATTTACCTCTTGTGGTTGTTGAGATATGATTTTTTAATATTACATTTTGACTTCCGGTTTGGACAGGAAGTAAGGTCAAATTGGGGTCACCTTTTTGTAAATATTTTTTGACAATTAACGATCTGTGCAATGGTACAAAAATTGTGAATTTACCTCTTGTAGTTGTTGAGATATGATGTTTTTAAATATTAAACTTTGACTTCCGGTTTGGACAGGAAGTAAGGTCAAATTGGGATCACCTTTGTGTAAATATTTTTCGACAATTAACAATCTGTACAATGGTGCAAAAACTGTCAATTTACCTGTTGTGGTTGTTGAGATATGATTTTTTTAAACATTAAACTTTGACTTCCGGTTTGGACAGGAAGTAAGGTCAAATTGGGGTCACCTTTGTATAAATATTTGTTGACAATTAACAATCTCTACAATGGTGCAAAAACTGTCAATTTACCTGTTGTGGTTGTTGAGATATGATTTTTACATGCATACATAATGAGCACGACCAGAGCTGATTTACATTCACCAACAGAGGGCGCACTTTTTTAGCGTTGAAAAAGCCGTGTAGATCTTTAATTTGCAACGTAATCAAAACGTTTTAACTAATAAAGAATGATTGATCGAAATTCGATATCTGATGACATAATAATGACGTCACAAATTATGTTTCATCTACGTGTTATGTTCTAAGTATGTGCCAAGTTTCAAGTTCATGTGAAGTTTGCAAGTATGTGTTTTTGTAGACAATCGTTTCTGCCGATAGAGGGCGACAATCCATATTAGCGTTCCGCCGGCCGGACTGTTTTCTATGCCCCGCCCACTCGATTGAGTATTGCGGACGTAGTGGAAATAACAGATTGGGCGCGTACATTTTCTACAAAAAGTGTCTTTTCTTTTTACAAAAATGTCGTGTTTTCGGTAAAATAAATATCAAACTCAAACATATCCTTGTCTCTAATGTCACATATTTCACACTATTTACACTCATGATAAACTACATATTTTTCCCTGACTAAATCAGGAAAATGTATTGATTTTTCAGATCCCTTGATATGATTTTTTAAATTATTAACTTTGATTTATCGTAATTCGATATCAGATAACCTAATCATGACGTCACAAATTATATTTCATCTACGTGTTAAGTTCTAAGTATATGCCAAGTTTCAAGTTCATGTGAAGTTTGCAAGTTTTTTGTAGACAGTCTATCCGGAGAAGAAGAAGAAGGAGAAGAAAAAAAAACAATAGGTGCTCGCGCTGTAGCTCGAACACCTAACAATAGGTATGTTTCGGGTACCCGAACACCTAATGATGAATTAAGCAGAGTGGCAGCTGAGTGAACACCAGCAAGAGCCTTGCGTGCGTGCCACACCACTCCCGCCACGTGGCTTGGAGCCGTCCTTTGGACTTAGTCTATTTTCCGAATACTTTCCAGGTCCACGGTTCGTGGGTGAGCCACGACCAAACAGTCACCGTGACTGGACCCGCGCTCAGTCATTAGCCGTGGCCCGTGTGTAGTGCTCCCTAACCAAGCACAGCCGCTGTTCCCCTCATGCAGTAATAGCTTAGCATCCAAGCAAATAGCTTAACATGCCCAGTAAGCATTTTCCCCTTGATCACGCCCTCCTTTCTAAGTTGTCGATCACTTCACTTTCGTCAAATACCTTACCTTATATGGAACAAGGACCCGTTGTATACCCTGATTTTGCACACGTTTCTACCCTTAGATGCGGAAGCCAAGCTTCTCATTGGTTAAGACGCTAAACTAGGCTTATGTTTTATTCATTCCTAGGCCCCAGATTTCTATATAATCCCCACGATTTCCTGATCTCGGGGAAGTCCGTTTCCGAATGATATCTGTGCGACTCAATCCGATCTATGACAGTGCGATATACCGAACTATTACGGTCCAGAGCCTCGTTCGTTGAACCAATGGTGCAGGGCGTCGATATGGCCATTGGTTCGCCTATAGCTAATGCAGTCTGATACACCAGACTGAAGCTAGCCGCGAATTGGGCCAGAAAAGCCATCCGCAATTGGCAGCCGCGAATTCGCGGTTGGGATTTCCCAACCAACTCAGTGGAGTTTTATGAGTACTGAATGTGGATATTTGAAAAACTGGCAAATGATCAGTGATGTCAGCAAACAAGATTCCACTTGAGATATTGCAATTGTGTTATTCAAATAATATCGTTTGGGTTTGCGGTAACACCATGTTTTATCTCAACTAACGTAAAGGAATACAGTTCAAAGAACCGTACCCACAATTTAAACCTTCGTTAATGAAAGGTTCAAGGAAAACCAATTTCAGACCTCGTTTTCTCTACTGCCCTAAGTGGAAATTTGGTTAAAGGGAGAACCAGGGACTTCACGGGTTAATATGGCGGGGAAAACCCAAAAAGGGACTTCGGGTTATTCTCAATTTCGTTAGCCTGCTCTAACCCTTTTCAAAAAAATTTCCTTTTTAACCCCTTAAGTATTTCTGGGATTTTTGGGGAGTGTTGGGGTGCTACTGTTGGGATTGTTTGATTGGTTGCCACCGTGGCATTGTTCTTGTTGTGTGTTTCCCCTGCTGTTGGGGTTGCCTGCTCGCTGAGGCGTATCAGTTGACGGGGGGGGTTGTGGGTGTTGGGGAGGGTAGGATTGAATCCCTTTTCTGTAAATAATGTCCTGGGGGACATGTCATTTTTATAATCTCAATACCTCTCTGATACGACGGTGTCCGTGCTTTTCGGGGCTATGATTTTTGCATTCTGATCTGATATGGCCCAAATCGGTGGGTTTTTGATAAACCCAGATTTGTAAATTCCCCTCTGCGGCCGTGGTTGTTTCCCTTGACCCTGGTCTAGGTCTCTGCCGGTCTCCCAATGTACACTTTCCCAAAAGGAAGGAATTCGTAAACCCATTGACGCTGGGATCATTCTGTCCTTGTGGGTGTGTAACTTCGTTTCCAACTTGTTTCGAGCCCGGTAGTGACCTTAATGCCCTTTTCCCTCAGGATACGCTGAATATTGTATGTGGGATGCGGTACACGGCAATGAAGCCCCTTGGTTCCCCCTAAACCATATTAACCCGTAAGTCCCCATTTTTCCCCCAAAAATATTTCTCTTGGACATAGAAAAAATTTTGAAATTTTTCTCAAACCTTTCTCCTTCAAGGGTTGAGAACTTTTCTTTTCGTTTTTTCGAACCTGTATCCGCTTCACTTAGTTGAGAAAAACACAGGTGTTACCGCAAACCGAAACGATATCGATTTCCCCCTGAAAAGCCCAAAACTTTTTTAAATAATGTTATCAATAAGAGTAGCACTGGTTTTTGTGATGCAGGTGGGTTTGTTTATTAATGGGGAGTTGGTAGTGCTGAGCAAACTATTTTAAAGTCCTGGGTGGCCTGATGCGATTCATATTGAAGAGATCTATGTTGAAATCACCATGAAAAACATGAGCTTGTTTTCCTGATTGATTAAATGTGAAAGGTCATCAAAGATTCAATAAAATCAACAGGGTGGACCGTGGGTGGCCTGTATAACACTCCTACAATGATATGTTTACGCCCTAGGAAGATATTTCGATGAAAGTGACTCACAGATATCGCTGTTTGGGATAATCATCCCTCTTTTTTAAAAAGAAATTATGTACATACAAAGCAACTCCTCACCTCTTGACTGCTCTATCTTTTACCAAAAAGCCTGTAACCTTTAAGTTCGTATGGTGGACTATCCTTATATAGCCAAGTTTCAAAATGCAAAACCAAAGGATAGAAAATTCAAAGTTCAAAAGAGCAAGATAGTCACCAATGTGAACATTTTGTAGAAGCTGCCCGCATTCAAATGATGAAAGTTACTTGCTGGTTAATATCTTTGTTATACATTTCGTCAAACTGATCCTAAAACAAGTAGTCAGAAGTAATTATGTATGTTGGAGTAAAAAGGGTTGCATCAGGATCAATGTCGAATTACCACCAAAAATTAGTTGTTAAAATATGAGAGTTGAAACGCATATTTGAGAAGTCTCTAGTATCGATTCTGCGATCAGTTTTCTAATTCAAGAAGGCCAGAGGAAATCTTGATCGTCACCCAAATAGGTTGAACGGCAGTGCGTGTTGAAAGCACTGGATTGTTTGGTACATAATTCACTGAAATACCAGCCATACACAGGAGGGAATCAATTGAAAGTGCTAAACAACCCTCATCGCCTTGACAAGCTTTATATACAGCTATAAGATTTACATTTAAAGTCAATGGTAGTATACATCCATGACGATTGTAAGCCTAAAGAAAACTTACTACAATGAAACACAAAGGTACAATGAAAACACAGATATACAAGTTAAATTTGACATAAAAAAGAGGCAATGTGAATGGAATGATAGATACCAATTCAAAGAAGAATCACAAGAGATTGTTATTAATTGTCTAAGGCCTAAATGTCCCAAACTGTCCATGAAGACAACGATTAGTTCATGTAGACGACAGTTTAGCAGACGTGGTGTGCCCTTTTCCATCCAATGAAGAGATCGCCGTTTCGGAATACGACCTTGTGCCCTGAATCATATGCCTTCTTCATGATGTCTCTCCATAGGTCTCTTTTTTCGCAAGATCGGCGGCTGGCAAATCTTGCAGTGCCAAACCACCTGGTATTGTTAAGAAGATTTGGCATCTTCAAAATCATAAGACGTTCAGATCGGTATAGAAATTTGACCAGAATATAGCGAGGTTTCAGCGACATCTCAGAGCTGGTTGGGAGCGCGACCAACCAGACCGATGTGCGTTCTCTATCTTAACGTCCGCCATGTTGAATTTGGTCGGATAAGATCTCTCTCACCTTCTCAAGGGGTATGACGGGTTCTCGTTAACAGCTTCCGAGTATACCGCCAAATCTTAAAGTCGAAGCTTCGGGAATAGCGTTCAAGTGTGGTCGCCTCTTCAAGCTGGACGATTTTAGGTTGGGCTTCATTCATTTGAGACGCCATCTTGGATAAATCATCGGACAATAGGCGTTTTCTTGAATATCTTCGATGGATCGTGATGTAAAGTCTAGAGTTTCTCCATCTTAATGATTGGATTCCATTTTCTCCATTCTGGTAAGAAGATCTTGTTGATTGTTGATAACTTTGTCAAGCTTACCATGGAGATCGGCTGCCATGCCCACGATATCCTGCCGCAAACAAACGATCTCGCTGTCCGAAGAGCTTGGGGAACCGGAGCAGTAGGCAGATGGTCACCTGATGGTGGCGCGGAAACACCGGAACTCGATAGTTCAGCTGACACAGATCCCTTTTTCTCCTTTCTTGGAGGCATGATGTTATTAAAAACTTCACAAGAAGAGGTGTATTATGGCAAAATGATTGTGGAAAGCGTTAATAAATGGATGAATAAAATGAAGAGAGATGGAGAAAAAATCGAGGTTTTGCTGTGATTGTCGAGGAGCTCGCACTACATGCGTCCGTTCATGAGCTAGTTCATTGGTGCAAACCACTCTTATAAATATTAATTTTTATTTGAAGTAATCAATAAAGAACATGTAAATCTGCTACGCTTAAATTTTCCCCGTTAAGGAATAAGTGACATTAATTAGTGTCCTAATTAGACCGTGTTTTGAAGGACAGTTGTCGAATTTGCTAAACCTTTTCAGGTCTTTTTCTCATTTTTTTGTACGAAAAAGGGGTTCACTTTAAATAAAATGTACCAACATCTCTTGGAAATATAATTTTTTTATTTTATAATCATAAATAAAATGTCAATGCCATTAATTTCCGTTAAGGCAAATTTTGGGCCCAATTAGTTAGTGTCTAATTAGACCGTGTTTAAAGGGAAAAAAATATTCCAGAAAGGTGTCTGCACTTTTCCAGGCCTGTTCTCATTTTGTAAAACAAAAAATGTACCAAATACACTCTTATAAATATAATTTTTTTATTTGATAATCATAAAGAACATGTCATTACACCCACATAATTTCCCGTTAAGGCAAATTTTGGCCTATTAATTTGTGTATAATTAGATTGTGTTTAAAGGGACAATTTTCGAAATTGGCTAAACATTTTTCGCATTTCTTTCTTTTTGTGCAAAAAGGTTCACTAAAAACAAAATGTAAACCACTCTTATAAATAGTATTTTTTATTTGATAATCGTAAAGAGCATGTCAATACCCACAATCGGGTTCCGTTAATACAAATTTGGCCCGGTAATTGAGTGATAATTGAACCGTGTTTAACAAGGACAATTTTTCGAATTACAATGAAACGTTTTCACGCATTTGTTCTTTTTTGTACGAAGGGGTTCACTTTTAAATAAAATGTAAACATCTATTAGAAATATAAATTTTATATTTGATAATCGTAAAGAACATGTCAATACCACATTTAATTTCCGTTAAGGCAGGAGTTGGCCCCAAGTGTTAGAGTCTAATTGAATGACCGTGTTTAAAGGGACAATTGTCGAATTTAGCTAAACTTTTCACGCATTTCTTGTTTTTGTGCAAAAGGGTTCCACTTACATAAAATGTCCCAAAACATCTATTAAATATTAATTTTATATTTGATAATCGTAAAAGAACATGTATCAATGCCACACATAATTTTCCTTAAAGGTTTTCCCATTAATTAGTGTCAAATTTCCCCTGTTTGAAGGGAAAGTTGTCTTTTTGCTAAACCTTTCGGTTTTTTCTCTTTTTGCGAAAAGGGTTCCCTTTAAAAAAAATTAAAACATCTTTGGAAATATAATTTTTTTTTGTAATAAAAAGAAAATTCAATCCACTTAATTTCCGTTAAAATTTTGGCCAATTAATTATTTAAATTAGACCTTTTAAAAAAATATTAAAATGTCTGCACTTTTTCAGGCCTGTTCTTTTTTTGTAAAAAAAAAATGCCAAACCCCTCTTATAAATAAAATTTTTTTTTATTTGATAATCAAAAAACATGTCTTTTACACTTATTTTCCGTTAAGGCAAATTTGGCTGATAGTAGTGTCTAAGGTGGACCGTGTTTAACAGGGACAATTTTGATTTGGCTATTTTTACGCATTTCTTCTTTTCTTTTATTGTACAAAAAGGGGTTCACTACAAACAAATGTACCAAACCACTCTTATAAATATTATTTTTTGTTGATAATCATAAAAGAACATGTCATTGTCCACACTTAGTTTTCCCGTTAAAATAGGTTGGCCCATTAGGTAGTGTCTAGATGAATACGTGTTTAAAAAGGACAAATATTCGAAGAAGAGTCTGCACTTTCAGGCATTTTCTAATTTTGTGTACGAAAAGGGGGTTCACTAAAAAACAAATGTACAAACATCTCTTAGAAATATGATTTTTTTTATTTGATAATCAATAAAGAACATGTCATTATCCACACTTAATTTCCATTAAAGGCAAAATTTGGCCAGTGGTATTGTGTCTAATTAGACCTGTGTTTAAAAGGACAACAAATATTCGAAAGGTGTCTGCACTTTCCGAGCCTTTTCTCATTTTTTGTACGAAAGGGCTTCACTAAACAAATGTGCGCAAACTCTTAGAAATATTAATATTTTATTTGATAATCAAAAATATTTCCAACATGATACCTAATCTATAATACGAGACCATGCTTTCACAGTTTTTCCACAGTACATGTACCACAGTAATTACAATCACCAGCCCGCAATGAACCTTATAACAGATATGCATCCAAAACTGCACCAGAAAATTTTGCCGCTCAACCACACAGTGCGGTCAGTGGGCTTTCCATTCCAAAGTAACATGCACTGTTGTACATATGTACATCGCAAGCATATGGCCAGCAAGTAACTCAATTGCATCTCTACGACCGTTCATTAGTAGTGTAATTCAATGCTTTACCCTTACGAGTAACAAAATGATATAGCAGCTAAAACGTCCGTGGAAACACCGAATTAAATTGATGTCAGGGATGACCGTAAGCTGAGCCGTTAAATCGCGGAGATTGCCGTTGAAAAACTACATTTTAATGGAGGAAGATGCCAATAGTGCGCAAAGAGTTGTTGAATAATTGGGTGGGGCAGGCAAAGCAGCCAGGCACATTCGCGTTAATGCCTGGGTCCTGATTTTCGACAAGAAGAATAATTGTGTATTAATTTGTTCAAAAAGCTAAATCTAGGGTATACTGAAGAAAACTATTTGCCTATAACAAACAATGCATTACAAAGTGGTAGTACTATGAAGTCTTGCAAAGCGATACTTGTGAACATCGAATACATGATATAAGCACAATAATGCACTGTTTCATACTGAGGAAGAACATAATTTTGCATATAGATTATCATGACCTATGACCGCATGTGAAACAATGCCCATTCAGGTCTCTTCAAATTAAACGCTTGCGTTTGAAAATCAACCCCTCGATTCACTGCTTGCAAGTGCACTTCAATGACGATGTGTGAAAAACTTAAACTAACTTCCATTTATCACCAGTGTGAATTTAACTAAGTACTTGTAATTCCTGGGTCAACAATTTACAGCGGTCTTTTAAGTAATTGACCAATCTTATGAAACCTTGAACTTTCATGATTATCAGTCTTCACCAGTTTCTTCCCGGTGCATAACTCCTCTGCAAACAAGCAACAATACACACCACAACGATGAATCTGAAAGCTGACCGCAGGAGGCTTGTTTTATTGCATATTTCCCCTGTCCCTCAAAACAACCAGGTATTGTCGTTTCCAATAGCAGTTAATTCTACCGTTGTGAAAAAAACGGCGAATGCACCTCGTGGACAACCATTTTGCCGTGTACCACGACTTGAACTGAATTGAGTCATAACACGTTTAAAAAAAATAGTATATATAATGTGCAAGACTAAAATGACTGTTGTATAGAAGAAGGGAACAAAATTATGTCCACAAAAATGACCATTTTATGTAAACATTTCTTTGAAACGGTTTTTGAATGTTTGTACAATTGGTGCTCATTTATAGTGGTTTTCGTAACATTGAGAATAGTACCATATTTATTAGGTGTTTGGGTATGCACCCGAAACGCCTATTGTTTTCATTCGTTTTTTTTCTTTTCTTCTCCTTCTTCTTCTTCTTCTCCGGATAGATTGATTACAAAAAAACACATACTTACAAACTTCACATGAACTTCAAACTTGGCATATACTTAGAACTTTACACTTAGATGAAACATAATTTGTGACGTCATGATTAGGTCATCAGATATCGAATTACGATAATTCAAAGTTTAATAATTTAAAACAATCATATCGAGGGATCTGAAAAATCAATAAAATTACACAGTTGTCGGGTAAGTATATAGTGTTATCATAGTGTTTAAAAGTGTGTAAATATGTGACGATAGAGACGAGGATATGTTTGAGGGTTTTGATGATATTTGTTGTACTGAAAACACGACATTTTTGTAAAAAGAAACACACTTTTCGGTGAAAATTTACGCGCAATCTGTTGTTCCACTACGTCCCGCAATACTCAATCGACTGAATGGGGCATATAAAACGATCCGGCCAGCGGAACTGTAATAGTGTATGTCGCCCTCAATCGGCAGAAAACATACTGACATATTTTTAAACGTCCATTTAGCGAGTGCTACGGTTATATTTCCTGATTTACTCAGAAGGGGTGTATTTTTTATGAAAATAAGGTGTGAAATATGTGATGTGTGTTGAACTCGTTGCCAACTCGTACTCCAACCAACTCATGCTCCAACCAGCTCGTGGTCGTACGTGCACATGGCCACAATACAATCGACAGTGTTTGCGTGTGGTGCCACACAAAGTTCTTTCTACGAAATTGAGGTGTGAAAAATGGATCCTTAACATAGTCCTGCAAAAGGTAAGGTATCTTGAATGTAATTGTTAAGAGGATTTCCCTGTATTTATCTTCGTGTTTTATACAAGAAAAGCCATTTTTGAAAAAGCGTTGGGGTTGGCTGGTGGTAACGTTAAACTTAATGTAGTTGCATTGTGCCTGTTTAGTGTTTAACAACGTTAACGTTAGTTATGTGAACATACTTTGGACGATAAACTCCCCCTCTTTTTAACAAAATATATGAACAGATGTCACTAATAGGGGGGTGAATTTTTTTGGAAAATTTTTTTAGTCCAATTTAAATAATAAAAAGGTTCATTCAAAAAAAAAATTTCGCCCAAAGATGGCTCCCAATTTCCAGTTTTTGTTACGCCTCTTTTTTGCTATTGAACCTAAATGGTGATTTTGGTTTTATCCCTGGTTTTGCTTTATGAAAATTGAAAAAATAAAATAAACAGTTGGACATATCTTCTCTTATATTGGTCCATTTCCCAAGAAAACTTTAAAATTGTTAAAAAGAACTTTGAACAATACATTCAATAAAAAATGGCTAAAAAACCAAGACCCTATATACATGTTGTTTGGAATTTTTTCTGGTCACTCTTCCCCATTTTCCCCCTGCTTCACTTCAACTTTGTTTTCCCGCTTTTTGCACCGGGGCGGTTTGGGAAAAGTGCCCACATCATGGAACCCCCCGGGGGGGTCCAAATGGGAAAACCCGTCCTCTTCCTTCCCCCCAGGTTTTTGGGGTTTGGGAAGCATCATGGACATGGGGTTTCCCCCACACTCCGGAAAGACACTCCGAATGTTGATCAAAGCATCCCAGTTGTTCTCCACCCCCTAGTCTTCTGTGAAACAACCTCATTCGGACGATAACATCATTGCCCTCGTTTGATTATTAAAAAAAGACAAAGTTTTTTCCCACTTCCAACCTTGGCGATGTTTAAATGGATGTCAAATTTTTTAATGCTCCATAGGGATGGCCTTCGTGCATCCGTCCGGATCGCTTCCCTTTAAACGAAGGAAGAAGTCCCCTTATCCAGTGAATCGGGGAAAAAAGGGCCAGGGCTTTCACGTTGTCGTGCCCGGTTTGGGCGATAGTGTTCAGGAGATCTTTTTGGTTGTCTTTCCCCTTTAAAGGGAGACCCAGATTTCTCGGCCCGGTTAAAACCTTGATGTGATAAATTATCAGAAGGATTACGAAAACATCTGTTCCAGAAACCCACCCCAAAGTGACGGGTGGAGGGCGTGGAGAATGTACTAAGACACGTGTCAGCTTCCCTGTTGCATTGATCCATTGGTGGACTTTTTCCCAACAGTGGACTTGATCACCTGCAGTGATGAAATTCTTGTCATCGGGGAAATTTTTTTGTTATCTTTTTGACGGGAAAACGTTCCTTTTTGTTATCAACGTTCGCCAGAAAATTCTCCCAATTTCCCCGGGTTTTGGCATCCAGATTCGTTGTCGGATCCTTTTCCCTCTTTTCCCTTTTGGCCTCCTTTGATCGTCAGTGCGATACTGGTCCCGAAAATTTTACTCTGTCGTCCTTCAAGTCGTGGCGAACTCTTGGGCGAATACCTTGTCGAAATATAAAAAAAAGGGTTTTGTTGGACAGTTTCCGGGGGTGGTTTTCATCTCCCCCGTCAATAATAATAAGGGCATCTGGCCAACTGCTCCTCGTCGACAGAAATGGCGCTACTTTTTGGCCCGTATATTAAACAAATTGACTTGGTCCCAAAGGTTCAGGGACCCTTCGGATGAAATGCATGGGTTTGGGGAAGATTCTGCTAAAAAAACTCAAATCCCCCCGGCTGTCTGTAAAAAAAACAGGAACCACGGTGAAATCCTGCCTCGTTCTATCTTTTGCCCCTGGGGCCCCAAAATTTTTCCCAACCTCCAAAAAGATTAACCAGTGGAAACGAGTTCTTTATGAAAACAGCACGAACAGGCATGGATGGCTGCAGTAAATATCTATATGTGGATTGTATACAAAAAAACACACTCCAGCGATGGTTTTCCTCCATGCTGCTCGATCGATCTGTTGGACAACCGGAAAAAATGTTAAAGCCCCCCTCCCATTTTTCCCATGAAAACCCCCACTCCGAAATGATTCGACATGGAATGGAACTGGTGAAAAGAAATGGCCTAAACCCCCCCAAGCCCCTTTTGGTATGACCAACCACTCTTCCCAAAAAAATGCATGGATTCCCACTTTACGGGAAGAAAAAGTTTTGGTTATCTAGGTGGGCCCCCTGAGATGGTTTTGTGGGCACCATAGAATCCCCCGTGATTTTCCCGGGGGGTCTGGAGGGGAAAACCCTAAAAAAAGCTGGGCTAGTAAAAGACAAAAAAGCAGCCCAGCTTTCTGATCCTTTAATGGAACAAAAATTGCCCTAGTTACTGTTATGGTTTGACAGCCTTCAAGCGGCCTGAACGTAAACCGAGATGGCTCTTGAGGGGGGGTTTGTGGTAGCTTCCCAACAGAGTCAATTCAAATTCCTCTCTTACAAGTACCAACAGATCATATTCATGTTCATCCGGGAAATCGGGGCAAAGTTAAATTCATGGTTCTACCCCAAAGCTTGTGCCTCTTTTTTTCCCCTAGATCCGGGTTACGGGTGGTTAATCTTTATCCGAACCTGGAAGGTCACCGTTTCCAGGAAGAGTTTAAAAGGGACACTGGAAAAAACTCAAGCAACCCCGGTTTCATCCCCCTCGATCAAGCACACAGCAAGCCAAAAAAAAGGGTGAAAGGGTTGGTGGCTTTTGGTCAAACCGGACATGCGGGAACTGGATCGTGACGCCCGAAATCACCGTGTCGTTGGGGTTTTACGGGTAAATTTAACGATGATGGGAACCCCCCTCATCATGGGGAAAGGTTTGCATCTCAGCACCGATTTCTACGCCATGCCAAAGATCTGATGGGGGGGCTGACAATGGGAACCCGGGGGACAAAGTGGAACTGGTTACATTAGACAAAAAAAGGTTGAGTCTGCGGCTGCTCCCTTCCCCAAAAAGTCAGTCTATGGGACAAACGTACAACAACTTGACAGAGTGTTTTGGGCTTTGCCCCTCGCCCCAGCATCATCAACGAAAAACACTGTTGTTCAGAAAAAGAAAACATAAAAAACAGACCTTTGATTCATATTTCGACAATTATTCTGCCCAGGTTTCCCCACGACTTGGCGATCGACAGGTAGATATTGTCGGGACCAGTATCGTACTGACGATCAAAGGGGCCAAAAAGGGAAAAACGAACGGCATCCGACAACGCATTTTGGTTTGCCAAAACCCCGGAAATTGGCAAAATTTTTCCCCGAACGTTGATAACAAAAAAGGAAATTTTCTCATTCCTGTCAAAAAAAAAAGAACATTTCCCAGATGAAAGAATGTCATCCTGCGGTGATAAAGCCCCCAATGTTGAAACAGTCCCAATGGTAAAAAGCAACCATGAAAAGCGCGCGTTCGTCATCCCCTCCACGCCCCAATCTTCGTCCGGGATGGTGTTCGGGGAAAAATTTGTCTTTCCTTCGGTAATTTCCATCACAAGGCTCTGTCCCCCCAAAATCTGGATCCCCTTAAAAGGGGGAAAAAGACAAAAGATCTCCTGAACACTACCCCAAAAACCCTGGGCAAAAACCTCAAAGCCATCCCCTTTTTCCCATTCACTGGATCAGCTCTTCTTCCTTCAAGTTAAAGGGGTAAGCGATCCTGCTCCCGTTGATGCACAGTGCCCCTATGGAGCAATTAACTGTCGACCTCCATTAAACATCGCCAAGGTTGAAAAAGGGGAAAAACTTTGGGCTGTACTCAAATAATAAAACAGGACTGAGGGCCCTCTTTAATGAGGTTCTCACGAAGACTAGGGACGGAAATTAACTGGTGATGTTTTGGATCAACATCTAAAAGGGTGTCTTCAAGCGACATGGCAAAAACCCAAATGTCCATGATGTTCAACAACCCAACTAACCTGGGTGGAAGGAAGGGACGGCAATGCTTTTTTTGGACCACGCTCCCCCTCGCCAGGATGTTTCCACCTGGATGTGAGTGCCCCCAAATTACCTCTCTTAAATGCGTAAAGAAAAAGGAGTCACCTCAGTCAAGTACTGAGTACTGGACTAGAAAAATTTTCCCAATACTTGTAAAAGGGTCTTGGTTAATTTTTGGTTTTTCTTATTGAATGTATTTTAAAGGGTTTTCAAGCAATTTGTAACATTTTTTGAAATGGATAATATAAGAAAGATATCCCCAATCATTTTATTTATTTTATTAATTACTCATACATCAAACCTAGGTATGAGACCAAAATCCCCATTCTAGGCAATATAAAAAGTTATGAGGCGTAATGAAAAAAGCTTTGGCAGCCATCTTTTTTGGCGTTTTTTGAATTTTTATCTGACTGTTGACCTCAAAAATTGTTGCCCCACCTTCAATTGGTCAAAAAAAACTTTGTAAATTTGAAAAAAAAAAAAAAAATACACATCAACATAAAATTTTTTAGAAATAGAATGTAAAAAAGGATAGGAAAATTCAGTTTTTGGTATGGAAATTTTTTCAGTTGAAATTTTATCCCATTTTTTTAAAATTTATTTTTCTAAAAAAATCTTCATTTTTACAAAAATGTCAAGTAGTGATTGTTTCTTTTCCTTAATTTTCCCTTTTAATACAAATCAAACATGCTTTATTTACGGAAAAATGCAAATATTCGACAAAAACTGCCTTTATAAGTTTTAGTCCCCCCCCCCGGGGGGGCTCTCAGACATCTCTCCATAAAATTATAGACTCGGAAATTTTCCCTTAAATTTTCTCTTTTGTTTGGGGTTTTCATGCAGAACTTTTCAATTTTATTAAAATTGTCAAGAATAATTGTTGCAATTTTTGCAAAATCCATTTTCAATTTCAATGGTCCTCTCAAAAATTATCCCTGTTTTCCCATTCTTTTATAAATTAAATTCAAATACTTTTTCTTGGTCCTGTCTTGTAAAACCATCTTACTATTTTGTGATGTTAAATGTGATGTAATATTTTCCTTTCCCAAAAAAATTGAACTTCTATTTAAATACTTTATTCTTGGTCCCAAAAAAATTTTTTTTACAGAATAAAACATGGTAGACAAATTTGGGACGTTTTTCAAATCGTATCTTTTATCATCAACAATCTTGTTTTGGCTACATGATGGTATGGTTTAACGTCTTACGTTAACAATCTTTGAAATCCAAATTAATGGAAATGGCTTCTTACTTGGTTCCGTTTCAATGTCTAAACTTTCAATTTTTATGATGTATTTCATTTAGATGTATGTTATTTGTATAATTTTAATATTGATTTAAAAACCCTGGTTAACGTTAAAAAACCCTTTTGAATTTCACATGTGCCGTGCCTGGGGGAAATAGGTCAACTCATTTCCTTCTAAATTCCCCATTTTTAACTCAACCCCGGAAAATATTTATTACGAATTTCTGGCTCGGGGTTGACATCCGGGGTACCCTTGGTGAATACAAGTTAATTTAGCTACACTATAAATCTGATTCCTCATAATACTAGTAGTACATGTCCCGTGTGGTGATGGCTGTTAGTTTACTTTATACTAAAATTTTTTCATTAAAGGGAAGGAAAAAAAAAATCAGCACCTTTATTGGAAATTAAACAGTCACATCATGGAGGAAAGGAAAACGTCACATTGGTTCTATTCCTTGTAAAAACCCAACTTAAACTTTTCTGGGGTTATTTTTTTGAAGTTACAAATATCACATTAAATTAAAGGGCATTCTAAGTTATTTGTTTTTTAGCATGACCAAATTTTTCGTCCTCTTTAAAAAAATTTTTTTTTACCGATTCTTTATATTTCAGATCAACGTATCCATTTCTGCCAAGGTTGTTAAGTCTGTGTAACGTGATCAATACCCCTATTTGGTTTATCCATTCTCAAAAGGGTTAAAGTATTTTTAAAATTTTTTTTATGGACTTTCCCATCTGTGGGGCTTTACCCTCAAAATTGTTTTTTAGGACCTCAAGACACATCTGGTCTTTAGATTTCTTTAACATGTTGAACAAAAACATATGAGGTTTTGTGGACTGGAAAAAATCCTCCAAAAGGTTTTTAGCAATATCTGTTGGTGATCTGTAAAATGTATATTGCCGACAGTGAATCCCGTTGGCCCTATAAACATATAAAACCCCCCAAACTTCATTGCATGGGTGTACCTTGAATACCTTTTGAATCACCCTTAAAATTCCTATTTGTTTTTATTTGCATTGGGATAATTTGACCATCAATCCCCTAAACACAATTGGTTAAACAGACATATCGTCACGATCGGCGACTTTTTAAACAGGCCTGATTTTCCTAGTGACCAAATTCGGGTCATTTTCCAACGAATTGACCTTATCATTTAGTATTATTTTCATCCAGTTAAACTGAACGCTCTGATTCCATGCCCTGTTGATCATAAATATTGCCACCTTTTAAAAATTCTTTAACATTACTTTTAAAAAGTATTTTCAACAGTTAATAAAATAAAAACATATACATGTAACAAACGGAAGATTTTATTTTTTGTTTCTTTTTATTTTACAGTTGTCCTTAAATTGCATTTGTTGTCTTTCCTATAAATATTGTTTTTAAAAAACTGACAAACATTTAAATATTATAACAGTCAATTTTTCATTGTTTAAAAGCCCCACACCTCACCTCAGGGAAAAAAGTGTAATGATAAAGCTGTGGTCCCCAAAGGGGTGTTTATAAAAACAATCATATCTCCCAAAAACCAAGAGGTAAAATTTACAGTTTTCCCTTTTAAAATTTTTAATTTAAAATATTTACCATGACCCCAATTTGACCTTTTCTTCCTGTCCCAAAAGGAGTCAAAGTTTAATATTTAAAAAAAAATCATATCTCAACAACCACAGGGAAATTCCAAAACTTTCCCCATTTATAGTTTTAATTGTCAAAAAATTACAAAGGGGGTTTTTACCTTTTCCCCATCAAAACCGAGTCAAAATTTAAATTAAAAAAATTTCTAAATTCATATTTTATTGTTTCAAATAAACTTCTCGCGGGAAATTCAACAGACGTTAACTTTGCTTTCTCTAAACTTGAAATTTATGACGTCATCTTTAACTTTAACCGAAAACCTAGTTTTTTTTTGGGAAAAAACTAGTTTCATTGAATAAATTATTTTGAAAAAAAATACCCTGTTTTTTGGGAAAAATGATTTGAAAACGAAAAAAACTTTTTTTTTGTATTGTCATTTAACTCAAATGTTGCAGCCAAAGGGATCTCTAATTTAAAAATTTGTGTGTCCACATTCTAATGAACCCCCCTTTATGGACAAACCGAAAAACTACATTGCTGGAGTTTGATTAACACAGTATCGTGATAAATCCCAAAATCTGTGTCGGGGTGATGGTTGCTGTCCCTTTTTTGTTTTCCCCTTTCGCAACGTGGAATTGTAGGAATTGAAAAAAAAGGTAAAAAGGGCGTTGACAAAACAACTCCCTAAATTTTTTTACATTGCTTCTGGCTCAAAAAATACCATCAACGCCCTTTACAATTTCTCATTGAAATCGTTGCAAACACTCGATGAGGTTGATTTTCAAACCAAATGTCGTATTTCGGTAAATTTTCAACAACACAAGTTTCGTCACAATTCAGGCTTTAAAACTTTTGCCATTTCTCTTACTAGTAAAACAAAATCTCTAGGAAAAGGGAAAATGTTGTAAAAATTTAGCCATTTATTGATTACATTTGATGTTCTCTGCATTGCACCTCTTGTATTATTGGTTGAACAGAATGAAATGACTTCTTTAGATTATCTAACTTAAAATTTCAAACAACTGAATAAGTTGTACAGGGAAATATCACTTCCCCAAATTTGGAAACATCAAACGGGAGAGATAAAGGTCCAATCTTGAATGGTTTAAACCCCCAACAGGATCCCCGTCATTTTTAAATACCCCCCATCCCTTTTATGGGGGTTTTTGTTGTTACTGATCCCGGTTTTGCTTAGAATTTTGTGTAATTAACATCTTTTCATTGTTTCTAAATGGGGCTTGCATGTTTCATTTTATGATTGAAGGTTGTTGCTTTTGTTTTTGGTTTGTTTTGTTCATTTTTTTTTTAGACTCTTTGATGGAGGTTTTCTTATATTTGGGGGCTGTCCTTACGTTTGTCCATTTTCGGGGGCAATTTTTCTGATTTGTTGTTGACTGTTTTTTTTTTGGTCTGCAGAAAGCTTCCGAATTCCTTTTGGTGGTAATATCTTGTTCATATAGTACCAAAAATCATTGTTTTGGGGGGGTCCCAAAATAATCCCTCAGGGTTAAAAATTTTATTCATTTTTAATGAAAACTTTTGTGTATTGTAAACAATATCAAAATTATTTTCTCCAAAAAAATAAATTTTTAAAAATTAAGTTCTGCAGCGCCTAATATGCATAATGTAGGGTTGGGTGTTACTATGGGGCATTTTTTAATTTCAATAGAAAATAAAAATACATAGATGCTATTTTTTTTTGGTGGGATATTAAGCTTATCAACGTTTTTTTGACGTTTTTTTTTTAATTCATCCAAAAACCCCTTTTTAAAAAACCCCTTTTTTTCCTTTTCAAAAGTTAAATTATCCCAAACTTGTTTTAAAGTTCAATTTGGGTACTAGCCATCTAAAAAAAACCAAAATTTTAACAAATTTTCAATTAAATATAATTAATTAAACATGTTTTGGGGCAATTGTGTTTCTTGGGACAATAAAAGGAGATTTAAAAATACCATCCCCGGTCCCAAATTTTTTTTAACAGATTGTTTATTCAAACCCTGTCCCTTTCCCTGGTTTATCTGATTGTTTATTGATTGCTTGGGCCCAAAACCCCATTTAATAAGTGCTAATTTTTGCTGAAAAAACCCAAAATTTATTTTCCCAGTTCAAAATATAACATCGCATAAGTGGAAAAGAATGTGTATAAATTTTTAAACTTTTCCCAAATGGGTTTTTGGTTCCCCGATCCTATGTTTATTACATGTGTTTAAAAAATTTGGAAAAACAAAATTGAAAAAAGGGTTTTTCAAAATCTCAGTATTGAAAAATAAGTTTAAAAAGGTTACAAAAAAGTGTTCTTTGCCATGAATCACAAATGTTCCAAATTAGTCAAATTCATAAATTTGTACCTTTTAACCAATTTTTGATTTTTCCTTTAAAAATTTTTTGTTAAATTTCCCTTTAACATTCAGGCAATGGTGGGAAAATTTTTCCCATACTATGTTTCCCCTACGTGCGACCCTTGTTGGACATTTAATCCACCCCAGATGCTAATGTTTTTTTCCAAAAATTTTATAAATTAAACTTAAAAATTCCTATCATACAGACCCAAAATGAACATTGTGAATAAAGAACTTTCAAGAAATATAAGTTCAAACTTGTTGATTAAAAATTTTTAAATTTTTCTGGTCCCCACGCCTTTTTATTAATTAACCAACTCTTAAAAAAGTGCAATGACTTGATTTTAAAACCCCTTGTTCCCCTTCCAAATCTCAACATTAAGTAGTTAAACTTTGAAAAAATATGGTTTAATACTAGGTTACTGGTTTCAAAGTTCTGATTTGTCCCATACGTAACGCGTTTCTTTGGGCCCGCCCTTTTTTTCCCTCTGTTTATATTTTTTTACTCTTTTTTCCTCTTTACTTTTTTTTGATTCCTTTTGAACGAACTTATCTTATTTGGGTAATTTTTATTTAGATGTTTCCTATCTTCTAAATCATGAATAATAAGCCCCGACCCAAATTTGGTTTTTCGGAAGAGAATTCAAAATATTTCATAAAAATCTTTACCGAAAATGCATTATCGGCTAGAGACGGTCATGAGGGGACTGTCATGTCTTTTACTTTTGAAAAAGCATTTTCAAAAACCCTTTTAAAATGACGAAAAAAATTTGGGGACTTTAAAAGAAATTTATCTTGGGGTTTTATTTAACTCCGAAACCTATTCCTCTCATGTCCCAAAGGGGTTTTTTCACAATCCTCATCTGCCCAACATCAAAATAATTTTCTGTTCAGTTTGTTTGACTTTACCCCTTTAGCTTTTTTAATAATTTTAAGGGGAATTGTTGATTTCAAATGTAAATCCCAAAAATTCTATAGTTTTTCTGTTAAACTCTGCATTTAAAATTTAAAAATTTCAATAATTTGTTTTAATGTTTTCCCAAATTTTTCAATGTTCTTCTATGCTGGGACGAAAACCCTGTCTTTTTTGGTCTTAAAATCCTTTAAAAATTCTGCCCATCAAAAATTTTTAAAATTTTTAAAAAAAATCTTAACCGTGTGAGTCGAACCCCTCTATTCAATAAAATGTTTTACGCCATTGTGACCATAAATAGATTCTCAAATATAAAAAGGTATTAAAAAACAAATTTTAATAGCACTTGGTCTTTGGGTTGTGGGAGGCGTCCGGCGGAGGGCCTTTTGGGGGGGCAATTCAAGATCCTTGTTTTTTAGAGCCAGAAAAATGGAATTTTCGAAAAATTTATCCCGTTCATCTAAATATATTATATCTCTGGTGGAAATATGATGATCTCATGAACACTGTATTTGAGAAAAGTATTGAAAACGAAACGTATCTCAAATACCTGGGATACGCCTAGTTAATCAAATTGCCTGTTGAATATTTTAAATGCCTTGGATTTCATTTTTATAAATTTGATAATTTCTTGGGTTACTTAAATTTTGGGAGGACTGTTTTGTTTTGGGGGTTCATCTCGACAACCCCAAAAATTGTGATCCTATATCCTCAGGTTTTTTATGTCTCGCGTCTTGGTTTTTTTTTGGGACCTTTTTAAATGATTCTGTTTGTATTTCAAAACCCTTTCCGTCATTCATTTTATGATGTTTCAACTTACCCTGAAAACAACCTTTTTTTGGTCCTTTTTTATTCATTTTAAATTTTAAACTAAATTAACTACTGAAATTTAATATCCACTTGCTTTAAAGGCGTTTTAGATTTTTTTGACCTCGAGTCAACAACTAGTGTCTTCTAAATTTAAAGGAAAAAAAATTTTTTTTAGCCCTTTAATAATCAAGACCTTTTTAATAAATTTCCTTCTAGTTTTTTTCAGTTTTGATTTTGATCTATCAATACGGAAAAAACACTTTTTTTTTTTGGTGGGAGTTTTAAATTCCGAATGTTTTATGTTTTTTTTAGTTTTGTTGGTGCACATATTTAAAATAACATCCCGGATTTTTTTTTCCCTCTTACTGTGGAAGGGTTTTTCCAAATACTGGTCCCTGGATCCGTGGATCAATCGTGGATGGATTTTTTCCCCAATATAGACATGGGCATCTGTGTTTTTGTTTAAAAATTTCCCCTATATATGAAAAGGTTATGTAGCCCGTCGTCGGAATCTACTTGATTGTGTTGGCGAAAAACAATTTTTTGCTAAAATCAGGGTGGCATTGATTGAATTTGAGTTTCGAGTAAAAAAAGTCCTTTAAATATTTTTTTTTCTTTTTGGGAAAGATCTTTTAAATTAATATTGCCGTGTTTTATCTGCGGGAAGTTTATTTGTCCGAAGTGTTTTAGTCAGACTTTTAAAAAAAATACGATGTTCCCCCGATTTTGGGGTTTTTTATTTTAGAAATGATGTTCTGGAAAAAATCTTTTCCCCCAAATTTCAACCCTCTACCCAAAAAAATATGGGATTGTCATTTGAATTATTTGATTTGGGGTTTATTTTAAACACATAATGGACTGAAATAAAAAACCCCAAAAATCATATTGGTTAAATCGAAGGTTCTCCAAATTAATACAAAACCCTGCTGTTTTTTGTGGGGTAAATTTTTACAATGTGGAGAACATTCTTGGGAAATTTTTGGCGTACATAGGGGTCTGATGGGGGATGGTATTTGGCGGGGGGCTTTTACTCAAACCCTGACCTCTTATCCCGACGTTGTCTTACTGTTTTGGGTGTAATGCGCATTTTTCCTTAAACCCCGTGTATTACTGGTACCTTTGTTGTTTTTACTACTGAAGTGCTTTGCCCATCTTATTGTTTTTTGGGGGGTTCGGGTTTTGGGCACCCCTTTTTTTTACGTTTTTTGAGGTGTTCAAGGGAGCCAGACACCCATTTTAACTTTTTGGGGGTTTGAGGCGCACCGAACACCCCGTTTTATCTGTTTTTTTTTTTCTTGGGCGTCCGGAACAAAAACCTGCGGCATTTTTCACCTTCAAACCAAAAAAAAACTATCAAACGAGAAACCGTTTCCGTCATATTACCTCATCAGGTGTCGAATTACCTAAATAAAGTTTAATATTTTAAAAATTCATCTCCGAACCCAAAAAGTATTTTTCAATCTTGGCATCTGAAGATTTATTATGTGATTTTCCGTTTTTGGACGTAACCCCAATCGACCTCTCGGTGAAAAAGGGGTTGAAAAATTTAAAAAAAAAAAATCATATCTCTAACCAAAAAATCTTTAACTATGTCACATTTCGTTTTTAGACGTGCCCCAATCGACCTTTCCTTCCGGGCGAAACCGGAAGGTTAAATGGCTTTTTGGAATTCCCTTCCCCGTCTGGGAAAGACTTCGCTGTACAGAATACGTACCCAATATACGGATTTAAAATTGCCTACAACGTAAGGCCTTGTCACACCCGGGCAATTTTCGGGCAATTTCGGCAATAAAAATTTGGCTAGATTGCTCGGAGTTTTATTAACATTCATCAATCCGTAATGGGAACTAAGGCTTTCTCTGGGAAACTGTCGGGCAATCTCCATTCACATTTATCAGTGATCCGTTTTTCTTATCCAAAACAAAACATTTTCAGCGCGTTTAAATTTTTGTTTTGAAAAATCTGGGGAATTTTGCCGTTCTTATTTAAATCAAAAAAAATAAAAAAAATAAAATGGGTTACCGAGAAAAGGGAAAAAATAATTTCATTATTAAGAGGTAAGTAGACATTTTTAAAGTTTTGGCCTAAATGTGCGTTTGTAAAAGAGGGCCCATCGTAAACATATTTTTCATCACAATCCCAAAGGAGGAACTGACGGAGAAACTTTTCTCATCTATTTCTAAAACTATACTGATTCACTTTTTCTGTTTTTCAGTGTACGTAAAGATTTTAAATTTTCATTTCTAAAGGGTAAAGCTGAGCATGGATAATTTTGTCAGAAAAAGTTTAAAACTCCATCTAAAGTCAAAAACATTAACTCGCCTACATATATGTACTTATTCATGTCAAAACCTTAAATATATACATGTTCGTGTGTTTTTCTCTTCTGCGCAATTCTGCATGTTCTTCGGGCCGAAATAAATATCTAACTCAACCTAAAGAGATGCTTTTTATTAGTCTGCTAGTTTTAAAATTTTTCATAGGGGGGCCTGTTTTTCTAGCTATTACATTGTTGTTTTTTTTTAAGCAAAAAAGTCTTCCCCCTATGCTTTAAAAAAAGGGCAGGTTTTTAACATAAAAAAAAAAATTGAAAACCTGCATAAAAAAAAAACTTAAAAGAAGAAAAAGCTGGGGATGAGTTAAATGAGTTTTTAATTGGAAAATAAACAGCAGGGTGTTGGTGGACAACATGTTTCACCAATTTAGCATTCTCTTCTGGAGTAAACATTTTTGGCCCTTTTCCCCCTTCGAAATTTAAATTTTCACAGAATCATTTGAACATTTATTTATATTTTGTATTTAGCTCTCCCGTATGAGTAATTTGGGAAATTTGATGCAATGGCTGGCATCAGTGAGAATCGTTCAACAACAAAGCATCAAAACAAACCCGGTAACCCAAAAAATCTTGGTACAATTTTGTAAATTTTTTGTTGTGTGTGGATGATTCATTCCTCCTATCCCTTTTCCCTCACTTTACCCCAACCTACATTGAAGATTGTGATTTTTTTTTTAAAACAATTTTTAAAACTTTATCCACTTTTATTCTTTCCCAGTGAAAAAAGGTCACTCTTTGCTGCCCCTCTTTTCCCAAATCAAATCATTTGGTCAACTCGCCCGTAAACATATTTATTACTGAATTTTGCCCCCTTTGGTTGACATCCGGGTTTTTAGCTCACTATGTGTCTATAGTTCCTCATTACTAGTAGTGCTTATGTCTTGTGTGGTGATGGATTGGCAGTTTCGATACCCCCTTAATTTTTTTCACTAAAATGGGCAGAAAAAAAATATCACACATTTATTGAGATAATAAACGTCCATCTGGAGGAAGGAGCTCACATTTAAATTTCTTTTCCCTTTAAAAACCCAACAAAAGGGATTGTTCCGAAAGGGTTTTTTCTAAAGTTGCATAAATTTTCTGAAGTTACATCAATCCATCATCCTGTTAAAAGTAGGGGATTCTAAGTTAGTGTGTTTTTTTAGCATGACCCATTTTTCTTTCCCCCCGAAAACATTTAATATTGTTTTTTCATGATTGTTTTTATTTCAATCTGGTATCCCTTTGTGCTACTGCTACAAGGTGTGTCAAGTCTGTGTAACTTTTTGGGTCAATGGCCACATTTAAGTTTATCCATTCATCAAAGGGTTTGTAGTTCAAATTTTTTTTATATGGACTTATCCTATCTGGCATTTTACCCCCAAAAAAATTGATTTTGGACCTCAAGACAAACTGGGGCTTTCAGAATTTCTTTTTATTTAGAACAAAATTAATTTAGGAATTCTTATTATATTTTTTACTGGACCCCAAAAAAACCTCAAAAATTGTTATTAAGCAATATCTGTTGGTGATCTAAAAACATTATTTGCCGCAGTGAATCCCTGCAGTTGGGGGATATAAACATAATTAACCTTTAATCTTCATTGCATGGGTGTGTCCCTTGGAAACCTTTTGCCAATCACCCAATTAAAACACTAGTTAAGGGCCCCCATCTTTATTGTGTTCCCCCCCCCCCTGTTCGTTTTTGTGCAATGATAGACCAAAAATTTTTGAAACTTTGGTTCATCACCAGTTGGGGGATACCTAAAATCTTGGGGGGGGGCTTTTAAAAATTTCCGATTCAATAAACCCTGAATTCAATTTTTTGAACTCACTAAATCTTTCTAATGTACATTTTTTTTTAAATAAATTGTTTCTGTTTTTTTTGTCAACAAAAGGGTCATTTTGGGTTTATTTTCACGGTATTTTCCCTTTTGCATGTTGGGCCATACCCATTTCGTTGGTTCAAGTGGGGGTTTAAAAAGGTAACAAAATGGTTTCAATTTATTTGGGGGGGAAAAGTGGACAAAAGTCAAGTCATAAACCCAAAATTAAAATAAAATTTTATTTCTTTTTTATTAACAATTTACAAGCACCATACAACTCTTTGATTATTTCAATGTCTAAAATTTATCTACAAAATGGCATCTGATCTTTATTTGAAAACTGTAGTATGGACAACTTTTGCCAATCATGTGTACAACCTTAAAATAAAAATAATGGAATTTTTTTTAAATTTACATTATTTTAAAATTTCAGTATATGAAAACAAAAGGTTATAACAGCCAAAAGGTTGATTAATTAAGTTTATCATTGTAATTTATGATTATCTTTATAAACTTGCCTGAAAAAAAGTATATTATAAATAAATCTTCAGTATAAAACATCGTCCATCAATTAAATACAATACAAAACTTTCCTTTTTATTTTTCTAAATTGAAAAGGGTTTTCCAAAAAAAGAAAAGGAAACAATTTCAAATTTGATCAGTGGAAAAAATTTTTTAATTTTTTTTGAATTGGGAATTTTTACTGTTTTTGGGGGGAGGGGGAAAATGGAAAAAACGGATGGGTTTCTTCAACTTTTTAATTTTGTTATTACTTTTTTTCTAATGAAACTATGCTGATATCCTAAAAACCCCAAATTTTTTAATCCGTTACTAAAGGTCCCCCTTTTACGCTAAATAAACTTTTTGACTTTATCCCTAAAAAATTGAATAGGGTTTATCTTGCCCCAAACCCCCAAAAATTTTTTATAAATTTTTTTTGATTTATCATCTAGCATGGTTTTTAAAAGTATGTGTTGGGCTAGTGTCAATATTTAAAATAAAAAAAAGTGTTCAAGTCACCTTGAAATTTTTAATTTTTGTTTAAAACTACAACTTTTTTAAATTCAACAGCCAATATCTCAAAACTAAATGACATATTAGAAACAAAAAAAAATTGTTCCCACATTAAAGCAATTCTTTAAATGACTTTCAAAAAGCTTTGCCAATGGTCCAAAATGGACACAGTAACGATTTACAAATTTTAAAACGTCTATCTTAACTTTAATTTGATTATAAGTTGACAAAATTTTTTATTTTCATAATCATGAGGTCTTATGACCTTCAAACCACCTAATCGCCTTCTTCCCGTCCAAAAATGTTCAAAATTTAACATTCTAAAAAAAATTTATATTCTTTTGAAAATTAAATTGATAGTTAATTTTAAAAATGACAAACCCTAACTTAATTTTAAACATCTTGAAAATTTGATTAAAAATGGACTCCATTTTTACTAAAAACTAGCTCTAGTTTATAAAAAATTTTTATTTTTCTCAGTGGCGCTTGTCCGGAAAACATCCTTTCCGAGGGCCCAAAATTAGGAAAATAAACAGAAAATATCAGGCAGACGAAACGGTTTGCTGTGACGTCATGATTACGTCATCGGTGTGTCCTAAACAAAGTTTTTTTCAAAAACATATCTGAACCACAAAATATATTTCCAAAACTTTGGCATCTGAAAAGATGTTAATTATTAAAATTTTTTTTTTAGACGTTCCCAAATTTACCTCTCCTTATTTTCACAATCTTTGTTTATCTTAAAAATCTTGAACTATTCACATTTCGTTTTTTAGACGGCCCCCCCGCCTTTCCCTTCCGGGCAAAACGGAAAGGGTTAATAAAAAAATACGCTGAATTACTATTCCTGTGACGAATAGACATCGGCCTGCAGTCCCGTTTAGGTTTTTTGGCTCAAAAAGGCCTTGTCACGGGGCAAGGCAATTTCAGGCAATAAAATTGCTGGGTGGGTTCTCGGAGTTGCCTGTGTTTCATGCTATCGGGGGTGGTGACTATACTGCTGGCTTTTTCTTTTGGGGAATCTGTCAGGCAATCTCCTCCCTTGGGATCAGTGATCCCTGTTTATCACAACAAAACATTTTCAGGGGGGCCATTTAATTCTCGTTTCAGAAAAAATCTGCGGAATTTTGCCGTTCTTTTTTTAAACCCAAAAAATACAAAAAAAAAACAACTTAATGTTTGTTTGAAAAAAAACGGTGTTCAAGTCAACTTCCCGGGTTTAATCAAATTATCAACATAATTTTTTCATGTTTTTCAAAATTATATATTTTTTATTTCAATATCAATTTTATATTAAACAAATATTAATTTGCATTGAATGTGTTGACTTTGTCTATTTTGGACCGAGTAAAGGGAAAAAAGGTGATTTGAAAGGGCATATAATTATGACCCAAAAATTATGATCAGAAAAATAACGTTAGTACTTCTTTTTTCAATTTACAAAATGCCAAGGCCTCTGAACTTTTGATGTTATAAAATTTTTTGAGAATATAAAATGTCACTATCACTTTTTTCGCAAAGTCATATT
>CM055826.1:1882930-1905765 GCA_029582265.1 Zoroaster sp. YZ-2022
TTTGCATTTTTCACTAATAATATTCATATTCAAAGACATATCAATTTTGAATTAGAATGTGTTGAATTTGAACTTACTGTTTGGACAGGAAGTAAAGGTCAGATTAGGTGGTTTGAAGGTCATATATGACCTCCTCATGATTATGAAAAAATAACAAATTTGTCAACTTATACATCAAATTAAAGCTATGAGATATGACCTTTTAAAATTTGTAAAATCGTTACTTCGTGTGCCACTAATTGGACCATTGGCAAAGCATTTATGATAAGTCATTTCAGAAGAATTACATGCTATTAATGTAAGGAATTCAATTGTTTTTTGTTTTCTAATATGTCATTTAGTTCTTGAGATATTGGCTGTTGAACTTGAAAAAGTTGTGAGATTTAAGCAATAAATTAGAAATTAACAAGTGTGACTTGGAACACTGTTTTTTTATTTTAAATGTTGACACTAGCCCAACACATACTTTTCAAAAACCATGCTAGATGATAAATCAACATTAAAAATCACTCATATGAAAATAGTTTGCCAGGGTTGTAGGCAGCCAGATCAACCTATTCAGCATTATTATGGGCATAAAGTCACAAAGTTTATTTAACGTAGAAGGGGACTACATGCATAGTAACTGGATTAAAATTGGCTGGGGGTTGCTTGTATGGATATCAGCTAATTAGCCTTTCATTAGAAAACAAGCTTATAACTACTACATGATAAAGTTGGAAGAAAGCTTGCATCCGTAAGCTTCCATCTTCCCTGCCCCCCACAAAAGTAAATAATTCCCCAATTCAAACAAAATTAAATGTATTATATCCACTGGATCAAATTTGATAATTGCTTGCCCTTTTCATTTTTTTATGGAAAAACCTTTCAATTCTAGATTTAAATGAAGCCAACATTGGTATTAAGTCTTGTATAAAAATTTATTTAATTGATGGACTGCATGTTTTTATACTGAGAGTGATCTTTATTTATAATATACTTCACTTTCAGGTCAAGTTTATAAAGTATAATGATAAATTGACAATGATAGTGACACTGTAATCAAGCATCTCCTTATTGTGACATGCTTATAAATTGTCTTTGTTTTCACCTAATCTGCAAATAATTACAAAATAATTTATAAAATTTGGAAAACAAATTCTACATTGATTTTACATTTCAAGGTTGTACATGATTGGCAAAATGTCTGTCCATACTACAGATTTACAACATAAAGATCAGATGCCATTTTGTACATAAATTGTTAGACACTGAAATAATCAAAGAGTTGTATGGGTGCTTGTAAATTGCTAATAAAACAATGAAATACATATTTATTTTAACTGTCTGTTGGGTTTCATGATTTGACTTTTGTGGTTCCACATTTCCCTCCCCACAATCAATTGAAACCACTTTGTTGACCTGTTTAACCTACTTGTAACCAATCTAGAAATGAGTGTACATGGTCTTACACATGCAACAAGTGAAATGACTTCAGTGTAAATGAACCCAACCATGATCCTTTTGTTGACAAGAAAACAGAAACAATCTGCATTTAAAAATAAATGTACACTTGTATGTACGATTTAGTGAGTTCAGAATGGGTGACATTCAGGGGTTGTCATTGGAATTTTTGGAATAAATGCCTTCCCCTCCCCAAGTTCTTAGTGATGGCATGTACTGCCACTGGTGATGAACCAACACATTTGTTTTCTAAAATTCTTTGGTCTATCATTTGCAGCACTATAGAATCCAAGAACTAGGGAAGGGATGGGCAACAGCACAAGTATAATGGGGCCCCTTATACTAGTGCTTTAATTGGGTGATCTGTCAAAGGTATTCCAAATGGCTGACACACCCATGCAATGAAGATTGGGGTTATGTTTACTATGTTTATATGGCCCAACTGCTAGGATTCACTGTCGGCAATATACATTTTACTAGATCACCAACAGATATTGCTTAATAACTACATTTTGTGAGGATGTTTGGGTCCAGTCAAAAATATAATAAGAATTCCTCAGTACTAATTTTGTTCTAACATGTTAAAGAAATTCCTAGAAAGACCTAGATATGTCTTGAGGTCCTAAAAATCAATTCTCTTGAGGGTAAAGACTGCCACAGATAGGATAAGTCCATATAAAATAATTTGAATCATATATTAACTCCTTTGATGAATGGATAAACTTCAAATGCTGGCCATTGGATCACAAAGTTACACAGACTCTGACACACCTGTTGTAGCAGTAGCACAAATGGATACCGATGATCTGAAATATAAACTAATCATGTAAAAACAATATTAAATGTTTTCAAAGAGGGACGAAGAATAATGGGTCATGCTAACAAAACACACATAACTTAGAATGCCCTCATATGTTATTATCAGGATGATGGATTGATGTAACTTCAGAAAACTTATGCAACTTTAGAAAAATGATCCCTTCAGAACAATGCCTTTAAGTTAGGTTTTACAATGGAATAGAAAGTTACATGTGACGTCTTCCTTCCTCCATGATGTGACTGTTTCATTATCTCAATAAATGTGCTGATATTTGTTTCTGGACTACTTTAGTGAGAACATTAAGTGCTAGTATCAAGTAAACTGCAATGCATCCATCACCACACAAGACATAAGCACTACTAGTATTATGTGAGGAACTATAGACACTATAGTGTAGCTAAATTAACCGGATGTCAACCGTACACATGCCAGTAAATATTCAGTAATAAATATTTTTTACGGGTCGAGTTGACCAAAATGAGTATGAGTTGGTAAAAGTACGAGTTGGCACGCATATGAGTTGACCTGTTTTCACTGGGAAAGAATACAACATTGTGGATAAAGTTTTAAAAGAATTGCTTTTTGAAAATAAAAATCACAATCTTCAATGTAGGTTGGTGGGGTCATGTGAGTGGATCATAGGGCAGTCAGGAGGAATGCAATCATCCACACACACACACACATTTACAATAATTGTACCACAGATTTATTGGTTACCTTGGTGCTTGTGTTTTAGATGCTTTCTACGCTGTTGAACTGATTCTCAATGATGCCAGCCATTGCATCTAATTCCAATTACTCGGCATACTGGAGAGCTAAAATACAAAATATAAATAAATGTTCAAATGATTCTGTGAAAAAATTTATTCTGAATGGGGAAAGGCCAACATGTATTACTCCAGTAAGAGAATGCCCTCTATAATTGGTGTACATGTTGTCCACCAACACACCTGCATGTTTATTTTCCAATTAAAACTCATATTAACTCATCCCTCTGCAGCTTTTTCTTCATTTATTAGTTTTCTTTTTTTATGCAGGCTCTTCATCTTTTTGTTATGTTATAAGACCTGACCTTTCTTTATAGCATAGAGGGACAGACTTTTTATGCTTAATAATAACAAAACAACAAATGTAACCTAGCTCAGAAAAACAGGTGCCCCTATGACAATTTTGTGGCTACAACTAGCAGACTAATCAAGTAAAAGCATCTCTTTAGGTTGAGTTAGGGATATATTTCGCTGACACGAAGAGCATGCAGAATTGCAGAAGAGACAACAACACACGAACATGTATATATTTACATGGATTTGCATACATGAATATGTACTGTACATATATGTAGGCGAGTTACGATGCTCTTTTGACTTTGACTGCATGGCAGTTTTTAAACTTTTTTCTGGACAATAATCTATCCATGCTCAGTCATTATCCTTAGTTAAAATGCAAACTTAAAATCATGTAGGTACACTGCAAAAACAGCGAAAGAGTAGACTCAGTATAGTTTTTACGAAATAGATGCAGTACAACAGTTTCGTCCGTCACGAACCTCCATTGGATTGTGCATGCAATAATTATGTTTACGATAGGCCTACTTTACAAACGCACATTCTAGGCCAATAAACCTCTAAATAATGTCTACTTACCTCTTAATAATGCAATTATATTTTCCTCTTTCTCGGTAACCCATTTTATTTTCTTGTATTTTGCTTTGGAGTTAATAAGAACGGCAAAATTCCTCAGTATTTTTTCATGTAAACGAGAATTAAATGGCCGCCGCTGAAAATGTTTTGCTTGTGATAAAATGTCACGTGATCACTGATACGCAATGTGATTGGAGATTGCCTCGACAGATTGCCTCAAAGTAGAAAGCCAGCTAGTCTACTCATTGCCACTGGATTGCATGAAATGCCACACAGGGCAATCTCCGAGCAATCTCATTGCCAGGAACTTTTATTGCCTGAAAATTGCCCGAAAATTGCCCCGTGTGACAAGGCCTTTACGTTGTAGGCCAATATTAAACTCCGTATATTGCTGTGTGTACGTATTCTGTGCACACGCGATATGTCTATTCGTACGTACAGGGAATAGTAATTCAGCATATTGTTTCATTTAACCTTCCGGTTTCGACCGGAAGGAAAGGTCAGATTGGGGTCACGTCTGAAAACGAAATGTGACATAGTTCAAGATCTTTAAGATAATAAAAAGATTGTGAAAATATCTTCTATGGTTCATGAGATATGATTTTTTGAAATTTTGAAATTTTCAACTTCCGGTTTCGACCGGAAGGAGAGGTCAGATTGGGGTCATGTCTAAAAACGGAAAATCACATAATTCAACATCTTTCAGATGATGCAAAGATTGTGAAAATATATTTTGTGGTTCATGAGATATGAATTTTTGAAATATTAAACTTTGATTTAGCGTAATTCGACACCTGATGACGTAATCATGACGTCATAGCAAACGGTTTCGTCTGCTTGATATGTTCTGTTTATGTGTTAAGTTTGAAGGCTGTAAATGCTCAGCAAGGATGCCTTTGTTGCCGGACAAGCGCCACTGAGAAGTAAAAAAAAAAAACAGTACAAAAACAATAGGCCGTATTCATAAAAATAAGTAATTACTAACTAGTAAATGCTATAAGTCAAAGCAACAGCTAGGTAAGTAAAAGGTCTAGTCTAAGCAATTGCTAAAAATCTTATTCATAACCATTTGCTAAATGATTACAGGTGTTACTTGCCACTGCTAGTAAGTTCTCAAGTAGTTGCTATTGTACTACAGTACCATCCACAAAAGGCAAATTCTAAAAAGCTAGAAAGCATGGTATAGGGCCAGAATAAAATAGTGGTGGTACAGATTCACTACCTTTCAACTATTTCCATCTCATCTTCTGTGGTTTCATATACATGTACGCTACGTGCTATAGGCCTTTTGGTTATATTGTAATTATACATCATGGAGTCTAACGATGCAACCACCGACTTAACACTCTCGTTGGTGTTAGTGTCAATTATTAAGGAATATCCTGAGCTCATAACAAAAACAGCTTCCTGGCGTTAGAGCCAAAAGGCTACAGCACTGAAAAAGGCCCAAGAAATCATCATGACCAAATGGGCCTTACCATGGATGAAAGAAGATTGCCAAAAATCGCCAACATGAAAGCACAACTAAAGAAAAGACAGATGCAAAGGAGACAGGAAACAGGAAAATAATCCTGTGTACTTGGGAACAGGAAGTTTTCAGCCTGATTCAAGGTGCTGAAAACCCCACTGTAACCAAGATGTCTTGTGCTGTTTCTGCTGGCCTACTGCACCAGTCTCCAAGTTCAAATGCGAACAATAAGGTCAGTTTCTTATAAACTTTACTTTGACAGTGCAATCAAAACATTCAAAGAACAAATAAGTTTATGTTCAATTTGTAGGGTAGGGTTGACTTCATCACGATTAAGCCTGATGTTATACACCTTAGGTTGTGGTCTTTGAGGTAAAAACATGGCAGAAGATGTGATATGTCTGTACTGGCTAAACAGCAAGCCACAAATGAGATGCTTGTACAATCACTAGTAAATGCTAGTCAAAGGTCATTTTTATGAATACAAATTGAAGTAGGTGCTAATTTCTCTAGCATTTACTTATAAGTAAAAAGCAATTACTAATGCGAAAAATTTGTAGCTTTTACTTGAAAGTCATTGCTTATTTCTATGAATAAACATTTAAGTAAAAGGTTAGTAAAAGGGGGTTGTTACTTTAGTAAAAGCAATTACTTATTTTTATGAATACGGCCTAATAGGTGTTCGCGCTGCGCTCTCGAACACCTAATAAAAAAACAGTACAAAAACAATAGGTGTTCGCGCTGTGCGCTCGAACACCTAACAATAGGTGTTCGCGCTGCGCTCTCGAACACCTAAAAAGAGAAAACAGATGAGAAAAATGGTAGGCCTACGTGTTGTTTTGAAGCGGTGTTTTGGGGGCATGTATGCCAAAAATGAGTACATTTTGAGCGACTTCAGAGATCGTCCTTTTTTTCTTTTTTTTCTTTTGGGGGGGGGGGACAAAGTAAATTTGTCTGTTCATGAGTTTGGTGTCGGTAAATTTACTGTGTTCCAAAGAATGTTTCCCCCGCACTGAAAAAATCCTGGCTACGACACTGGGCCGGATAAATAAAAGTTAGCAATTGCTTATCTAGTAAAAGCTCAAGCAATAGCAATTGCTTAACAAGTAAAAGCTCAAGGTTAAGCAATTGCTTAAAAATGTATAAATAACCTTCTTCTTTGACTAGCACCTGTTGCTTGGGTGGGTTAGCAATTGCTTATGGGTATAACAATGATGGGAGGTCAGTTCCGATTAGCCTAGTGGTTGTATATGAGGCATGTGTTAGCAACATGGATGCTGCCGAAGAATTGGGGAGTGGTACAAATAGTGAGCAATCGTTGAACGAACTGATCGTTAGTATAATCAAAGAGTACCCTGTTCTAATCGAGAAAAGTCAGTTGCCGGGGGTAAAAGACATAAAGGCAAATGCACTTAAAAAAGCACAAATGTCAATTGCTACCAACACAGGTAAAGCCATGGATGAGAAGCAAATTTTGAAAAAGATAGCAAACATGAAAAGTCAAGTGAAGAAGAAAACAGATGGAATGCAAACAGGAAATAGGAAGATTGTTTTGGTTCCATGGGAACAAGATCTGTACAACATCTTCAAAGGGGATGAAAACCCGACTATTACGAAGATGCCATGCGCCATTTCTGCTGGTTTCAAACCAAGTACTTCGACTGCTGCTAGCCACTCCAAATTTTCAAAATTGAACCGAAATAATTTCCGATATCTGGTAGGATTGACTTCATCACGATTTATTCTTTCATTGTACACCTTTTCATGTTCCCTTACATGCATAAACTCGGCCATGATGTCAGGAGTAATGCAACATGCAAGTGTTAGCAAATGCGTAAGCTCCTCATTTAGTATCTTGTAAAAATATTAGCAAGTGCTACAAGTCATTAGTAAAAGGTCTGGTTTATTTATATGCTTCCAAGCAAGTGCTAATCTCTCTAGTAATTGCTTAAAAATCATAGCAATTGCTTTTGCTAACTACTGGAAGCAATTACTTGCAAGTAATTGCTCACTTTTATTAATGAAGATTTAAGAAAATGACTAGTAAAAGCAATTGCTACATTTTATTTATCCGGCCCAGTATCTTGGAGTATGCAGTGTTTGGTTTTTGTTTGATTGGATGACTTAATAAGGCGTAGCAACAACCTGTTTAGATAGGATCATAATATTATGATAGGGCGTTGGCTGAGGGTGTTGAGCCTCGCATGAGTGGTTACCGTTGGGAGGTATATAGCCTCTTTGCTCAAGATAATGCAGCGTTAATGCACTCAGAGATCAGTTTAGGCCGTCACACGCCGCTGAGTTACCGAAACAAGCGTGAATACTGAAATGCAGTTTGAATATGATAAGTTTCAGCAAAAGAAATTCAGTAACAAATTTGAAAGTACTTCCAATGCGAGCAAATTCGACGATAGCAAATTCAAAGAATTGCAGAATGAGATAGAATCTCAAAAACTTCCCACAGGCCCGGTTTGTATTTTTTTGTTTTAAATTAATCATAGTAACTGGAATGTTAGAGAGTTCTCCCATAAACAAGACTTGGGAGCCACGAGGAGGAAGATCACAGCATACTGATCGAAACGTCGAGTTGTACCTCCAGTTCTTTTCAGAAATAATTACTACTCAATTGAGCATTTCACATGGTGTCACCGCAATTAGTCTTACTTATCCTCCTCACCATGCAAAGCTACAAGTTTTACCTAGCAGCGTGTACCGTAATTTGATGAAATTCTTGCGTGGGATGATTAAAGGGGCAATGTCGTCACGATCAGAACTGACTTTCCACTAGGGGTATGCGTGAAATCGGTGTCCTCGTTTTCGATGAATTAACAGTGACTGAAAATAACACCCCCAGGGCGCGATAAGATTATTACATTGGCTGCTTCATGAATAATGAGCCAGTGGCTGCATAATAATGAAATTCCATGCCCTGTTGAACGTCTGCTCTGAACATGACGGTATTATCCCTTTAATGTTATTATTGTCCTCGCAGACGCTCGAAAAGCACAGCGTATATACAGTGCTTTAAACGAGTACGCGTACGAGTATACTTCTTCATGAATACGAATACGAGAACTACAACTCTGATTAGATGGCAAAATTAACAAATTTTTATCTGAAAACTCACTTGGGGGTAAAGTTGGTACAAGTGTAATAAGCTACACACCCTGTCAATAGCCTAGCCCAATTATATGTAACAATTATGTCCACTTAGCATATACACAATAATCCTTTAACTTGTAATAATAAACAATTGCCCTATTATGTCAGTCAATTGCTATTCCAATGTGAATCACTATGTAGCTACCTAAATGTCA
This sequence comes from Zoroaster sp. YZ-2022, assembly GCA_029582265.1. NCBI lineage: Eukaryota > Metazoa > Echinodermata > Asteroidea > Forcipulatida > Zoroasteridae > Zoroaster > Zoroaster sp. YZ-2022. Next base: position 1,891,619 of record CM055826.1, read on the forward strand.
GTGACATATACCTGTATAATACACTGTAAAATGGTGTTTAGAATTTAAACACATTTCTAAATACTTAATTGTACCCACTTTTTCACATGTTTAGCCCCAAAGTTTAGATTGTGCTTTTTTCTGTGATGTGTTTGAATGCTAAACAAACCCATATGAACAGGTGTCAAAAAGCTAAGCACGTTTAGCTTTGTTACATGTACAGGGGATGGCCGTTTAGCAATTAAACACCATTCTAAACACCATTTTTTACAGAGTATATAATGTTCTCCTTTGTCTCTGTCGCTCTCTCGCTCTCCTTCTCTTGCTCTCCTTCTCTTGCTCTCCCCCATCTATGGTCTCCTTCTCTATGGTCTTGAGACTACAGTAATAACTGCAAGATGAAATAAATATACTAAATAAATATGATAAAAGCCCAAAGATTCAACCTCGGCTAGCCCGTCTCCTTCAACATAATGTGTATATGCGTCTGGAGTCTACAAATGAGTCTATAACGGCCAGCTCAAGTAATGCATCCAAATCTGGTATTACACAAGTATCAATAATCATAATTTGTCCGTCTTAATTCAGTGCTGCCATCTTACAGAAAACGGGCTCCATTGTCGAATTACATCAAGTTGCCGTTGCCGTGTAAGATTTGTGGATGTACGAACTCTGCATAGAAATGCACACACTTTTGCCCGGCGGGAAATCACCCTGGTACTCTAAAGGTCACGCAATGTCACATGGTGTATGAGGGCTTGAACCTCTACGGCTTAACATTATTACATCATGTGTGATGGAGGCTTGATCCTGCATATAAAATTTGGACCAATATCATAGTGGTGTCTCGTTGCTTTAAAACTATTTGTGTGGAAGTGTGTATTCACGAGGCAAAGGAGCTAAATTCATTGCCAAAGTTCCTTCAATCTAAAATAAATTGGTTCCTGTATTCATCGATGTCCTACTCCTTCTGTTTCTCCCACAACATAAGATGTTCATGAAAGCCATCTTAAAAGATGAATTTGTGAATGCGTATATGAACGGGTTGATAGCGCTGTTGGCGAAGCCCAACCAAGTAAAGACTATGCTTATCGTTTCGCAATCGTCAATGCACCAGGGTCTGATAAGATTGACAGTGAAGAAAGGTAACCAACAGATCAAGAAAGCCCCAATCACAAGACCTATGGTCGTTGCTGCTTTGTACTCAGTATTTATGGCAGTTTCTGATCTTGACATGCCGGCACCACCTCGGTGTATACGCATGGCTTCATGGCCGCCATCACTGAGCTCCATCCTTCCTCTTTGTACTCTCTTGATATGTGCTTGAGCTGTGAGGAACATCTTTGCGTAAAGTATCATCATTATTGGGGTAGGGATGAAGAACGAAACGAGGGATGTGAAAATTTTGAAAAGTACTGAGTTAGGAGTTACGCAAGTGTTCTCATGTCTGGATGGTTCCTCATCAGACAAAGAAATCCACGGCAATGACAAACCCAGAGAAAGACACCAAACTGCACATATGAGGACTAGAGACAACTTCCTAGTCATTTTCACTGGGTACGTCATGGGATGAACAATTGCCATGTATCGATCAGCAGAAATAACACACAGGTGTAAAATGGACGCAGTACACGCCATAATATCAAGTGCCAAAAAAGCATCACACGACGCCTTCCCGTGGTACCAGTAACCGTTATTGACGAAATCAAGAGTGATGTAAAATGGTACAACGACTCCTCCAACCAGTAAATCAGCACATGCCAGAGACACTAGGAAACTGTTTGTGTAATTGCGTCGTAGTTTTTTGTCTCTGTTGAAGGCAATTATTACGAGGATATTTCCAGAGATTGTCACGAGAGCGAGCAATGTTGCACACGTTGATGCGGCAACCATCGATGCTGCCGGCGGCTGACCATCACTCTCTTCCATCGAATCGGTGCTGGTGTTTAGCATCATTTCAAATAGGTATTCTGAATCTTACTTTTGATTAGAATGATCAGACAAAAAAAAAAAAAAACTAAATAAGCGATCTGCAGTTAATGCTCCAGCGATCCGCAGTTAATGCTCCAGCGATCCTTCCTCACGACGGAAACTCTAATAGTATCTATCATAGAACACATGTAGATCCAATTATATTGTTTTCAGCGCCTTAATAATAATTATATCTGTAATTAATATAAACTGCCGCAGGCATCATCACATTACCATGTATAGTACTGTAGGTGTACCATATGCCACTTTATTTTACTAATTAAGATGGAGTCATCGGTAACAAAATTCTGTACAATAGATTATTATTATTATTATTATTATTATTATTATTATTATTATTATTATTATTATTATTATTATTATTATTATTATTATTATTATTATTATTATTATTATTATTATTATTATTATTATTATTATTATTATTATTATTATTATTATTATTATTATTATTATTATTATTATTATTATTATTATTATTATTATTATTATTATTATTATTATTATTATTATTATTATTATTATTATTATTATTATTATTATTATTATTATTATTATTATTATTATTATATTATTATTATTATTATTATTATTATTATTATTATTATTATTATTATTATTATTATTATTATTATTATTATTATTATTATTATTATTATTATTATTATTATTATTATTATTATTATTATTATTATTATTATTATTATTCGTATTGTGTGCTGACATTTATTAGTTTTGTGTTAAAGATGTGTGTAGAATGATACCATATAGAGAGATGATAATGACAAGATATAAAAGAGGCCTATCAAAATAAATGAAAGGCATTATTATAAACCTCTATGGTGAGACGTACGATGCCGACATGGCATATGGTGCGTGCGGCTCGAGGAGATCGCAAATTAGAAATGCAAACAGAAACGATTTAGAACGGACGGCAGTAATACATATTTGTAGTTGCTCTGTAATTATATTAAGCCTCGGCCTCAAAATCGGTACGGTGACGCGCTTTTTTTTTTTTTTTTTAAATAAAAATGCCGACGCGCGGATCAGAGGCGTCGCGCGCAGAGACCAGAAACCGGATAATGTTTTGGCCTTATATTGCGTGTTAGCAATACAAACAAATACCAAAATGGTCGAATTGTAATGTCAAACTTGTAACGTTAAAATTGCTAATGACTAGGGCTGTGTGTTTTCGAAGAATTTGGTAGCTACAAAGTATGGTTGTGAGTGGCTACTGTACGTCGGGAGGTAATACAGCCTCTTTGCTCTTCGAAGCGAACGAATCATAAATAATGCAGCGTTAGTGCCCTCAGAGATCAGTTTAGGCCGTCACACGCCGCTGAGTTACCGAGACAAGCGTGAATACTGAAAAGCATAGCCGCGTGTCGTCTTGCAGAGGGAAAACAACTTTTATGGCCTTCCTGGATTTCCGAAAGCTTTTGACACAGTTTGAGAGATGGTCTTCTTATGGCAGCGTAGAATACAGGGTTAAGGGGTAGAATTTTGAAATTAATCGATGCACTCTACGATAATGTCCAGGCTCGGGTTAAATTTGGGAATATTAATACGGAATTTTTCGAAGTGACTGAAGGGGTAAAACAGGGCTGTGTCCTGTCTCCGGTTTTATTTTCTATTTTTATCAACGAATTCACTAAATTACTCAAGGCCCATGATTTAGGGGTAAGAATTCACGATGTTTGTGTGGGAAGCCTCTTTTGGGCAGACGATGTTGTCTTACTGGCTAATGACGAGAATGAACTTAACAGTATGTTAAACCTAGCTGCCGATTTTGCAAATGAGTGGAGACTGAGTTTTAATGACGATAAGTCCAATGTCTTAATTACAGGTCAGAGGGTTAAACAAAGAAAAATTATGGAAACTTGGTGATAGATTGATTTCGGAAGTCGATTCTTATAAGTACTTGGGTGTTAATATATCTCGCAATCTATCGGATCATGCACATATTGATGAAGTTGTTAAAAAAGGGAGTAGACTGATTGCTTACATAAAGTCTATTATCGCCAACTTTGACGACTATAATCGCGTTTATTATGGGGATATACTATGGAGGACGATTGCGCTACCGTCGATCAATTATGCCTGTGCTGTATGGTCCTGTAGCCAGTCAGATCTTGACAGAATTGAAAACTTCCAATCGCAAATGGCGCGACATATTCTGAAGGCTCCACGCAATACGCCGCGTGTTGCACTCTACGGCGATCTCGGCTGGTCGCCTCTTTCCACATTTCATAATATCGCGAGGGCGAAATACCTCTCTAGAGTTATTAATATGGAAATGCATCGCTGGCCCAAGCTCCTCTTACTTACTATGCTTAGCCTTGGCTGCGAATTTAATCAGTTGCGCTTCAAATTTTTAAATAGCGCTCAAAATATCCTTACCAGCTGCAACTTGAATACAATTTTTTACTGTGCGAAAACTGGGGAGCCCCTTTTCGATCCGCACTTGGCTAAATCGATTAAGCGCGTACTTATGGATATTTCAGATAATGATTGGTTGGAAGAAGCTTGCTCCAAATCTTCACTAACTGATTATGTAACCATCAAAGATCACCCATGTTTAGAAAGTTATCTTTTGGATAAAACTGACTTCCATGGCGTCAGTCTCAAATTTAAACTCCGCTCCAACACTCTTCCACTCAATCGCAGAATTAGAAATTGGACGGCAGATACTGACGGTACATGCAACCTATGTAACTCAGGTATTGAAGATGTTAGACACTTCTTGTTTACATGTCATGCTCTTAATAATATTAGATCCGAAGAATATACAAAGTTAGAAAACTATCTTATGTCAAATGAATATTATGATATATGGGAGCTTTTTATATCCGGCAGCTTAGATGTTAAATATCATCTCACACTTGGGAGCACCTCAAGTATATTCTGTAATATAGAAAATGCCGATATAATTTATTCATTATTTGATACTTTCTGTAAATCATATGTTAAGCGTGCGTGGAAATTGAGATCCGATATTATTCGGACTACAATGTAAATAATCTCTTCTTGCATACTTCGTTGCTGTAATTATGTTTGTATATGTTTTATATTTTACTATATTTTCTAGAACTCATTTTAAATCAACTTGGGTTCCAATGGTCATTGATAGCTATATGATTGATGGTACACCCTCAGATTTGGTGTCGCGCGTGCATCCCTTGTTCTGGACAATACCTACGACGTCAAAGCTGAGAGTGTATCATCACACATTTTGTATCTTGTTAATTTGCTTTTAAATGTGTTTTGTATTATTTATGTATAGTGTGTCGGACGCACCGCCTTTTGGCCGAGTGCCACTGTTGTAAAAGTGTAAGTCCAAATAAATAAATAAATAAATATGATACGTTTCAACAAAACAATTCAGTAACATAATTTGAAAGTACTTCCAATGCGAGCAAATACGACGATAGCAAATTCAAAGAATTGCAGAATGAGATAGAATCTCAAAAACTTCCCACAGGCCCGGTTTGTATTTGTTGTTGTAATTAATCAGATCTGTAGATTTGGTTCATTATCATAAAATAAAACAAATGTGCAGCGTGCCAACCTTTTGACACACTGGATCCGATGGTCGGCCACGCCCATGGACTCCCACTTCATCCTGTTTGCACCACGGACATTGTGACATCAACTACGTTATTTATGTTGTTCACCTGATAACTTCCAAACGGTCACATGAATTGTCAAACATGTTTCTGTAGTCTGGTTCCCTATTTGTGTTCAATTTTACATGTAATAAAAGAGGACAAATCTGACTGCATTGAAAAGAAACACTGTAAAGAACTGGAACTGTGATTACAAGCAGTGACAGGTAAGCGAAAAAGATTTGAGGCTTATAAAACCTTGTTAATGTTCATTTTTAGAATAAAACATTTGGTTGTGTGGTATGACAGTGTTACTGTTAAAGAGGAGAGAAAATTAATATGCTGTTTGCATAAGCTTAGGAGTACAGAAACTGTCGCTTGAGAGTAACTTTCGATCGGCACTGCAGAAACCGAATATCGTCAGTACAGTGTGCATGTGACCGACATTCGTGTACACTTAACGATAAAACTCGGTTCATGCCACCTTGTGAGTTGTGTACGGCAAGAACTTCTTGGTGCAATTTTTAACAATTTAAGTGCATTGAAATTCACTTCTTTTTTAAAGAATAAGGTTTATTGCAAAGAATAAGGTTTATTGCAAATAAATAGAGCTAAAGCAACTGCTGCAAAGCATACTGGGATACAATTTGGGGCATCTGTTTGGAGCGGCTTGTGTGACATCAACAATATTTTGTTTGTTGCGCCCACAGACATCCCATGATTCCTTGCAGCCGCTATTTGCGATAAACCTTATGGGGTAAAATGTCGTGTTCGACCGCCACTTTTCTCATTCAATATAACCAATAATGTAATCTTACCTACCTAGTATAGGTGGAGCCTATCGTTGCAGTTTTCACAAAGTGACGGATTGCTAAAAAAAATCTTATTTTGGGGGAAAATGAGTTTAGTCAATATTTGGACTTCAAATACTGTTATCTTTCATTTCACCAAGTTTTTATCCTCAAAACTATCAAGTTTTTGTGCTTTTATTTTGAAAAAATGTTCACGAAGTGACCGATTGCAACCTCATGTATGTATTACTGCATGTATTTTATGCGAACGGCATGTTTTTAAGTTGTCACGAAGTGGCACAATTCGATCTTGCCACACGTGTTTTCCACGAAGTTGACGCGTGTCCCTATACTAATGCACGGGAAACGTCAGTTCGTGAAAGCTTGACAACAGCGTATGCAGTTTTCACGAAGTGACTGTTTGGTTTATAAGTTTGTTACTTGTTTATAGTTATTTTCATCTACAAAACGAATACAGTTACGTATCATTTAAGATTTCAGCTTTCTAACAAAGTAAAAATTAATGATCTTCGAGATTAAAATGGCGTCGAAACCGCGGTTTTAAAACTTGATCAACTTCAATCGCTTATAACTTGATTTTATCACGATGTGGACAAATATGTCACTTCGTGAAAACTGCGAAGTATATGTCCATCATCATCCATATGTTCTCCACCTTACTGGGTAGGTAAGATTACATTATTACAAAAGTGGCGGTTGGGTTTAACATTCTACCCATAGTGATAATAAATCTTAGATTACGTTCGAGGGACATTCTTAACATGTTCCCTTCTTACCATCCGCTGAGGCTTAATCGGGGTAGAATGTTGTATCCGACTGCCACTTTTTTCATTAAATATAACCAATAATGTAATCTTACCTACCTCGTAAGGTGGGGAACATATATGGATGATGATGGACATATACTTCAAATTATTCCAGGATATTTATTTCATGAAAAATCAGGCATTTTTGGTATACGATGACTTCCTCAGTCATTGTCAACTCCCTCATAAGTGACCAACACGGTCATTGTACATGCGCAGTGGCAACTATAATAGGATCCTTCTGTTTTCTGAAGGGGATGATTTTTTTAGAAGGGAAATAAAGTCCGAAAACCATCATAAAAGTGGATTTTAAAGATAGTTTTCGCTTTCTGTAACCCCAAAAATTGATGGAATCAATTTTTAACTGGTTAATGATGGTTGTAAAAAAAATTTCCAAAAAACCCTTAAAAGTGGCGGTCGGATACGTCATTCTTTCCCTTAATCGTTTCAAAATAACCGTGTATTCATGTATGACATAGATTTCACTGGTTGGCAAAAAAAAAAAGGAAAAAAAAAGAAAAGTGCATCACCGCACCGATTTTGAAGCCAACCTGTGCCCAGAAACTGGAGAATTTATTTTGTGGCCTTATTTGTCATGTAACAGAAAACAGGAAGTGACATTCATACAGCAAAAGGGAGAGAGTACTGTGTACTGAATATTCATGTCACTGAATATTCATGAGTACTGAATATTCACGAGTGCAGGTACTGCTGTGACCAGCAAGTCGGAATGCTTCCCTCTGTTGTCTCATCTGTGTTATTTAAGTCCATGAACATACCTGAATGTACATGTTTTGTGTACAGAGTAAGTAGGAGGTCATTCGTCGTCATGTCACCTTAATCTTACCAGGGTAGTTTAACCCTCTTCAATATGGGTATTATTCAAACAATGTGTTCTTCAAGTGTTGTTAATGTTAGGCCCCCCCCAAAATAATAAGTCTCTGGTTTCTGGTCTCCACGCTGGTCGCCTCAGACTCACGCGTTGGCATTTTTAATTAGTTGTTCGAGCGACAGCTTAGTATACTAAGTTGTGACATCATGCTGAGGTCATCAGATATCGAATTACACTAATTAAGTTTAATATTTAAGTATATCTCATGAACCACAAAAGATATTTTCACAGTCTTTGCATCATCTGAAAGATCTTGAATTATGTGATTTTTTTTTCGACATGACCCCAATCTGACCTCTCCTTCCGGTTGAAACCGGAAGTTGAATATTTCAAAAAATCATATCTCATGAACCACAGAAGATATTTTGACAATCTTTGCATCATCTTAAAGACCTTGAACTATGTCACATTTCGATCACAGACATGACCCCAATTTGACCTATTCTTCCGGTCGAAACCGGAAGTTTAAGTGAAGAAATATTCTGAATCACTGTCTGTAAATGTATTTGTACACCCAAAACAGTTGCGGAGTTCAAAGAACCTTAAAACTTAACACATAGTTAGACCTTAACATATTATTCCAGGTAACGCTGTGACGTCATGGTGAGGTCATCTAATGAATTATTACGTAATTAATTATAATTAAAAGAATATAATTTACATGTATATCTCATGAACCACAATAGATAATTTCTTGATTCCTTCATAATCATACAGAACATGGAGAACTCGACATTTGATACGAAGACATGACCCTATTGACCTTTACTTCCGGTCCAAACTGGAAGTTCAAGTTTAACTAGAGCTTAAGTGTTTGTTTGAACAAACACTAGGTGTTCGGGAGGAGTAAAGGTAATCAAGCATCTCCTTATTGTGACATGCTTATAAACTGTCTTTGTTTTCACCTATACTGCAAATAACTAAAAAATAATTCATAAAATTTGAAAACAAATTCTACATTGATTTTTACATTTTCAAGGTTGTACACATGATTTTTGTACATAAATTGTTAGACATTGAAATAATCAAAGAGTTGTATGGGTGCTTGTAAATTTTAACTGTCTGTTGGGTTTTCATGACTTGACTTTTGTGGTTACACAGTCCCACACCCCCACAATCGATTGAAACCACTTTGTTGACCTGTTTAACCTACATGTAACCAATCTAGAAATTAGTGTACATGGTCTTACACATGTAATAAGTGAAATGACTTCAGTGTAAATGAACCCAACCATGATCCTTTGTTGACAACAAAACAGAATCAATCTGCATTGATAATAAATGTACGCTCTGTATGTACGATTTAGTGACAGTTCAGAATGGGTGACATTCAGAGGTTGTCATTGGAATCGGTAATTTTGGAATAAAATGTCTGCCCCTCCCCCCAAGTTCTTGGTGATGGCATACTGCCACTGGTGATGAACGAACACATTTGTTTTCTAAAATTATTTGGTCTATCATTGCAGCACTATAGAATCCAAGAACTAGGGAAGGGGAGGGGCAAACAAGCAATAAAAGTATAAGGGGCCCAAATTACCAATTCCATTGACTGACGACTGGTGCTTCATTATGTCAAAAATCACACCCAGCATCAATTCTGCATATCTGAAGTTGCAAGATGTTGAAAATAGGGGTAAGGGCTTAGATTTAAATAAATGTTTAACTGACATGGATTAGAAAGGTACACCCCTTCTCTTGGACTGAAATGCCAGTACTGCTATAGCAAAAAATAATAACAAATTACTAGTATACTAAACCTTTTTTTTTCTTTCTTTTTTATAGATTGGAATTTTTTAATTGGAAAATGAAGACGCATTCATTTAAAAACTACATATTTCATATCTTTTAGCTTGTTTGATTCGTGGGCAATGACAGAAATTTTCAATATAAACGACTTTTTCAGTCCTAAAATACGGGTCGTGTGCTTACGTGAATCTACACAGTGCGCGACTAGTCTGCATCATGTGTGTGCATAGTCGTATTATAGCGCGCGTGTACGTATGTACCGTACATGTACACATACATACAAATCGCGCCAATATTGAGCACAGTAATAATCACAGTACATAATGTACAACACACACGTTGAGTACGGTACATGTATTTTACATACAATACATTCACGTTAATGAACAGTTCTTCATTGTTCCATGAAATATCTAGAAAATCTTTCATTGGTCAAGTAGCAGGGCCTATTTACTTACACTTTGGGGTCCATGATTGATTTATAGGTTTTTAGATTGACCATTGTTGTAACTTCCCTTTACAGCAATTTCATGGTACAGTTTTACACATACAATAAATAAGTCATGGGAGTACTTTTTGATTCATGCATCTTCTTACATTTTATTTCAATTTTCTTTTCCTAGCTTTCAGTTGTTTTGTTTTGACTATCACAAAATAGTAATTTTAAAAAGGAATCACAGCCCTATAATAATTTCTCTGGCAATATTGTCACATGTTAATTTTGAAATGTTTGGTAGAGATGGGTACAATCTTTATATTCACATGTCATATCTGTCTTTGTTTACCTCAGTCTAGTCTGCAGTCTTTATGGGAACATAACTTTCAGGTACTGAACAGTGCATAAAACCCTTTATTTTCAAATAATACATCATAAATTAACCTGGCATATGCAAGTTTAATCACATTAAGTGCTTACGTTTTTGATACCACAAAAGTTGTTTCACCCAGCCCACACAAAACAAGTTCATGGGTATAACTATAAACTAAGCAGCACTGATATTGGGCCTAGCTGAGTACACAGAAAATATTTTCAAGAATATTTTGAATCATAACAATGATGTACTGATGAACAGTGTTTAGCTCCAAAAGGACGATTAACTTGAATGTCATAGTGCACTGATTTAGGACAGGTTTAGTTCAAATGTTTGCAGATGTACGCGACATCAGATTTATCATTCACATCCTCTTTTACAGAAATCCCGCGCAATAGTACGGATATTGTTCAGTTTTTCCTACACTCAAGATATTACAATTGTTCAACTCCTTGACTCCATGCTGTTTTGACACAGACATTGTACTCCTGATTTACTGAATTTACTGAATTTACTGAAGTTTCTCTGGAATGAACATTGGCCCAAAGATACATTTACATGTATGTATAAAGTAGAATTGGTCTACTGGAGGTGCCATGGGTGGCAAGCTGGTACATACTGAATTCAACATGGCAGGACGTGAAGTTCACGGAATGAAAGATCCTCTGCAAAGTTGTTAAGCATCATGTAGTGCCATCACACCACCACAATACCAGGAATAAGGGCATGCATAAAGATCTGTCAAAAATAAGAAAAAAAACATTGTTTTACACATATGTACATGTATGTATACATACACATGGGATGCACTACCTCGTGTATTATTTGTGGTTTTTCATTGTTACATCAAATCTCTAGAAAATCTTTCATCGGTCAAATAGTTCAGGGCCTTATTTACTTACATTTTGGGGTCCATGTATCTAAAAATGTAATATAAAAATAAAGGAATGTACAACATTGGTATATATGGTAGTTAACACATCCTTGTAAAAATATAAACAAAAACTGTTACATGTTTTTCCGTTTTTGACAACGATTCCTCTTTTCTCTAACATGAAAACCAAATCATTTCTCAGGATGATTGATTTATAGGTTTTTAGATTTACCGTTGTTGTAACTTCCCTTTACAGCAATTTCATGGTACGGTTTTACACATACACAAAGAGTTTGCTACTTAAAACAATAAAGTATCTGTAAAGTCTGTTCATTTCTAACCCATTGCCGGACTGTTTCCTAATATGACATAACTCTTACCTTTGCAGCTAATCCTACTGTTTGCAATGTTCCCATACAGTGATCAAACCATCGCCACACCAGAATTGAGGGAGTTCCATCTAGGAAGATTAGCTGTGAAAAGAAAATTAAACTCAAAATAAGCATGTTTTATTTTGTTGTATTCAAAACCATTTCATGATTTCATGTGATCACAAATTCTGAAAAGTATCATAAACGATACTTGTTAAATTTCATGATTAAGCAAGACTAATTACGGTGACACCATGTGAAATTCTCTATTGAGTAGTAAATCCTGAGGACGATTAGAGCATACTGATCAAAATGTCAAGTTGTAACCTCTACTTCTTTTCAGAACTAATTACTACTCACTAGCGTATTCCACATGGTGTCACTGATAGTCTTACTTATCTTCTTCACCATGCAAAGCTACAAGTTTTCCCTAAATGTCATGATTGTTGTTGTAAATATTATTAGTGTCAACCAAAATTATTTAAAATGTACCTTTGCTAATAAACTCTGACTTGTCTGAGAATATTGCGACATACATAATTTACAAAGTACCTGCAATGTATTAATACATGCATGACATTAGTAGACATGTCCAGCTGTACTAATGTTTTTAATGTTTTCAGCCCTTAAACATTGTTGTTCACTGTTCAGACTATTTATTTGTTTGTTTAAATTAATCAATTATTTAATTTCACAGAGCTAACATTCATTAGATATTATTACACTGAGTACATCCTATTGATAACACATCTAACGTTAGCATATGTTTTTTTTTTAATTCAACTAATTGTACTCATGCCTAGGCTTCACTCTCCTAACGTTACACTTACAGACTATTTACCACCACATAGGCACTAGTCTAAATATTTCAAAAGAGTCATGGAGGAAAACCCACGTAATAATTTTAAGCATACTTTATTTACATATTATTCTACGATTCCTTGTAATTTCCAGTCGCAGACGATCGTAACCTGTTGTAAGTTGTCGTGTCCTCCAGTGTGACTGGGGCTTTAGCGGTCGATCGTCACAGAGTGCATTGCGCGTTTGATCGATCGTGCGGGAACGGATTTGAGCGATCGGTCGATCGTCTAGAAATGGTTTTGCGCGATTGGTCGATTGGGCGAAAAAGCGTCATCAACCAATCGCGCAACGCATGACTTGCCCGATTGGTCGATCGTGTGAAAATTTCTGTCTTTGCGCTGTCGGTCGATTGGGAAAAAGCGCCATCAACCAATCGCGCAACACGACTTGCGCGATCTGTCGATCGTGTAGACAATTTTTGTCCTTGCGCTGTCAGTCGATTTTTTGCGAAAAAGCGCTATTATAGCAATAGCATAACTTCCGCGATCATAGCACGGCAGAGATTCAGTGATGGCAAGATGTTTGCCGGGGGCCGGGTGGGCAGCGGCGTAACTAGGGTCCAATTTGCAGGGGGGGGGGGCGATTTTCTGGAGGGCCACTTAACAGAAAGATATCACAAACAGGCAAAGTCAGTCAAAGAATGATGAACCAAAAATATATTAAATCAATCAATCAACAGTGTAAAAAATACATGGCGTACTGCATGGGTGCCATTTGCAGGGGGCCTCATTTTCTGGAGGGGGCACTCCATGGGTTTTAAACAATACAAAGCGCATTTTTGGCCTTTTCCGAATTCTGAGGTTGTCCCACGATCTCATTTGTATTCCAAACAGGGATAGTGGCAGGCAGGAAGGATCTGTCATATTGATGCAGGGACCAGTGACCAGACCCTGTCCTTCCAGTCAGGCATGGGTGTCAATCGGTGGGGAACGGGGGGACACAAGTCCCTCCCCAACTTTTTAAAGTGGGGGACCTCCCACTTTTTCGTCCCGAATATCGTAGCATACATTTTGATTTTATAGCTCAGGATAGCTGAGTCAATGACTCCAAACTCAAAAATGATGTTTAAAGGAGCATCTTTGCTAAAAAAAATGGTTACATTGGTCAGAAATTGCCTCAAATTGCACCACAGAGCGTCCAGAATCCAAAATTTTTCAGGGCCCTTCAAGGGCCCATGAAATGTAATTTGTTTAATGCAGTCCTTGAAAATGCACCTTTGGTCCCATTTAACTTTATTTTCAATTTTCATTTGCCGTTTACAAGGGTATTTTGGTGCCTTTTGGGTTTTATGCTAATGCAAATTTCCATATTCATGAGCAAAAGTGTGATGTCATATCAGGCAAGACCTCAATGTTGCAATTATTTTGTGCACACAAAATTTGCCAGAATTTTGGATA
>CM055826.1:1906265-1938275 GCA_029582265.1 Zoroaster sp. YZ-2022
CCTCCATCCGTGAACAAGTGAGGGCGCTGTGTCACCTAGTGACAATTCGCCCGTGAAATATAAGCACTGGGCTGCGCGCGATGCATGGTACTCTTTGAATAGGTAGTGATTTTTCTCCTATACACTTTTTACACAGCTATTGAAACCAAACACACGTGAACAGCGTCCAAAATGGTCGACTGATGTCTCTCCCCCACCCGCTTTTAGAGATATATTCCGGCCGGGAACATGTCATGTTCATTATTTAACACTAAAGTCCCGAAAATTTACAAACCCCATAATTGAATTAATGGGAATTGGAAATTTTCGGGACTTTTGTGGGAGATAATTTTGAAAATCGTATTTGACCCACCCCAACCCCCACTTTCAAAAACTTTCCGCCGCCGCTGGACTGCTCCCTAAAAGACTTGACTCCAATAGGCCTTTATTATTATTTTTTTTAAAAATACGACACTGTTATTAGGTGTTTTTTTGTTGAAATTGTGAACCCAAAAATGTGCTCATATTGAAAACATTTGTGAGAAAAGTTTGCTCATTGGCTTACTGCCATGAACTGACACAACAACGAATCACTGAAGAAAAGAAAGTTGACGACAGCGAAATATCCAAAATTCTGGCAAATTTTTGTGCACAAAATAATTGCAACATTGAGGTCTTTGCCTGATATGACATCACACTTTTGCTCATGAATATGGAAATTTGCATTAGCATAAAAACCCAAAAGGCACCAAAATACCCTTGTAAACGGCAAAATGAAAATTGAAAATAAAGTTAAATGGGACACAAAGGTGCATTTTCAAGGACTGCATTAAACAAAATTACATTTCATGGGCCCTTGAAGGGCCCCGAAAAATTATGGATTCTGGACGCTCTGTGATGCAATCTGAGGCAATTTCTGAACAATGTAACCATTTTCTTTTAGCAAAAGATGCTCCTTTAAACATCATTTTCGAGATTGGAGTCATTGACTCAGGTATCCTGAGCTATAAAATCAAAATGTAGGCTACGATATTCGGGGACGAAAAAAGTGGGAGGTCCCCCACTTTAAAAAGTTGGGGGAGGGGACTTGTGTCCCCCCCCCCCCCCGTTCCCCACCGATTGACACCCATGCCTGACTGGAAGGACAGGGTCTGGTCACTGGTCCCTGCATCAATATGACAGATCCTTCCTGCCTGCCACTATCCCTGTTTGGAATACAAATGAGATCGTGGGACAACCTCAGAATTCGGAAAAGGCCAAAAATGCGCTTTGTATTGTTTAAAACCCATGGAGTGCCCCCTCCAGAAAATGAGGCCCCCTGCAAATGGCACCCATGCAGTACGCCATGTATTTTTTACACTGTTGATTGATTGATTTAATATATTTTTGGTTCATCATTCTTTGACTGACTTTGCCTGTTTGTGATATCTTTCTGTTAAGTGGCCCTCCAGAAAATCGCCCCCCCCCCTGCAAATTGGACCCTAGTTACGCCGCTGCCCACCCGGCCCCCGGCAAACATCTTGCCATCACTGAATCTCTGCCGTGCTATGATCGCGGAAGTTATGCTATTGCTATAATAGCGCTTTTTCGCAAAAAATCGACTGACAGCGCAAGGACAAAAATTTTCTACACGATCGACAGATCGGGCAAGTCGTGTGTTGCGCGATTGGTTGATGGCGCTTTTTCTCCCAATCGACCGACAGCGCAAAGACAGAAATTTTCTACACGATCGACCAATCGGGCAAGTCATGCGTTGCGCGATTGGTTGATGACGCTTTTTCGCCCAATCGACCAATCGCGCAAAACCATTTCTAGACGATCGACCGATCGCTCAAATCCGTTCCCGCACGATCGATCAAACGCGCAATGCACTCTGTGACGATCGACCGCTAAAGCCCCAGTCACACTGGAGGACACGACAACTTACAACAGGTTACGATCGTCTGCGACTGGAAATTACAAGGAATCGTAGAATAATATGTAAATAAAGTATGCTTAAAATTATTACGTGGGTTTTCCTCCATGACTCTTTTGAAATATTTAGACTAGTGCCTATGTGGTGGTAAATAGTCTGTAAGTGTAACGTTAGGAGAGTGAAGCCTAGGCATGAGTACAATTAGTTGAATTAAAAAAAAACATATGCTAACGTTAGATGTGTTATCAATAGGATGTACTCAGTGTAATAATATCTAATGAATGTTAGCTCTGTGAAATTAAATAATTGATTAATTTAAACAAACAAATAAATAGTCTGAACAGTGAACAACAATGTTTAAGGGCTGAAAACATTAAAAACATTAGTACAGCTGGACATGTCTACCAATGTCATGCATGTATTAATACATTGCAGGTACTTTGTAAATTATGTATGTCGCAATATTCTCAGACAAGTCAGAGTTTATTAGCAAAGGTACATTTTAAATAATTTTGGTTGACACTAATAATATTTACAACAACAATCATGACATTTAGGGAAAACTTGTAGCTTTGCATGGTGAAGAAGATAAGTAAGACTAATTGCAGTGACACCATGTGGAATACGCTAGTGAGTAGTAATTAGTTCTGAAAAGAAGTAGAGGTTACAACTTGACATTTTGATCAGTATGCTCTAATCGTCCTCAGGATTTACTACTCAATAGAGAATTTCACATGGTGTCACCGTAATTAGTCTTGCTTAATCATGAAATTTAACAAGTATCGTTTATGATACTTTTCAGAATTTAGATCATCATGAAATCATGAAATGGTTTTGAATACAACAAAATAAAACATGCTTATTTTGAGTTTAATTTTCTTTTCACAGCTAATCTTCCTAGATGGAACTCCCTCAATTCTGGTGTGGCGATGGTTTGATCACTGTATGGGAACATTGCAAACAGTAGGATTAGCTGCAAAGGTAAGAGTTATGTCATATTAGGAAACAGTCCGGCAATGGGTTAGAAATGAACAGACTTTACAGATACTTTTATTGTTTTAAGTAGCAAACTCTTTGTGTATGTGTAAAACCGTACCATGAAATTGCTGTAAAGGGAAGTTACAACAACGGTAAATCTAAAAACCTATAAATCAATCATCCTGAGAAATGATTTGGTTTTCATGTTAGAGAAAAGAGGAATCGTTGTCAAAAACGGAAAAAAACATGTAACAGTTTTTGTTTATATTTTTTACAAGGATGTGTTAACTACCATATACCAATGTTGTACATTCCCTTTATTTTTATATTGCATTTTTAGATACATGGACCCCAAAATGTAAGTAAATAAGGCCCTGAACTATTTGACCGATGAAAGATTTTCTAGAGATTTGATGTAACAATGAAAAACCACAAATAATACACGAGGTAGTGCATCCCATGTGTATGTATACATACATGTACATAATGTGTAAAACAATGTTTTTTTCTTATTTTTGACAGATCTTTATGCATGCCCTTATTCCTGGTATTGTGGTGGTGTGATGGCACTGCATGATGCTTAACAACTTTTGCAGAGGATCTTTCATTCCGTGAACTTCACGTCCTGCCATGTTGAATTCAGTATGTACCAGCTTGCCACCTTATGGCACCTCCAGTAGACCAATTTCTACTTTATACATACATGTAAATGTATCTTTGGGCCAATGTTCATTCCAGAGAAACTTCAGTAAATTCAGTAAATTCAGTAAATCAGGAGTACAATGTCTGTGTCAAAACAGCATGGAGTCAAGGAGTTGAACAATTGTAATATCTTGAGTGTAGGAAAAACTGAACAATATCCGTACTATTGCGCGGGATTTCTGTAAAAAGAGGATGTGAATGATAAATCTGATGTCGCGTACATCTGCAAACATTTGAACTAAACCTGTCCTAAATCAGTGCACTATGACATTCAAGTTAATCGTCCTTTTGGAGCTAAACACTGTTCATCAGTACATCATTGTTATGATTCAAAATATTCTTGAAAATATTTTTCTGTGTACTCACCTAGGCCCAATATCAGTGCTGCTTAGTTTATAGTTATACCCATGAACTTGTTTTGTGTGGGCTGGGTGAAACAACTTTTGTGGTATCAAAAACGTAAGCACTTAATGTGATTAAACTTGCATAGCCAGGTTAATTTATGATGTATTATTTGAAAATAAAGGGTTTTATGCACTGTTCAGTACCTGAAAGTTATGTTCCCATAAAGACTGCAGACTAGACTGAGGTAAACAAAGACAGATATGACATGTGAATATAAAGATTGTACCCATCTCTACCAAACATTTCAAAATTAACATGTGACAATATTGCCAGAGAAATTATTATAGGGCTGTGATTCCTTTTTAAAAATTACTATTTTTGTGATAGTCAAAACAAAACAACTGAAAGCTAGGAAAAGAAAATTGAAATAAATGTAAGAAGATGCATGAATCAAAAGTACTCCCATGACTTATTTATTGTATGTGTAAAACTGTACCATGAAATTGCTGTAAAGGGAAGTTACAACAATGGTCAATCTAAAAACCTATAAATCAATCATGGACCCCAAAGTGTAAGTAAATAGGCCCTGCTACTTGACCAATGAAAGATTTTCTAGATATTTCATGGAACAATGAAGAACTGTTCATTAACGTGAATGTATTGTATGTAAAATACATGTACCGTACTCAACGTGTGTGTTGTACATTATGTACTGTGATTATTACTGTGCTCAATATTGGCGCGATTTGTATGTATGTGTACATGTACGGTACATACGTACACGCGCGCTATAATACGACTATGCACACATGATGCAGACTAGTCGCGCACTGTGTAGATTCACGTAAGCACACGACCCGTATTTTAGGACTGAAATAGTCGTTTATATTGAAAATTTCTGTCATTGCCCACGAATCAAACAAGCTAAAAGATATGAAATATGTAGTTTTTAAATGAATGCATCTTCATTTTCCAATTAAAAATTCCAATCTATAAAAAGATAAAAAATGAAGGTTTAGTATACTAGTAATTTGTTATTATTTTTTGCTATAGCAGTACTGGCATTTCAGTCCAAGAGAAGGGGTGTACCTTTCTAATCCATGTCAGTTAAACATTTATTTAAATCTAAGCCCTTACCCCTATTTTCAACATCTTGCAACTTCAGATATGCAGAATTGATGCTGGGTGTGATTTTTGACATAATGAAGCACCAGTCGTCAGTCAATGGAATTGGTAATTTGGGCCCCTTATACTTTTATTGCTTGTTTGCCCCTCCCCTTCCCTAGTTCTTGGATTCTATAGTGCTGCAATGATAGACCAAATAATTTTAGAAAACAAATGTGTTCGTTCATCACCAGTGGCAGTATGCCATCACCAAGAACTTGGGGGAGGGGCAGACATTTTATTCCAAAATTACCGATTCCAATGACAACCTCTGAATGTCACCCATTCTGAACTGTCACTAAATCGTACATACAGAGCGTACATTTATTATCAATGCAGATTGATTCTGTTTTGTTGTCAACAAAGGATCATGGTTGGGTTCATTTACACTGAAGTCATTTCACTTATTACATGTGTAAGACCATGTACACTAATTTCTAGATTGGTTACATGTAGGTTAAACAGGTCAACAAAGTGGTTTCAATCGATTGTGGGGGTGTGGGACTGTGTAACCACAAAAGTCAAGTCATGAAACCCAACAGACAGTTAAAATTTACAAGCACCCATACAACTCTTTGATTATTTCAATGTCTAACAATTTATGTACAAAAATCATGTGTACAACCTTGAAAATGTAAAAATCAATGTAGAATTTGTTTTCAAATTTTATGAATTATTTTTTAGTTATTTGCAGTATAGGTGAAAACAAAGACAGTTTATAAGCATGTCACAATAAGGAGATGCTTGATTACCTTTACTCCTCCCGAACACCTAGTGTTTGTTCAAACAAACACTTAAGCTCTAGTTAAACTTGAACTTCCAGTTTGGACCGGAAGTAAAGGTCAATAGGGTCATGTCTTCGTATCAAATGTCGAGTTCTCCATGTTCTGTATGATTATGAAGGAATCAAGAAATTATCTATTGTGGTTCATGAGATATACATGTAAATTATATTCTTTTAATTATAATTAATTACGTAATAATTCATTAGATGACCTCACCATGACGTCACAGCGTTACCTGGAATAATATGTTAAGGTCTAACTATGTGTTAAGTTTTAAGGTTCTTTGAACTCCGCAACTGTTTTGGGTGTACAAATACATTTACAGACAGTGATTCAGAATATTTCTTCACTTAAACTTCCGGTTTCGACCGGAAGAATAGGTCAAATTGGGGTCATGTCTGTGATCGAAATGTGACATAGTTCAAGGTCTTTAAGATGATGCAAAGATTGTCAAAATATCTTCTGTGGTTCATGAGATATGATTTTTGAAATATTCAACTTCCGGTTTCAACCGGAAGGAGAGGTCAGATTGGGGTCATGTCGAAAAAAATCACATAATTCAAGATCTTTCAGATGATGCAAAGACTGTGAAAATATCTTTTGTGGTTCATGAGATATACTTAAATATTAAACTTAATTAGTGTAATTCGATATCTGATGACCTCAGCATGATGTCACAACTTAGTATACTAAGCTGTCGCTCGAACAACTAATTAAAAATGCCAACGCGTGAGTCTGAGGCGACCAGCGTGGAGACCAGAAACCAGAGACTTATTATTTTGGGGGGGGGGGGGGGGGGGGCCTAACATTAACAACACTTGAAGAACACATTGTTTGAATAATACCCATATTGAAGAGGGTTAAACTACCCTGGTAAGATTAAGGTGACATGACGACGAATGACCTCCTACTTACTCTGTACACAAAACATGTACATTCAGGTATGTTCATGGACTTAAATAACACAGATGAGACAACAGAGGGAAGCATTCCGACTTGCTGGTCACAGCAGTACCTGCACTCGTGAATATTCAGTACTCATGAATATTCAGTGACATGAATATTCAGTACACAGTACTCTCTCCCTTTTGCTGTATGAATGTCACTTCCTGTTTTCTGTTACATGACAAATAAGGCCACAAAATAAATTCTCCAGTTTCTGGGCACAGGTTGGCTTCAAAATCGGTGCGGTGATGCACTTTTCTTTTTTTTTCCTTTTTTTTTTTGCCAACCAGTGAAATCTATGTCATACATGAATACACGGTTATTTTGAAACGATTAAGGGAAAGAATGACGTATCCGACCGCCACTTTTAAGGGTTTTTTGGAAAAATTTTTTACAACCACTACTAACCAGTTAAAAATTGATTCCATCAATTTTTGGGGTTACAGAAAGCGAAAACTATCTTTAAAATCCACTTTTATGATGGTTTTCGGACTTTATTTCCCTTCTAAAAAAATCATCCCCTTCAGAAAACAGAAGGATCCTATTATAGTTGCCACTGCGCATGTACAATGACCGTGTTGGTCACTTATGAGGGAGTTGACAATGACTGAGGAAGTCATCGTATACCAAAAATGCCTGATTTTTCATGAAATAAATATCCTGGAATAATTTGAAGTATATGTCCATCATCATCCATATATGTTCCCCACCTTACGAGGTAGGTAAGATTACATTATTGGTTATATTTAATGAAAAAAGTGGCAGTCGGATACAACATTCTACCCCGATTAAGCCTCAGCGGATGGTAAGAAGGGAACATGTTAAGAATGTCCCTCGAACGTAATCTAAGATTTATTATCACTATGGGTAGAATGTTAAACCCAACCGCCACTTTTGTAATAATGTAATCTTACCTACCCAGTAAGGTGGAGAACATATGGATGATGATGGACATATACTTCGCAGTTTTCACGAAGTGACATATTTGTCCACATCGTGATAAAATCAAGTTATAAGCGATTGAAGTTGGTCAAGTTTTAAAACCGCGGTTTCGACGCCATTTTAATCTCGAAGATCATTAATTTTTACTTTGTTAGAAAGCTGAAATCTTAAATGATACGTAACTGTATTCGTTTTGTAGATGAAAATAACTATAAACAAGTAACAAACTTATAAACCAAACAGTCACTTCGTGAAAACTGCATACGCTGTTGTCAAGCTTTCACGAACTGACGTTTCCCGTGCATTAGTATAGGGACACGCGTCAACTTCGTGGAAAACACGTGTGGCAAGATCGAATTGTGCCACTTCGTGACAACTTAAAAACATGCCGT
The DNA here is from genome assembly GCA_029582265.1 of Zoroaster sp. YZ-2022. Classification (NCBI taxonomy): domain Eukaryota; kingdom Metazoa; phylum Echinodermata; class Asteroidea; order Forcipulatida; family Zoroasteridae; genus Zoroaster; species Zoroaster sp. YZ-2022. The sequence goes on from CM055826.1 coordinate 1,914,413, forward strand.
TCGCATAAAATACATGCAGTAATACATGCACAAGGCTGCAATCGGTCACTTCGTGAACATTTTTTCAAAATAAAAGCACAAAAACTTGATAGTTTTGAGGATAAAAACTTGGTGAAATGAAAGATAACAGTATTTGAAGTCCAAATATTGACTAAACTCATTTTCCCCCAAAATAAGATTTTTTTTAGCAATCCGTCACTTTGTGAAAACTGCAACGATAGGCTCCACCTATACTAGGTAGGTAAGATTACATTATTGGTTATATTGAATGAGAAAAAGTGGCGGTCGAACACGACATTTTACCCCATAAGGTTTATCGCAAATAGCGGCTGCAAGGAATCATGGGATGTCTGTGGGCGCAACAAACAAAATATTGTTGATGTCACACAAGCCGCTCCAAACAGATGCCCCAAATTGTATCCCAGTATGCTTTGCAGCAGTTGCTTTAGCTCTATTTATTTGCAATAAACCTTATTCTTTGCAATAAACCTTATTCTTTAAAAAAGAAGTGAATTTCAATGCACTTAAATTGTTAAAAATTGCACCAAGAAGTTCTTGCCGTACACAACTCACAAGGTGGCATGAACCGAGTTTTATCGTTAAGTGTACACGAATGTCGGTCACATGCACACTGTACTGACGATATTCGGTTTCTGCAGTGCCGATCGAAAGTTACTCTCAAGCGACAGTTTCTGTACTCTAAGCTTATGCAAACAGCATATTAATTTTCTCCCTCTTTTAACAGTAACACTGTCATACCACACAACCAAATGTTTTATTCTAAAAATGAACATTAACAAGGTTTTATAAGCCTCAAATCTTTTCGCTTACCTGTCACTGCTTGTAATCACAGTTCCAGTTCTTTACAGTGTTTCTTTTTCAATGCAGTCAGATTTGTCCTCTTTTTATTACATGTAAAATTGAACACAAATAGGGAACCAGACTACAGAAACATGTTTGACACCATGTGACCGTTTGGAAGTTATCAGGTGAACAACATAAATAACGTAGTTGATGTCACAATGTCCGTGGTGCAAACAGGATGAAGTGGGAGTCCATGGGCGTGGCCGACCATCGGATCCAGTGTGTCAAAAAAGGTTGGCACGCTGCACATTTGTTTTATTTTATGATAATGAACCAAATCTACAGATCTGATTAATTACAACAACAAATACAAACCGGGCCTGTGGGAAGTTTTTGAGATTCTATCTCATTCGGCAATTCTTTGAATTTGCTATCGTCGTATTTGCTCGCATTGGAAGTACTTTCAAATTATGTTACTGAATTGTTTTGTTGAAACGTATCATATTTATTTATTTATTTATTTGGACTTACACTTTTACAACAGTGGCACTCGGCCAAAAGGCGGTGCGTCCGACACACATACACATAAATAATACAAAACACATTTAAAAGCAAATTAACAAGATACAAAAATGTGTGATGATACACTCTCAGCTTTGACGTCGTAGGTATTGTCCAGAACAAGGGATGCACGCGCGACACCAAATCTGAGGGTGTACCATCAATCATATAGCTATCAATGACCATTGGAACCCAAGTTGATTTAAAATGAGTTCTAGAAAATATAGTAAAAATATAAAACATATACAAACATAATTACAGCAACGAAGTATGCAAGAAGAGATTATTTACATTGTAGTCCGAATAATATCGGATCTCAATTTCCACGCACGCTTAACATATGATTTACAGAAAGTATCAAATAATGAATAAATTATATCGGCATTTTCTATATTACAGAATATACTTGAGGTGCTCCCAAGTGTGAGATGATATTTAACATCTAAGCTGCCGGATATAAAAAGCTCCCATATATCATAATATTCATTTGACATAAGATAGTTTTCTAACTTTGTATATTCTTCGGATCTAATATTATTAAGAGCATGACATGTAAACAAGAAGTGTCTAACATCTTCAATACCTGAGTTACATAGGTTGCATGTACCGTCAGTATCTGCCGTCCAATTTCTAATTCTGCGATTGAGTGGAAGAGTGTTGGAGCGGAGTTTAAATTTGAGACTGACGCCATGGAAGTCAGTTTTATCCAAAAGATAACTTTCTAAACATGGGTGATCTTTGATGGTTACATAATCAGTTAGTGAAGATTTGGAGCAAGCTTCTTCCAACCAATCATTATCTGAAATATCCATAAGTACGCGCTTAATCGATTTAGCCAAGTGCGGATCGAAAAGGGGCTCCCCAGTTTTCGCACAGTCAAAAATTGTATTCAAGTTGCAGCTGGTAAGGATATTTTGAGCGCTATTTAAAAATTTGAAGCGCAACTGATTAAATTCGCAGCCAAGGCTAAGCATAGTAAGTAAGAGGAGCTTGGGCCAGCGATGCATTTCCATATTAATAACTCTAGAGAGGTATTTCGCCCTCGCGATATTATGAAATGTGGAAAGAGGCGACCAGCCGAGATCGCCGTAGAGTGCAACACGCGGCGTATTGCGTGGAGCCTTCAGAATATGTCGCGCCATTTGCGATTGGAAGTTTTCAATTCTGTCAAGATCTGACTGGCTACAGGACCATACAGCACATGCATAATTGATCGACGGTAGCGCAATCGTCCTCCATAGTATATCCCCATAATAAACGCGATTATAGTCGTCAAAGTTGGCGATAATAGACTTTATGTAAGCAATCAGTCTACTCCCTTTTTTAACAACTTCATCAATATGTGCATGATCCGATAGATTGCGAGATATATTAACACCCAAGTACTTATAAGAATCGACTTCCGAAATCAATCTATCACCAAGTTTCCATAATTTTTCTTTGTTAACCCTCTGACCTGTAATTAAGACATTGGACTTATCGTCATTAAAACTCAGTCTCCACTCATTTGCAAAATCGGCAGCTAGGTTTAACATACTGTTAAGTTCATTCTCGTCATTAGCCAGTAAGACAACATCGTCTGCCCAAAAGAGGCTTCCCACACAAACATCGTGAATTCTTACCCCTAAATCATGGGCCTTGAGTAATTTAGTGAATTCGTTGATAAAAATAGAAAATAAAACCGGAGACAGGACACAGCCCTGTTTTACCCCTTCAGTCACTTCGAAAAATTCCGTATTAATATTCCCAAATTTAACCCGAGCCTGGACATTATCGTAGAGTGCATCGATTAATTTCAAAATTCTACCCCTTAACCCTGTATTCTACGCTGCCATAAGAAGACCATCTCTCCAAACTGTGTCAAAAGCTTTTCGGAAATCCAGGAAGGCCATAAAAGTTGTTTTCCCTCTGCAAGACGACACGCGGCTATGCTTTTCAGTATTCACGCTTGTCTCGGTAACTCAGCGGCGTGTGACGGCCTAAACTGATCTCTGAGGGCACTAACGCTGCATTATTTATGATTCGTTCGCTTCGAAGAGCAAAGAGGCTGTATTACCTCCCGACGTACAGTAGCCACTCACAACCATACTTTGTAGCTACCAAATTCTTCGAAAACACACAGCCCTAGTCATTAGCAATTTTAACGTTACAAGTTTGACATTACAATTCGACCATTTTGGTATTTGTTTGTATTGCTAACACGCAATATAAGGCCAAAACATTATCCGGTTTCTGGTCTCTGCGCGCGACGCCTCTGATCCGCGCGTCGGCATTTTTATTTAAAAAAAAAAAAAAAAGCGCCGTCACCGTACCGATTTTGAGGCCGAGGCTTAATATAATTACAGAGCAACTACAAATATGTATTACTGCCGTCCGTTCTAAATCGTTTCTGTTTGCATTTCTAATTTGCGATCTCCTCGAGCCGCACGCACCATATGCCATGTCGGCATCGTACGTCTCACCATAGAGGTTTATAATAATGCCTTTCATTTATTTTGATAGGCCTCTTTTATATCTTGTCATTATCATCTCTCTATATGGTATCATTCTACACACATCTTTAACACAAAACTAATAAATGTCAGCACACAATACGAATAATAATAATAATAATAATAATAATAATAATAATAATAATAATAATAATAATAATAATAATAATAATAATAATAATAATAATAATAATAATAATAATAATAATAATAATAATAATAATAATAATAATAATAATAATAATAATAATAATAATAATAATAATAATAATAATAATAATAATAATAATAATAATAATAATAATAATAATAATAATAATAATAATAATAATAATAATAATAATAATAATAATAATAATAATAATAATAATAATAATAATAATAATAATAATAATAATAATAATAATAATAATAATAATAATAATAATAATAATAATAATAATAATAATAATAATCTATTGTACAGAATTTTGTTACCGATGACTCCATCTTAATTAGTAAAATAAAGTGGCATATGGTACACCTACAGTACTATACATGGTAATGTGATGATGCCTGCGGCAGTTTATATTAATTACAGATATAATTATTATTAAGGCGCTGAAAACAATATAATTGGATCTACATGTGTTCTATGATACTATTAGAGTTTCCGTCGTGAGGAAGGATCGCTGGAGCATTAACTGCGGATCGCTGGAGCATTAACTGCAGATCGCTTATTTAGTTTTTTTTTTTTTTTGTCTGATCATTCTAATCAAAAGTAAGATTCAGAATACCTATTTGAAATGATGCTAAACACCAGCACCGATTCGATGGAAGAGAGTGATGGTCAGCCGCCGGCAGCATCGATGGTTGCCGCATCAACGTGTGCAACATTGCTCGCTCTCGTGACAATCTCTGGAAATATCCTCGTAATAATTGCCTTCAACAGAGACAAAAAACTACGACGCAATTACACAAACAGTTTCCTAGTGTCTCTGGCATGTGCTGATTTACTGGTTGGAGGAGTCGTTGTACCATTTTACATGACTCTTGATTTCGTCAATAACGGTTACTGGTACCACGGGAAGGCGTCGTGTGATGCTTTTTTGGCACTTGATATTATGGCGTGTACTGCGTCCATTTTACACCTGTGTGTTATTTCTGCTGATCGATACATGGCAATTGTTCATCCCATGACGTACCCAGTGAAAATGACTAGGAAGTTGTCTCTAGTCCTCATATGTGCAGTTTGGTGTCTTTCTCTGGGTTTGTCATTGCCGTGGATTTCTTTGTCTGATGAGGAACCATCCAGACATGAGAACACTTGCGTAACTCCTAACTCAGTACTTTTCAAAATTTTCACATCCCTCGTTTCGTTCTTCATCCCTACCGCAATAATGATGATACTTTACGCAAAGATGTTCCTCACAGCTCAAGCACATATCAAGAGAGTACAAAGAGGAAGGATGGAGCTCAGTGATGGCGGCCATGAAGCCATGCGTATACACCGAGGTGGTGCCGGCATGTCAAGATCAGAAACTGCCATAAATACTGAGTACAAAGCAGCAACGACCATAGGTCTTGTGATTGGGGCTTTCTTGATCTGTTGGTTACCTTTCTTCACTGTCAATCTTATCAGACCCTGGTGCATTGACGATTGCGAAACGATAAGCATAGTCTTTACTTGGTTGGGCTTCGCCAACAGCGCTATCAACCCGTTCATATACGCATTCACAAATTCATCTTTTAAGATGGCTTTCATGAACATCTTATGTTGTGGGAGAAACAGAAGGAGTAGGACATCGATGAATACAGGAACCAATTTATTTCAGATTGAAGGAACTTTGGCAATGAATTTAGCTCCTTTGCCTCGTGAATACACACTTCCACACAAATAGTTTTAAAGCAACGAGACACCACTATGATATTGGTCCAAATTTTATATGCAGGATCAAGCCTCCATCACACATGATGTAATAATGTTAAGCCGTAGAGGTTCAAGCCCTCATACACCATGTGACATTGCGTGACCTTTAGAGTACCAGGGTGATTTCCCGCCGGGCAAAAGTGTGTGCATTTCTATGCAGAGTTCGTACATCCACAAATCTTACACGGCAACGGCAACTTGATGTAATTCGACAATGGAGCCCGTTTTCTGTAAGATGGCAGCACTGAATTAAGACGGACAAATTATGATTATTGATACTTGTGTAATACCAGATTTGGATGCATTACTTGAGCTGGCCGTTATAGACTCATTTGTAGACTGTAGACGCATATACACATTATGTTGAAGGAGACGGGCTAGCTGAGGTTGAATCTTTGGGCTTTTATCATATTTATTTAGTATATTTATTTAATCTTGCAGCTATTACCGTAGTCTCAAGACCATAGAGAAGGAGACCATAGATGGGGGAGAGCAAGAGAAGCAGAGCGAGAGAGCGACAGAGACAAAGGAGAACATTATATACTCTGTAAAAAATGGTGTTTAGAATGGTGTTTAAACGGTGTTTAAATGCTAAACGGCCATCCCCTGTACATGTAACAAAGCTAAACGTGCTTAGCTTTTTGGCACCTGTTCATATGTTTTTCTTAGCATTCAAACACATCACAGGAAAAAGCACAATCTAAACTTTTGGGCTAAACATGTGAAAAAGTGGGTACAATTAAGTGTTTAGAAATGTGTTTAAATTCTAAACACCATTTTTACAGTGTATATACAGGTATATGTCACTGACATTTAGGTAGCTACATAGTGATTGACATTGGAATAGCAATTGACTGACATAATAGGGCAATTGTTTATTATTACAAGTTAAAGGATTATTGTGTATATGCTAAGTGGACATAATTGTTACATATAATTGAGCTAGGCTATTGACAGGGTGTGTAGCTTATTACACTTGTACTAACTTGACCCCAAGTGAGTTTTCAGATAAAAAATCGTTAATTTTGCCATCTAATCAGAGTTGTAGTTCTCGTATTCGTATTCATGAAGAAGTATACTCGTACGCGTACTCGTTTAAAGCACTGTATATACGCTGTGCTTTTCGAGTGTCTGCGAGAACAATAATAACATTAAAGGGATAATACCGTCATGTTCAGAGCAGACGTTCAACAGGACATGGAATTTCATTATTATGCAGCCATTGTAATAATCTTATCGCGCCCTGGGGGAGTTATTTTCAGTCACTGTGAATTCATCGAAAACTAGGACACCGATTTCACGCATGCCCCTAGTGGAAAGTCCGTTCTGATCGTGACGTCATTGTCCCTTTAATCATCCCACGCAAGAATTTCATCAAATTGCGGTACGCTGCTGTTTCTCGTGCTCTGTGTATACAGATCTCATGATGTACATCAGTCTATAATGCAAGCTCATAACGGCATCAAATATAGACTAGACATTAGGTGTTTGTCCTATGGACGAACACAAAGCTGTTCCGTTCTTGTTGGACTATGATTGTTATGATGCGACCCTCAACCTAAGTTGTAGGCCTAATCCTGATCTTGAAATTGACCATTGGGTTGAGACCTTAAAGATGCAGTGCCCGATTTTAGGTTGATGTGACGATCAAAATTAAATTTGACTTAGACCATTTACAAATAAATACAAGAGAAACTATTATTTCATGTACAATCTTGAGTTAAACTCTTTATTCATGAAACTCAGATGAATCATGACATCAACTTCAAATATATTCTTGATAAAGATTCATCTCCAATGGTATTGTCCATAACTTTAAAACTTTGAAAAACAGCATTTTATGTGTTTTTCCCCAGAAATCGATATAAAAAATCTCGTCACAGGTCATGGAATCGTAGTGTTTGTTTTGAATTAACTCAATGACTGGAAATAATTTCCCACATGAGAAGGTCATATTACCGTTTCTGCTGCATAAAGAAGCCAGTAATTTGCAGTCATCTTTAAATGAAGGATAATGATTCCATACCCTGCTTAAAGTCTGCTCTGATCATGACGATACTTCCCCTTTAATAACTATATCTTACTCGTTCCTAAGAAAATGTTTTTTTTTATGCATATGCATAATAGTGCCGAGGATTTTCACCAACCTATATAATGCCGATGATGTTGGTTCCAGTGTTAGTTGACATGTTATCGCAAAATAAATAAAATTAAAAAGTACAACATTGTTGCTGTCTCTTCTTGTTTTCTGCTGTAAGACATTTAAGTTTGATAAAAACTCTTTCTGGGATGGGCACTTTTAATAAAGAAGAGTAAAATTTCAAGATTTTTTTCAAACTGCAACGGATGTAAATCAAAATTTTCACTGATGTGATCAGATTAAACTGTACAGTTATCTTGTACACCACAATGTCCTGTAAGGAGATGACAAAAATAGTTCCTATTGAAATGTGCCAATTATCCTAAGAAATTATTTTCATTTAGGAAAGTTATTTTTTGTCAATACCAGGTTTTTTCCAGCCCTTTGCTTCCCTTAAAACAGCAGCTTCCACCTTCTGTATGTCTTCTTATGAAGTCCCTGGTTCATCAGGTCGCTTCCGCTGGGGACGATGCTGCCTTTCAACGACTGGAGGTTGAACCTGCAGCAGAAATTATTGGAAAATAATACATTTAGTATTATGTTTTTAATGAACAAATTGTACCACAAACATTTTTCACAAATAGATGTTTATCTGCAAATCTTTACTTAGAAGAACACAGACCAATTCTTGCTTATTTTACATTGGAGATGATTTTACTTTGTGGACACGCAAGTCAATGACAATTTATGAAGGGTTACTTAAACGAGAAGAACTTTGAAAATGACACAACATTCTCTTTCACTGTCACTTCTGACAAGGAACCAAAGTACATGCAACAAAAAGATTTCACAAATTACCTTTCGGGTTACTGTAATATGCTGGGCGTTGTCCTCACTAACCACGTGCGATTTGATTTCTGAAGTCCCAAATTGTCACGAACCCAGCAAATACGCTCTGCCAAAGTGCCGTCCTGGAGGGTACCGGATGTTGTCCTTCAAGGGGTAGGGCCGACTTGGGTGCCGGCTGTTAGGGATGGAGCCTCGTCGGATGACTCTGTGTCCATAGGGGAGACTGGGGGTCTTTTTGGAGTTCAGGGTCTAGTCTGTAAATGAAAAGAAAGCACACTTCCTTGTTAAAATTTGTAAATTCTAATAGAGTATCCTAAAAGAAAATTACAATGCTATTTTTGTAGATATGTTCGCTGCTCTCCATTTAATGCTATAACGCTGAAAGGAGTTTGTTTGAAACTTTAAATTAAAAAACTTAAAATTTGAGTATGTTGATCACAGAATGTTTCTGTCCAAATGAAATTGCTCTGAGTAAATATTGTGATTGAAATTTCTGAATCATGTATAATGCTTAACCTCACATTTGTTCAACAAATACTAGTGTAAACATTAAGTTTACTATGTTTCATTAATATTTTGGACTTTTCATGTCAAATAATTGTCCAGAAAGATTTTATTTAATTTGATTGTTATCTGAGAATGGCCTAAAATTTAGGATATGATTGATGACAATGTCAATGGATGGCACTCATCTAAATTTCATTCCATGTCGAGTTTCTTGTTTCCCGTTTCCCCTGCCAACTACAGCTATACAAAACGTTGTACACCATCAACGTTAGTTACATCACTCAAATCTGTGACTATGTTTCTTCGTTTGTATCCGTGTACATGGTGACGCGTCCGCAAGGTGCACTTGGTGCGAGTGAAGGTACCAGTTGACTATAGTGCAGGTACGAGTTGGTGAAGGTACGAGTTGGTCCCATACAAATTCATGCCTACTTTGACAACAACAAAATTCCTACACCAAAGATTGGTTTCTCACTAATAGGTTTAGGTCATAATGAGGTCAACTTATACAAAAAAGACCGTTCTTTTAGTACCTACCTTTTCATAGGATAGCGCGTCCTCCTGCAGTTTTAGGAAACAGCTGATGCGTCAAACTCACAGTAGACTTCCTTAGTGTTACAAACCACTGCTTACACGTATAGTGAAGGACTCAAACGTCCCAACATGCAAGTGGGGTTTGAAATGCGCTGGGACTCAAAAGTCCCGGCGGTAAACAAAGGGTTAAACGGTGATCGTCTTTCACTTCACCGAATAATCCTAACGTAACGTTACAACGACACAAGTCTCACATGTACGGACAAGTTGTGCATCACCGCAGTCACCGGGGCAAACCGCTGGTACATAGGTTACTGAGAGGAAAAATCCAATAACGAACGAACTACGTTCAGACATCGTTTTTAATTAGACTCGCTTCATCACCGTCATATTTGTGTGTGTATACTATGTACAAAGATATATTGAGAATCACTACCGATTAAGGACGTGACTTGGTCACACAGTGAATGTGTTTTGTACACAGATACAAAACGCGCTATAAATGATGTCATGATGACGTCACAAGACATTCTAGGCCAAAAGGCACATCTAAAGTACCCAACAAATGTATAACTGAAAAAAGTTTGATGATCAGGTGTATACGTCTTGAGCTATGGTTATTAAAAGATTGCCTAATTAAATATTCACGTGACTATAACTAAGCTAATTAATTAAGAATTTTAGTCTAATGACATTTAGAAACTAAGTCAAGGCACAAGCTTCCATATGGTATATGAGTTGACTCTTTCTGATAATGCTAAGAAGGCCATTTGCCGCCAAGAAAGTACACGTGTTAAGGCAATGAGGTTTTGCTGGAAAGAAAGAATAATAAAACAAAATTAAAAAAATCTTGACAGAAACAATAGCTCTTCCGACTACCAGGTCGGAACAGATAAAAATAAAAATCTTGACAGAAACAATAGCTCTTCCGACCTACCAGGTCGGAACAGCTAAAACAACTTTCAACTTGCTGCAACATCATTGTGATGCCAAAACTGCTAAGAAACGACCGTGGTTCCCATGTCTTGTTTATGGAAGAACTCTCTAACATTCCAGTTACTATACAAGACCAACCAAAACGGATATTATGACATATATATATATATATATATATATATATATATATATATATATATATATATATATATATATATATATATATATATATATATATATATATATAAACGGGTAGCGAGCAAAGAAAAATTTACTGATGCCGGACTCGATATATATATGGAAGGGTATAATCGCATGATAAAAGCAAGTTGGTTTCCACTGTGAAAAAGTAAATTATCTTGTGCAGTTTAGGGATCTTCTTTTGTGTGGTAAAACATAGTTTGTTTGTTTGCCTTGGGGGGCTGGAATGACACAGTGATACAATTATGGCCATAAATACAGACTTATTTGGATATTTATGTTTCATTTAACGCCCTCCGATATAGCAGTCATTTGCTGGCGTGAAACCAATATTGTAATTAAACGTGTTATATTGCCCAACAATGGGTTATATATATACTACTCAAAACAATTTAGTGAACACCGGAATAATCTCAGTTAAAGCAAGATCATTTATTTCAGATAAACGCAATGTTTCACAGAATTGATGAGAAACAACTGCACAATGAAACAGATGATAAAGGATGCATGTAGTGATTACACATTTCATGACATGACTACTGAAAGAGAGAGGGGTTGCAATGAAAATCCCGGTTCATGGAACATTTCAAACCTATCTGATGTTAAAATCCGGTGTTCCCTAAATTGTTTTGAGTAGTATATATATTTCTGAATCTACTGGTACATATCTAAAGGTGTTTTGAGTCTGTCACAAGGGTTTTGGTAAATGTATAGTGTAGTTCGGGTTAATTAAGAACATGCACATCTTCAACACTGTAATTGATCATTGGCTGAATGCCAAACAGCATATAATACTCTTGTTTTTCTTTGGGCCAAAAAGAAAATTCTCCGGTTTCTGGTCTCCACACGCGTCCTCTCAAACCCGCACGTCGGCATTTTTATTTATTTGTTTGCTATAAAACGATGTCCAATTACAGCCAAAATTGCTGGATCGATTGGACTTCTGCCGTGGTGTGTGTTGAACGACTGTGTTTTTCACATGGCGGTATGAACGTTTGCCCGATTTGTGGTCCCCGCGTATGTATCACGTATTTCCCTGTTAACAAAAAGATTACAAAAAAGCGCCGATTTTGTAGCCAACCAATGATCAGAAACCGGAGACTTTTTTTGTCCTTATATTAAGAGTTAAGTAATCCATGGTTTACCACTTGGAGACTAAGGGACAAGGGCCAAAGTCATGGTACAGCCAAGCCTTTGAGAAGCCTGGCCAGGCCCAGGCTTTTCCCCTGCCTACTGGCTCATTGCCTGGGCTAGGCCTCCAGAAGCCCAGGTAATGTATTGTTACAGGATTAGGACTCACAAAAGACAATTAGGAGGCCAGATAGCCTGAGGCCTGAGGGCCAGGCTTCTCAAAGGCATGGCTGTACCATGACTTTGGCCCTCCTCCTAAGTCAAATGTTCATGTTAAAGAGAGACTCCAAGCAATTATCAATAACTAAACTTTGCCCATTGTTGCTCATGGTATTATAACCCTTTCAGTACCAAGACCAATTTTTCAATTATGCCTTGGGTACCACACTCATTTCTTTTTCATGTCTACTTGGTTACCACAGGACTTTTGGCAAGTTTCATTGTATAGCGCCCTCACATGTTGATGCATTGCAAGGCAATTTCTCTATTGTTAACATACAGGTGTCATAATGAATTACTCTGAGCCATGAAATCAACTTTATAATAAAATACCAATTATGTTGACCTACATTAAAATGGCAAAACACTGTTATTGGGGTTTATTAAGTATTGTGACTTATACAGTAAGGAAACTGACTACAATTTTTTAATCTATTTTGTTTGAGCAAAAAAGACTGAACGGGGACTTGAACCTAGGCTTGAACCCTTCCAGCCCCCCCCCCCCCCGTTCAATGTTGGAAAATCTGGGCTTGCGGTGTGCGTGCATCACATCAACATTGAAACGGGGAGGGAAAAGGTGGAATTAAATGAAATCACATGTACATGTATACAACCAAAAGTAGTTGGGCACAGACAGATCATTGGGTATGAAAATTCTCAAAACAGGGAACAACACACATTGGCTTATTACACTGTTTACAGATCATACGCGTTTGTGTTCTCTTTGCCGACGAATGCAAGGAAATACAGCAAGAAACACTGCATACTGCAATTGGACAACGACCAGTGTTTCGACTGAAAGACGGAGCATTCCCTACTTTGAAGGCACCTAGCAGATCACCATATTGGAAAAATATAAAACTTAATGTTTCAGAGCACTTTAGAGGGCTCTTTAAAATGCACAAAATTTTGCTTTTTCACACAGAAATTGTTATACTAACTTGTTTTTACTTTGTTGTTGCCCCGTTGGACATGACTAACAGTAACCCCTCTCATTTCTACTCTCTGTGTTTGTACTGTGACCTCCAATGTTGAGAAGGTTTGCTTCTTTAACTGGAAACAAACAGATTCTATAAGAATCGTAAACAAACATACACGTAGTGACTGCAAAAAAGGGTGACACATGTGATCCGCGAATCGCCTTGTTAAATCAAGTAATAAACCACTAGGGAAACTGACTGGTAAAATTTTAAATTCAATTTTGGGGTGAACAAAGAAAAATTTGGGCTTCTGGCACCCCGAACAAAGATATTGACAAAATAGTTAAAACTGAAAGTAATATTTTGTAATTTTTATCCCTGTACTGTAGGAGATTTGTGTTCAGAACAACAAAAGGGTTTTTGTTTGCATTGAGCGAAAAGTCGTCACAAGCCCCAAATCATTTGAAAAGCCTTCTCATTTTTATTTGGGTGCCACTATGTCTTCAATATGGAGTACAACAGTGCTGTGGCAGCTACCTGGACTTCATCCAAAGGTATGTACATGTGCATGTATGTAGCTCAACTCAAAATATTACTCCATGGATTCATGCCTATGCATGGTGAACCATCTGTTTTATATCACGAAACTTTATAAAATAAACTTGACTTTAGATTTTGTTGCATAAACATGCAGAATTTATTGCAATTTTTTTTTTACTTTGAATTCAATGAGATTTCCTTCATGTGAATTCAATGAGATTTCATTCATGGTTAAATGAAAATAAGACATTTCGCATAAATACAAAATTTTGTTTGTAATACACTGTAACACAGATGAATGGGCTCCCATTAGAAAATTGGACAGTAGCATCGTTCGTCTGGCCAGCTGACCCGATTCAACACAGTGGCTATCGGACATGGACCTATGACATTTGACACTTGATTCGGTGTTGCATACGAGAGAGTGAGACAGATCAAACCTTTTCGCCTAGGTCTCAGTCTCAGACCTAAAATGTGTTGTATGAAGATTGTTAATGCTTGTTAAGACACTTTCATGTGCAATGCTTATCCTCCTACATATTCTTTGGGAATAAATCCAAGTGAAGGAACAAAAACAACAAAAAAAAGAAAGAGTTCAACACCTGTAAGTCTAAAGTTATTTGACTTGCCAATGCAATGGTTTTTGAAAGTGACTGGGTTTGTTTCAGAACCATAAAGTGGAAGTCTTGAAGAAGAGTCTGAACTTCATTGGTACCGCACATACTTTTGTGTGGCAAGCACAAAGCATCCTTGTACCACCAGTGTGTGGTCAAATGTGTCATGTCATGAGTAAGACCAATTTTGTGGGCATTCTCGGAGAACGTTCAATTAAAGTGTTAAATTGTTAATGCCAAACCTTTACTTGGCAAACTTAAAAGGCAGTAAAGCACACATCCTTGGACAATTTTCTTGGAAACGCATGTATAGTTTACAAATATGGAATTTTCAGGTGTAAATGTGTAAATGGTACAAATGAATTGTAAAAAACAAAACAGCATTCAGGCATGCAACTTTTCAGCTGATCAGCAATTTAAAAACACTGAACCTTTTTTTTTTTAAATTTGCTCTTTATTTGTCAAGAACAAAGTTGCACGTCTGAGCATTGCATATTATGCTTACAAAACTTTTTGACTGGGCAGGTTTTTAATACATCTTTGAATGAAGAATGTTCAATCAATTACTGTATGTGTAATAGGGTGTATAAAGCATGTGGAGTTCCAGCTCATTAAAAGTGTTGTTCACCAGAAGAGATGAAAATGTGGCTTCATGTTTGTAAACATTACATTACAATGATATAAAATTTAGAAAGGGGTACCTTTTCTTAATTCAAACTCGGAAATATTAAAATTTACCCAAACTATTGGCAATTTTGGTAAGGAAGGACAGCGAAATAGGTAGTACAGCTGGGCCTTTGAGAATACCGGCGAAGAGGCTCAGGCAGGGCTCAAGCCTTGCAGGCCTTGGTTCATCCCTCGCGCAAACAAAGAGGAGCCAACAGCTCTGTATTACCCATTGTAATATAAGACTTGACTGACAGCCCGACTCGTTGCACTGACTAACAAAAGAATTTATAGACGCCAGCAGTTCCAGCCTAAAACGTAGTCATGCATAACGAGAAGTTTTACGGGCAAGACCATTTTTGATAATCCCGTCTTATCAACAGCAAAGGGCTGGCCCACGCTCCAGCTATTGACGTAATGCTGTCCATGAATTACAGCTGCCCGCATTATGGCTCAAAATAGATCCGACCACCTCATGTTCCTTGAAAACCGCAACTATTGTAGGATTCCAAATGTTTTTGTGTTTTCAGGAAATGAACTATAACACTGTGTTTATAGTACAATAAATAAATGCAACGTCTCCTTGTGTTTTTTTTAATATTTTTTATTGTTGATACAAGATTGAAGAATACAATTTATAGTGAGAGTTGTAACACAAGATCAAAAACAGCAGCTGAAACTTGAAACTTTTTCATAAAACTTAATGTAAATCATTTTATAAATGGTGATGTGGTTATTTTTTATGTGTAAGTTTGTGTGCTGTCCGTGAATTTACAACCCGCCGGCATTTTGATTTATGGCTCGGGAAATAAGAAATCCGACCACGTCATGTTCATTGAAAACCACGACTATTTAATAGGATTAAAATGTGTTTGAGTTTTCAGTAAATAAACTTACAACATTGTGTTTATAAATGACTCGTGTATTAACACTCATAATATGTACAATAAAGTTATGCAACAAAGTCTCCTTTTGTTTTTATTGCTGATAAAAGATTGAGAATACCAATTTATAGTGAGAGTTGTAACGTAATAATTGAATGCTGCAGTACAGCAGCTGAAACTTACAAACACACATAAAACTCATACATTGTTACAAGCATCACGTGCATCGACGAAATCACAAGTCCCAATAGTAATAATGAATAATAAATATAAGCTGGCATTACCATCGTTGTTGACGCCCACTTGTTTAGTAGTAACATCTGCGGTATTCTTTATGTTTAGTACACTCATTAGGATAAATACATGTACCTTCAATAGGTTTGTTTTAGGAATTGTTTTAATACTAGGTATTTTGTCAAAAGGTAATGATAAATGGTGATGCAACATTATTATTTAAGTTAAGTACGTTATGTGGATAGTTTTGATTAAAATCAGTGTAGGTCACGGAAAATAATTTTCATCAAGTACATTATACATGTGGTAGGCAGATACGCGGTGTATTACTTACCAAGTTAAATACACTCTGTAGGATAAATACATTCCCATAGGATTGGGTGGGCAGGCGGTCTTGCATCGGTGCTGGAATGATCCGGGTGGCTGGGCGGTCTTGCGATGGCGGAGTGCCGGTCCAGTCGCCGGACAGTGGCTAGAATGATGGTGGCACCAAGTAAAGCTTTGGTTGTCAGCAGACCATTTCAACGCTCGACGGGGTGGGAGAACCATTCAGGTTGACCCTTAGTGAGTGGGAGGATACTAAAAAAATCAGGCATGGGTTGATCCCCAGCAAGTAGAAGCAGTCAAAGATCCAATGGAAAAGCTCTCATGCACTCCTTCAAGTTGGCATATCAGAGGGTAAGGTTCTTGGAAACTAGGCAGTCTTGATTCCGCGTGACACAAATGCTGCCATTGAGATGCTGGTAAAGATGAGAAATAAAGTTGGCGTGTCTTCAGATGTGTGTATCTTTCCGTTCACACAGCTATCAGCTGGTCATGTGAACGTCTGGGCCGAGCTAAAGAAAGTAACCGTTGTTATGGGGAACAAACTGAAAGACCAGCTCTACTGGCCACGAAATTCCGCCATAGGACATCAACTTTATATGCACTACTTGATGTGACAGAATAAATGCCATCATCTACCAGTGCTCTCTAGCTGTAAAGGGAAATAACTTCAGTTGGACATATCTTCAAGGAATAGATGGCAAGGCTCATACTTTCAACTCAGGTGGGTATCTTTTTTTTTTCAGAACAGTGATGCAGGCTTGTCATGACTGTATAATAAATCATTTTATCACCTAACTGATCAAATGCATATACTCAACAGAAACCATATGCTGTGTATGCACACGACACTAAGCAGTTGCTCTTCGCCGTCTTGCATGTTTGCGGACGTGTTAGTTATAACTTCCTGTTTTGGAGGATCGAACGGCGGCCAATAAGCAGCGAGCGGTGCCTGCCAAAGTTTGTATCCAATCACATTGCTGGAAAACGCGAAAGTGCGGGAAAAAGTGTTTGTTGGGCTCACTTTATGTCGCAGCTTCTTGAAGTAAACAAATTTTTACCTCCTCCACCACCCCTTCATCCTTCCTAAAGGTTAGACTTGGTGCCTCTTTTTATGTGACATTTTTGTTCGGAAGAAATCCCATATCCCTCATCTTGTTTAAGGGCTTGGTTAATTCAATGGTTGGGTCAATATTTCTTTAAATATGTACATCATTATTGGGTAACATTAATGTTGAAATTGTAAGCGTTATGATCATGGTAGCGCCGTGATGTGCCACACGGCTATTACAGGCCATACGTACCAATGAAGAAATGAATTTTCTGCTTTATTTTAAATGTTACTGTACCTTTAAGTTTGCAGGCTGGTACGTTTCTCTGAGCCTGACATTTGTGTGGCTTACTGGGTACAGGTTTTCCTTTGTTCTTTTATCCTGTATCTTGGGTATATGGGGTGTTTTAGGTTATGTAACCCTGGCCCAAGGTAAGCCAGGAACATTTTTCATATCTTTTATATATGACTACTGGTCATGTTCAGTCCACTGATTTTGCCAAGGCAAGGTTAGTGCTTTATGCAAAGTAGGATGGTAAATAGTTGAATTGGGGGCGTTGGCCGGGAGATCCTGCTAGACCGTCAGAAGGTCGTTCTGCCCCAGCCACTCTGTCTGATTTACCGGAGATTCACGATAGCACCAGCAGCATCGAAGATAGATTTGTGCCGACAAATATATTTGAAACTCGGACCCTGAGCTACTATTTTCTTTTGACCATGGGTGAAATTTTCTGAGCCACCAACAGAGAACCAGACATTTGGCGGGGCAAGAAAGCAACGGATATGGACAGTATGTCCGGATTGACTATGGCCAAGGGGAACGATTAACGTTGATGTGCAGGGATAGAACCAATATGGTGGACCGCTACGTGGAGGTGCTCGACAGTTTTAGTCGGCAGAGTCGGAACATTGATGGTCCATGGGCCAGAGAGGCCAAAATTTCACAATGGTACCACCTGAGGTGGCAAAATCTAATAATGCTTTTTGAAAGGTCTATGTCTAAGGATGATAAATTGATGTGATAGCAACCCCAGGGTGGTAACTTAATGGTAGTAAATGCCCACTTTTAAGCTTAGTCAGAATGAGCTTATTACATAAATCCTCAGCACTTGGGGGGAGGGAACGGTTCAACAATTCAATTACACCACTACGCTTTTGTTTGTATAATGATGAACCCTTGGTCAAATGATTGTTTAGCTATAGGGTTTTAAAATGACGTCACGTAAATGTATTTTACCTCTAGAGGGCGCTGTTTGTAGACATTTTTATGTAATCATACATTACACAGTTTTTCAGATGGCTAAACAATTGTTTTAAACACTAATCTTTGTTGTCTGTCCCCTGAAACAAACCAAACCTAACTAATAGTTCAAAAAGTATTGATTTAAGATCTCATTTAAAACTATTTAGATAGTAAGTATTTTTTGAAAAATTGCCGATTTAGCACCTTTCTGAGTAACATAAACTGCAGTATTCATATTAACGCCTATATCTCAATATGCTTTCAAGATATAGATATAATTTGCGAACCGTCAACTGAACCATACTTCACGTAATGATGAACTTCACATGATGACACGATTTATGTGTCATTTGGCAACTGTCTACAAGGGCGCTAAACTTTGATGAGGTATTACACATGTACTTAGATGTTAATGCAGTGTTTTCATTCGCCATGTGTCAATGTGGCAATATGTTATGACACTAAATAAAGCAAATTTTATGACCACACAATGTCCTGTTCATATCATGGTTACAAAATATACAAAATAACCTGCCTTCAAGTGCTGCATATTGTCAGCTGCATGGTAAAAGGCAGAATTTGAAATGAAAAGTGAAAGCCTACAGTCAGGGGTTACTAAAATAGATTTGAAAGTTGGCAATAGCCAAAGCATTTTAGCTGTATAGTTAAATTGATTTTGTTTCTGTATATCGGCTGCCCGTCCACTCACGTTACTCGTCATCTTCGTCATAAGTCATCAGAATCATCTAGTTCACCTTTGGCATCCAATTCAGTTCCTCCTCCACTTCCCTTCTGGTTTGTATGCACGTCTAGAGTTTACACATGCTCACTTTCAGTCTATTAACAAGAACATGTGCATTCTGGTAGCTTGCAAGAGCGCGCACACTTGCCACGGGACATCAGTTCAACACAGTGTTTGGTGCTGGGGACCGCGCATCCATTCAATGACAAGATTACCGCCATCATGCTGTGGTCCACCCATGGCCCTCTGGATTTGGAATGGTGGGTTTGCACTGAAGACATCTCACTCCACACTGCTGGGTTTGGTAATTCGCTCGTAGCACGATGCATCAGTAGACAGTCTTCACATGGTGGCAATTGACTGGATTCAGTATCTCCCGTTTGACACGAAAAAAGTTCATCGCGTAGTTGGTTGACCTAGGTAGTGCGGCTGGCGAGGGGCCTTCGTTGGCAAGTAAACTGCATCTCACCAAAGAGTTCCTGTGATACTTTCCCAGGAGCGTCCAAGCTCACCCAAACGCCTCTTGGTAAGTCTGATCTTTTTCTTAATAGCTTCAATGCATTTAACTTTCCACGGCCTGCAAAAGCCTTACAGTATCGCAACCTGTCATTACGCATGAAGCCCAATCAGGGCTTTACAAAATGCTTGCTTCCAATTCAGTGATGCCAGTTTGGAAATGTCGATGAATCTTGTTCCGGTTCAGTGTTCCCACATTTCTGGTAAATAGGGCAAGATAATAATCCCTTTCTGAAGCAAAGACACGATATGTGAGGACATCTGTATCTTCCCAGCAGTTACAATGGACTTGTAACATGCTCCGATGCATGTAAACGCATATGGAGAAGCATTCGGGTGTCAGCTTCCTCTTGGGACGACTATGGTTCTTTTACTTCCTCCCAATCATTCAGGGTAATGCTTGTAGCAGGGACTCTCCACATGTGACAAAAAAGCAACTTGTCCATAAACTTGTGTCTTTGCTTGGGCAATGATTTCAATCTTCAACCAGGAATTTGATGAGGCTGGTCTTATTGAAAAGAGCTGGAGATATTTACGCCATTGCTGGATTTTGTGGCCTGGTGCAATGTTCTTGAATTAGCAAATGCCATAGTCGGACCCTCGATTACATCGCTCAGCATCTTTGATGGATTTATCCAAAAATACATCAACAATATCGATTCTGTGACTCTTTGCTCCCTCGTGCCTTTACTAGATAGAACCAGATTCCGACAACTCTGCAAAAGTCTTGGCCCTGTCCCTTTCATTTTCTGGACAAGGCTCATCCATCGATGATGTATGCTGATGGTTTGATGATGATTTCTGCCGGCGCCACATTCTTTTTCCAGCCCTCTGGCAGGGTGCAGCTTTGTTCGTCTTGCGAAGAGACCCATCACCATTGGAGAGTGCCCATGGCAGAGGGTCCCAATGTGTGCGCTAAACTTCACTCATATTAATCCCTGTCTGCTTTGAACGCAACAATGATCATTTGACCAAACAATTTTCTGTCTGCCCCTTCAGGACAATATTACTAGCTTGTGATTTGCAGCTGACCTTTCTGTTCAAGTGAGTGAAAGTTTTCAAGCTCTGCTTTTTTCATCGTGTCATAGAAATTTGGCAGTTAGCGGATATTTCTCCAGGCGATCTTCCTTGAAATTATTGTAAGCTTGTTCACCTACCGAGTGAGCCTTTAGAAGATCATTGGCAACGTCTCTGATAGTGTAGCCAGGCTACTAGTGGACAAGCTGACAAAGTCATCTTGATCCTGGGCTCCGGTGGATTTATCCAGCTGGTTTCCATTAGATCAACCAGAGATTGTATTGTATCAGACTCATCTCTTGCGGATTCACAAATGATTGCAGATCTGGGTGATTCAGCTGGGAGCACAAATTACTAGACCTCTCATGTCTCTAAGCTGTCCTGAGAATACTTGCTCCTGTACTCTGCCCTGTGTCAGATAGTACTTGCTGATAGCTCTGCCTGCTTTTAAGGCTGAACCCCTTGGTTCCACCGGGAGTTTGGGTGTCTTTGTTTACTGTCTCTTCGATATGGTTTTGGTCACTGGAATCCTTCCTTCAGAATGGGATTTGTTGGTCCGATCTGTGCTGAGAAACCACCATCCATGAAGTGGGCATGCACCTCTGGTTCATCAATGTGCAGTCGAGACATTTTATTCGCGTAGTAATAGTGAGGGGGGTATCCAAGGGCATAAGGGTTAGCAGGTCTCTGTCATAGGCAAAAGCACTAGAAATAATGCATATTTAAGTTGTCGACTTAAGTAGTGCTAACATACCCCCACAGGGAAACAAAATTGATAGTAACAATCAACATGCACTACTGGCATAAAAATTCATTGTTCCATCAACTGCCTGTTTGTATTTTTTGTCATACATCACCTGCAATAACAGCGTAATTAAAAATTTGCCCAACCCATTATGCTAAAGGGATAGCATAAATGCTATTATAATGTAAACTTAATGGCAAAACACAAAACTAAGAAAAACAGAGACTAAGCTACTAATTTTGAAATGCCTCACATTTTGTACTTGGCCGTCCAATCCTACAAAAGCATTTGGCACTATTAATGTTTTGCCACCTCAGGTAGGTACCGATATCTGGTCTGGCCCATGGACTATGAGGGGTGATGTTCTGAGTTGTGAGCCGGAACACATACCGATGAGGAGTGATGTTCTGAGTTACGGTGAGGTAACTTTTTGGTAATTTGTACCAAGGCCACGTTAACTGAAGGAGCTGAGGCTTTTATGCCGAAAACATAGGTCCAGAAGGCCGCATAGTTGGCTGGTATGCATCAGGTGATGTAGTAGAAAATGCTAACTGAAGTGTGTTATGAACTGAGATGAACTGAAAGGTGTTGATATATACCAATTGATTGGAGACGTGCAATATGCATAGATAGAACTGATAATTTAGTGGTAAAACCATTATGGTTTGAGAAGTTACCATGTTATACATTCGAGAAATAGATTGGTTGGGTGGACCGGAGTTGTTAGTTGTTTTCACATGTTGAGAATAATTGATCCAAACTGATATAAAGCCGTAGCCCGTGGGTCGGTTAATACTAATAATTATTGCCGAGTTGTACAGAGTATAGAGATCTGAGGTTCAAGTTGAACTATTCTTAAATTTCCATCTTTGTTTGATTATCGATTGAGTTTTATATACATAATTTAGAATAATTGGAGGGTGCAGTTGTACAGGAATTATTTAAGCATTTGTGAATATAGATTGTGAATAGTAATGACAAAGGTGTCAAAGGTGTTTTATTTCTTGAAATTGGTGACTTTAAGTTAGTGCCTTGAGAAATTACAGTAGGCGCTGACAGGCGGGAAATCAACACATTCTATTTGTTTAATTAATAGTTACTTAAATATTACAGGATTATGATAAGCGCCGTGATTGTGCCATATGGGCTATTTCAGGCCATGTGTACCAATATGGCATAAAAGCAACTTACATTATAATTCGTCGTGTCAGTGCAAAACGTCGTATCTCGGGTTTTGGTGATTCCGAGACGACGCGTTTACATTGCAACCTTAGCGGCGTAAATTACGTACTTCACCATTGAACAAAAATGCCCAACCATAGGTAGATAATTTAAAAACATACATTTTCCCCATTTAGACTTTATTCCCTGAACGTTTTGGATATGACACTTTTAAAAAAAGAACGAGTCATTCATACGACGATCGATGCTGTGGGCGCTTGTTGACCCATTTTCTTTTTAAGTTATAACGTCGTATCTCCGGAGATGCGACGTTATTGTCCTGGTATTGATATGCTGTGTTATTGCAACAACGTTGTATCTCGGAGGTGCGTTTAGGCGCATGAATTTGCACGGTTATTTCGAGTGTGAACATAGACTATTATCAGTGAAAATACAGTGTAATAGCTAGATTTATATGGATATACCCATCAGTAATGGTGCCAGAACCATGGCAATTTCTCAGGTTTTATCATGCAATTCATTCCACTACCACAAATATGAAAATGTTCGTTCGCGTTCACGTATGCCAGCTCTATTACAAACGCATTGGACACTAACATACTACCCATTACACTAACTCGAGTAAGCTCTTTTTCGACACTTGCATTCTGTTTACATAACCCCTCAACAATTTCCCAGAAATAACATGATTTTATTTCACTTTTTACCACATCAAAATAACCATTTTTTCTTATATATTTTGTCAGGTTTATTGTTTTATAAGTTTATAAACTTGGAAGGTGGCAACAATTTGTAGATGGAAAAATAGTCACAATTAATAAGAACGGATTACAGGTACCCAATTCTGTGGATGAAAAAACAACCACATGTTTCTTAGCCCTTTCGATGCATGAATGCATGAAGGTTCGCTTCCATTTGAGTGTGTCCACTCTCTAGAAACTTCTGGTCTATAAAGAATGTGT
>CM055826.1:1938775-2002273 GCA_029582265.1 Zoroaster sp. YZ-2022
CCTCTTGTAAAAATACTGAATTTCAATGCATGATCATATGCGTGGACGTCTTGAGCGCCGTTTTTTGAGACGCACAGAATTGTAGTCATCAGAAAATTGATGTTGGTATAATGACTCACCCCAAAATGTACCCAAGAGAAAAACAGTTGAAATCATGTTTCATCTTATTCCAGATGGTTGTAAAATTGTTTTTAAACTTGAAAATAAAAATATTGTTTTCGATCTGGAAGGCCATGGCTTCAGTTTTTCCCCAGGTGAGTTCACAACAATGTTACAATGTTGGATACAATTTTCCAACATTGGATTAATAGTCAGCATTAGTTTGAATATAACATTGAATTCACTTGGTGGCATTAACATATTTTATACTTTGTGTTATAATATAATGATAATATTTATGTTCTATTTACAGGTAAGATGTTTAGGCTGCGCATTCCATTGGAAACAAGCTGTTTGGAGACGTATTCAAGATGTGGGTCTGCAGTGAGCATACATCGAGAAAAAGGACACACACCAACTACTTAAAGAACTGATGGCACTACCCTTTCTGCCGGCCGAGTTCATTCCGGATGTATTCATGACACTTACAGAACGTGCTAGTACACCAATGCTTGTGGAGGTAATTTAGTTTAGTTTATTCACTGACATTGCTTTATATAATGTAGTTATACTGAAATCACAATTTATCACATTAGTGTATATAAAATTATTGTGACTATTTTTAACAGGTCTTCTAGTATGTTGACAGAACATGGATTAGTGGACAATGGGCTTAATGACTGGTCATCTTTCATGCAGAGCATCAGGACCAACAATGACCTGGAAGGTTGGTATTATCTCAAATGTTACATTTATTTCCCTTTCTTCTTCTTCTTCATCTTCTTTTTTTCTTTCTTCATCTTCTTTTTCTTCTTGCGTTTACATGTGTTTTCTTTATTGTTTGCAGGCTGGCACAATCGTCTAAACAGAAGGACGGGAAGATCCAACATGTCAATGTACCAGCTGATACAGTTTCTGCACAAGGAAACAGTAAATGTAGGTTTGCAGATGCGGCTTGTGTCAGAGAACAAACTCACAAAGAGACAACGAAAGACGGGGACCTCGGCACAGCAGAAAATTTTCAAGATGTGGGATGACTTCACCAAAGGAAGAAAGTCTTCCAAGACTTTACTTAGGGGATGTGCGGCCGTTTATGGAAATGCCCCGGATGGCCAGTAAATTAATGTTTATTTTATTTGTTTTTTTTAAATGATTTTATTTGTAACTGTTCGTTAAATAAAACGGTAAAAAATTGATTTATCTCTATTAAGTATTTGATTTACTCACTCGCTTATATAAACAATTTACCGCATAGTTATAAGACATCATAAAAAATTTAGTTGGATCACATAATTTTCAGTAATATGGGTTTGGGGCGAGTTTGTGTGGGGAGCGAGTTTGCCGGGGTGTTAAGGACAAAAAAGACACGATTTATTATGGTGATATGGGTTGGGGGCGAGTTTGCCGGGGGCGAGAGTTGGCGGGGGCGAGTTTGCAGGAGGCAGAGTTTGCCGGGGGCGGTTTGTATCACTCAGGGCGAGTTTGCTAGGGGCAAGGTTTGTAGGGCCGAGTTTGCGAGGGGCGAGTTGACTGGCACCCATGTGCGTATCCACGCATTGTCGCAAATCTTTTCGGCCGCGGCCTCAATCTCAGGTTGAATCGCCGTGGCGAAGACACCGTGGAGATAGCCTTTGTCAGTAACGTTTCGCTGAGGCCGTTCTTTTGACGTACCCAGGAGGTTATTTTTTCCAAGATGTAGATCACATATTCTACTTCAACCTCGTTCTCAAATTTTCTGAATGCGGCATCTAGAAGTTTCCAAAAAAAATTCTCGAAATTTAGGTTGTTCTTGCTCATCAAAACCATCGACGATTTACTCAAAGGTTAGTAAAACACCTTATCAAACCACAATATTAATTTTTCTATACTTGTTTTCTACCTCTTGGCCAATTTTGACGGCGATTGGACGATTAGCAGTTACGTTTTTTTGATGAGCAGAAATCGATGTCAACCAAAGATTGTAATGCGCCGCGTTCAGCACGCTACATTGTGTACCATTTTTTGATGTCAACAAAACGAACGTTCAATCGGCCGAATTTTCAGTCCGATAAATCGTCCGTTTAAACCTATATACATCGGCGTAACACAATAATATTAGTTCTCATAACTTATTTAATTTTTTTCATTTTTCCAGTCCAATGTTATTTATTATTTTTTTAATGTTTAATTAAATCGCGGATTTCAGTATAAATATTTAAAATCCTCATATTTTGAGTAATTTGAATGTTTTTAAAAATGTTTTATTTATTTTCATTATTTTTGTTTCATACATGTATATATACAGTCCAATATAATTTATAAATTGTTCTAATATTTAATTAAATCAGGGATGAGAATCTTTCGCGGATTTCAGTGTAAAAATATGAAAATAATCCTCAGATTTGAGTAAAAAAAAAAAAATCATTTTTTTTTTTCATTTCTTTTTTTAAACACATTTTTTTGTATTTCTTATAATTATCAGCACTACAAAACAAACTAATTATTGAATTAGCCTGGAAATAGGTTATTATTCTTCCTCGTTTCCCAAGCATTCCAGTGATACCAACCTTTTGAAAATCGGACAAGAATTTTGAAAGTTATGATATGGAATCGGAGAAAATCTAGGAAACAGGTCACAAGTCAAATTTACATTTCTTTTGTTTTTCCTTATAAAATATTTGCCATTTACAGGCCTAAAATTGCCGGATTCAACATGTCATAACTTCCTTATTTTTGGTCACAGGAAGATGATCCTTATATCATTGTAATCGTCTATTCAAGACCTTGACAATGATACCAGTTGTATTGGAATCTGTTAATTTTGAAATTTTTTGTCACATAGCTATATCTAGGCGCCCCCCAAAAAATGGTTATTTTACTTACATTTCGTCTCATATAGGCCCGAAAAGATTACAAGACGATCGGCATTGTGTTTCAACGAGGACGGCCATTTTGAATGAAGAGTGTGTGAATGGGAAAACAACTTTACGACGGCTGTTTTATGTGTGCACAGACAAATTGCAAAGATGGTTCAAGCGGGGTTTGGGTCTATTTGGGGGCGTGAATTTCTTAATAAAATTCCTGGGCTACAGGGAATGGGCCCAATTATTAACATTTTGGCCATCCATCATTATCAATAATACTGATAATATTATTACTATTATTATTTTGTTAAACAACAATATGCTATTGTGACGGAACAGGGGCAAGTCTAGTCCAGCCTAGTGGACTGTTGCGAGTTTACTGCGTCTTTGGCCAGCGACGCTATGCGCCGGTCTGCGTCGCGTGGGGTCTGTGCCGGGTAGTTAAGCTGTACCGGCAGGGCCGGAGGAGGGCAGTCGGAGATTAGAGTTCAATAGGGGAACAGTGCTATATTGATGCGTTTATCGCTGTGATTTGTCGCTTGACTGGCTGGGCCGTGTGTGGGATTGTGTGCGTTCAGTGTGTAGGCTGGAACTGCGGAACTCCCTGAGTCGCCGACAGCTAGCTGCGGGTAGAGCGAGGTAATATAACTTTGGGGAAAGTGAGTGTTGGACCTATTATTTGGGAAGGCTGAGGAGCATAGGAGGGTTGAGGATTACATGCTGTTTGTAGTACACCTCTGGTGGGATTGACGGCTGGATTGTATTCCTATTACCTTTGTGCTTGCTAACCCGGTGAGGTTCATTGGTTGTAGCGCTCTGGGTTCCTGTGAGGGTTATGGTAATCCTCTGGTGTAATCAACCCCGTTAGATAATCTGTTACCGATATTTCACTTGATCTGTATTGTGGTTAATATTATAACCTGTTGTGAGGTATACCTGTTGCAGGGCTATGCTGGCAGTGAGCTAGCCTAGTTGAGGTACACTGGTTTTAAGATTCGTGGTGAGGTTTACCACGAGGTTATTCTCACTGAGGTATATTGTGAGGATTGTGCATATAAAGTTATTGAATTGTATTTAAAGAAGGCAACGAGGTGAGGTTTACCTTATCTTTGCCATTGTAATTGATACAAGACTTTATAAAATAATCATTGATCAGAATAAACCATTTAATTACTGTCTTTGGTAACACTGTTTCCGTGTGAGGTTTATTGAGATTACTGGTAATTGCTGTAATTCCATTGAGGTATGATCATTCCCTAGGCGGTGGTACATTTCCACCAAAACGAACTGCCCCGTGGCTTAGTCCGCCGTTCGTTAATTATCCCCCTTGGGTTCGGGTAGCCGCTCACCCGTGCGCAAGGTTAATAAATATTTTTGTTGGATAATAGGCGCTGGTCGGTGGCCCTGGTTCAATAAGATCAGTCCCTTGGGTTTCCCCCGGCGTCGAATAATAAACCGCCACACTATCTACTAGTATCAGCGATATCCTCAAACATGAAATACTTCATTGATTCGATCATTATTGCCTGTCAATGAACGGTGTTTTAAACATTTTTCTTTTGCTGAATTATATTGTGGACACAAACAAAATAAAATTAATAAGGTAAATATACAATTGATTTAATTTTGCCCAAACACCGTCATGTGTATAGCACTGTACATACACTCAGTGCTTTCCGAGTCTCTGTGAAAAACTACACAGGCAGGACTCGGGCGGGATTCGAACCGGCAACATCCTGCTTACTAGTGCAGACGTCTTAACCTCTCGACCACCGAGCTTGCCCGATGGTGATTGGCTGGCTAGAATCCTATATAGCAGCGGGTTCTGCGATATATGGTAAATATATGCCCTACTTATTGTAGTAAAAGTAAATAATTGAATCAGGAACTGGGCATGTTTTATTTATTTATTAATATTTAATTTTAATTATACACAGGCCTATATTAGTTATATCACATTTTAGCACATAAAAATGCTCTGACTACCGACAACACGTGCAACCCCGAAACGGAATACTTCGCACGCTAAAATATGATCAGAAGTGTGTGCACAAAAACAGCCGTCGTAAAGTTGTTTTCCCATTCACAC
This sequence comes from Zoroaster sp. YZ-2022, assembly GCA_029582265.1. Lineage (NCBI taxonomy): Eukaryota > Metazoa > Echinodermata > Asteroidea > Forcipulatida > Zoroasteridae > Zoroaster > Zoroaster sp. YZ-2022. Next base: position 1,943,807 of record CM055826.1, read on the forward strand.
ATCTTCATACATTCAAAATGGCCGTCCTCGTTGAAACACAATGCCGATCGTCTTGTAATTTTTTCGGGCCCTATATGAGACGAAATGTAAGTAAAATAACCATTTTTGGGGGGGCGCCTAGATAGTTCAACATGTAACGAACATATCTAGCCTGTCAAAATAGTTGTAAATATCGTCAATTTCAGCGCCTGGAATTTAGAAAATTCCTAGAAAACCCCTCCGTTAGCGGCAATGATACCAACGTGTGGCTAAGGATACAGGTCCGTGCCACACTGGTGGGGCAAGAATCGGGTCAACTCGTACCTATGACTAGGCTATGCTAAGTCAACTCGTACTACGAAAAATCTTAACCAAGTTAACTCGTAGGCCTACCCAAGTTGGAAAGAATGTCCTATCTGACCGCCACTTTTTAAAGTATTTTTTGCATTTTTTTTTTGCAACCACTAACCAGTTAAAAAATGTTTCTATCGATTTTACCCCAAAATTTGGGATAGGCCTAGGCCTAATAATATTATTAATAATAATAATAATAACTAGACAGCAGTGTTTGTGATAATACAAACACATAGGTGTTCGAGTTTTGTCAGGGCAGTGATGACGACGTCAGAATGTTTTAAAGAAACTTTGCATCATTATTTGTTTTAATATTAAACTTTGACTTCCGGTTTAGACAGTAAGTAAAGGTCAAATTGGGTCATGTTTTGTAAACATGTTTTGACAATTAACAATCTGTACAATAGTGGAAAGATTGTGAATTTACCCCTTGTGGTTGTTGAGATATGAATTTTTAAATTATTAAACTTTGACTTCCGGTTTGGACAGGAAGTAAGGTCAAATTGGGGTCACCTTTTTGTTAATATTTTTTGACAATTAACGATCTGTGCAATGGTACAAAAATTGTGAATTTACCTCTTGTAGTTGTTGAGATGATTTTTTTAAATATTAAACTTTGACTTCCGGTTTGGACAGGAAGTAAGGTCAAATTTGGATCACCTTTGTGTAAATATTTTTCGACAATTAACAATCTATACAATGATACAAAAAATATCAATTTACCTCTTGTGGTTGTGGAGATATGATTTTTTTAAACATTAAACTTTGACTTCCGGTTTGGACAGGAAGTAAGGTCAAATTGGGGTCACCTTTGTGTAAATATTTTTTGACAATTAACAATCTGTACAATGGTGCAAAAACTGTCAATTTACCTGTTGTGGTTGTTGAGATATGATTTTTTTTAAACATTAAACTTTGACTTCCGGTTTGGACAGGAAGTAAGGTCAAATTGGGGTCACCTTTGTGTAAATATTTTTTGACAATTAACAATCTGTACAATGGTGCAAAAAATGAGTGTGTTCAGAAATTGAGTTTTGTGACACATATCAGGCATGAGCGTGGAAACAGTAGATCATTACATGTAAATTGCTAATATATAAATCCACAATCACGAAACTTGCCCGTTTGGCAGATATTTGCATTTGAATGACATGAAAAATAGCGCCTCTTTCAGCCATTTTAGAAAACTGTACATTTCAATTTTGTATAATTTGAATAGTTCACATAGCTATGTTTTTATGTTTGGAAGAGTTTGGAAAGGGATTCCATATTTGGGAATATTTGTCATTGTAAAAAATAGACAGTTTAAAAAATTGCCTTGAATAAAGGTCTGAACCGTCTGATCCCCCAGTCCTCTACCCCTTACTCCCAGGGTAAGATCCATGGTGTCGTGGGGTAGTATTGCAATTTAATTCATCATGTGAAAACAATCTAAATTGACCATACATCTCAATATTTTGGGGTTTCGTTTCCCATCCCCCATCTCCTTGCCTTGAGCCCCACCCGCTTTGGGCAACTCTGATTCTAACCCTGCCTACATCAGAGACCAATTTGTAAATCTTTTATCATCTTTAAAAAGTTCAGTATTGGTTATTAATTGTCAATGTTTTGTGTAAATATTTAAATTGATAAAACACATTCTTCGTTAACACACACAATTAATAAGTAATAAAGGAAATGCAAAACAAATTTATCTTTTGAATGACATTTCTGCTTTATTTTGTCATGGTCATGATACTCCTTTTCCATCCATTTTGCACCATCAATAATAATCCATTTCATGCAGGATAAAGGTTATCCAAACTTCAAGGTCTAATTTGCAATGAAAAGAATTTTTTTTAGTCTGAAATACAAAATTTAACATATTCAAGTGAACATGTAGTCCCTGCCATTAATTGGTTTTGGCTAGTATTGTTAAACCTTTAGCACACTTTAAAAAAAAAACTTTTACTGGTGCATGAAAAGAAAGTCAACAGAATTTTTCAATTAAAGATAATGGTTAAAGGGGCAATATCATCTCAATCAGAGTAGACTTTCAACGGGTCATGGAATCAGTGTCCTAGTGAAAGATGAACAAAGCAGGCAATTGAAAATTACTGGCTCATTTGTTAAGCAGTCTGCAAGGATAAGTCATCTGAAGTTGATGGCCAGGGCAACTGTAATGCCATGTGATTTCTTCATTATAAGTGTATTATATAGTACAGCTGATGCATTGAAGAGTGTGTGAAGATTATTATGCACTTTATGTAAAATCTCTGTGCTTCTCCAGCACCTGAACTGCTCCCAGTATCGGTATCAGTACATAATGTATATGAGCCAACTGCAGTCTCTATACCAGTTCTTTTGCGGGGAGAGTTTGGCTGTACACCAAGTCAACTGTATTCTTAGTAAATGATCTATGAATTACCAGCGTAAAAATGTACTTTTCAGGCGTGTTTTCAGATTGTGGGTCAACTCAATCAACTCCCTCCACGTCTTGTACATACTTGATGAACTTACGATGTAATGACTTTGTGAAAAAAGAATTTCATTGTTTTTATTATTCTCTTCTGGATGACTTCTTCACAGAATTTTATTTATGCATCATTTGTACCAAATAGGTATTTTATCTGATGGATCTGGCCTTGTCAAGAATTGGGTACATACTCATTATAGCAAAGACAATGATAGCAAACTTCTAAACCCACAGATCTTTATCTTCGATTTGTAAGTAACCTCTCATCTTTCCGTTGGGCTGCTTCAAATAGTTGGCATGAAATCAAGGTTTGGCACTGTGAATACTTATCAGTTTTTTCTAAATTTTCTCGGTTTGTCAGGGAGTAAGTCTGATGAAGACCACGGTTTTCTTCTCTGGGGTTCAGTGCTGCATTCTTACCTCAGCTCATATTGACCTGAATATGTATGAAGAAAGAATGATAAATATTTAATAGAAGTGAGAGAATAAGTGAGTAAGGAATGGGCATTGTAGACAAAAGAGTGAAAATTAACAAAAGTAAACACACAAGACAAGGTAAACAGATGAAAAGAAACGAAAAAGCAACATATAACTAGAAACAATTTTACTGCATACTAAGCTTGGGCGATAAACCACGATATCGAATATTGCAATAACTTTTTATTCGATTACAATATCGAGAACCTATTTAAAGTTATCGGCATATCGGTGAATCGAATACAAATATCACGATAAAATATAAATCGACATTGTGAGTCAAGTCAGACATTCCATGAAAATAAAACCATTAGTCTTTTGAGCTTTTAGAAATGAGAAACAAAAAGCAAACTACTTCAGAAGTACATACACGCTCTGCAAATAAATTTGCAATTTATTGTGACACTTGTGAGGGTACATACCTGTGGTTATTGGCTCTAAAGCAATCATGCATGAATGCAAAAAAAAATTGCGATATTATTGAAAATTGCAATATATGTTTGCCGATATATAGTGGATAAAAAAATCGTTATCGCTTAAGCTTACTGCATACTTGAAACTTGATTGAATTTTGGAAAGAATGTCGTATCCGACCACCACTTTTAAGGGTTTTGGGGAATTTTTGCAACCACTAACCAGTTAAAATTATTCTATCGATTTTTGGTGGTACAGAAAGCAAAACTATCTTTAAAATCACTTTTATTTCCTTCTAAAATCCTCCTTCAGAAAATAGAAGGATCCTATTATAGTTGCTACTGCGTGTACAAATGACTGTGTTGGTCACTAATTGTGGAGTTCGACATCAGACTGACATGACTGAGAATTCATCGTATAGCAAAATGGCTGATTTTCATGAAATAAATATCCTGGAATAATGTAGTATATGTCCATCATCATCCATATGTTCTCCACCTTACGAGGTAGGTAAGATTACTTTAATGGTTATACTGAATGAGAAAAAGTGGCGGTCGGATGGACATTCTACCCGTATTTTCAATATTTGCCTACCTTGATGTTTCTGTTTCTTCTTAATCGTATTTCTTCCTCTCAGCCCTGCAAATGGCATGGAAGCATTTGTACCACTCAAGTGGTACCCATAAATCTGTAAATCAGATAATTAATTTTAGGAATGTCGGCTATTCATCCATAAATAGTGGGTCAGCATCCATCTTCATTGTATACACTATGAAAAAATAACCCAAAACTTTAGTTCAACGAAGTTCATTTCCATGCTTATTTACACCGCCAAAGGTTGAATATTCTTGGCTCATGTACAAAGTTATGTTTGTGCAACTACAATACATATGTATTACTTTTAAGTATCTGATAAAACTCCATTATAAAGATCCATTTTCAACAGTGCTGATTTTTTCCCAAAAAGTGCCCCTTTCAAAATTTTGATGGATTTGGGGTGGTTAGGGTTATAGTTTATTTTGGTGGTCAGAGGTATTAACATGGTAACTATTGAAAATAATCACCAGGAATGATCTTATTTTATTTTAAATTGTCACCCGTAACACGATACTGAGGACAGATCACAATGAGATATTAAAGTCTAAAGACATAAGTTAAATTGTCAAGGATATTTTTCATATAGGCCTAAGTCCAACTATTTTACAAAATATATGTAGTCTGATTAGGTCCAGATATTTTTCAAATTCTTTAAAATTAATTCCTACATTACCTGTAACGTTAGCTGCGACGTATGTTATGTGCGTTAGCTCCAACAGCCCTAACGCTTAGACATTGGCAATATCACACTCAACCATACCGTCTATTTCTTCCATCCACTTGCACATGAAAGAATCTTTGTCAACTCATCTCCAAAAATGATAACAATTTGGATTCCATGCTAAATTAGTACATTTTCTGCGACGCATTTTCTGCAGACGGGCCCCGACACTCCAGGAAGCCATTGTTTTTGCTGCTGCATGGTACTATACTGTGCGCGTGCATGCATGGCGGGTCATGACCTGCGCGGTCTTCGTATAAACTCGAACTATTCTATTCTAATTAGATAATGCATATACACACACTATAGGCCGATATGTCTGTGTGTGAGAACGTCAGTATGGCTGTGCTTCTGAATAGTCGTTCATTTAAACTTCTGTTTTCGACCGGAAGGAGAGGTCAAATTGGGGTCATATCTGTGTAAGAAATGTGACATAGTTCAAGGTCTTTAAGATGATGCAAAGATTGTGAAAATATTTTTCTGTGGTTCATGAGATATGATTTTTGATTTTTTGATTTGTTTGAAATTTTCAACCGGTTTCGACCGGAAGGAGAGGTCAGGTGGGGTCACGTTTGTGTGCGAAAAATCACATAATTAAGATCTATATCATGGTGCAAAGACTGTGAAAATATCGTTTGTGGTTCATGAGATATGATTTTATGAAAATATTAACCTTTGATTTAGTGTAATTCGATATCTGATGACCTCACTATGACATCACAACTTAGTGTACAACTACATGTTAAGGTTTAGGCACAACTACATGTTAAGGTCTAAGTATGTGTGAAGTTTTAAGGTTCTGTGAACTCTGCAACTATGTTTTTGTCTGTGGATAATTCTTATTCGGAAGAAAAAGAAAAAAAAAAACGAACAATATCAAGAGGTGTTTGGGCACCAACCCAAACACCTAACTAAACTTAGTGTTTGTTTGAACAAACACTAGGTGTTCAGGAGGAAGTAAAAGGTCAAATTGGGTCAACTTTGTTTCCAATATTTGTTGGCAATTAACGATCTGTACCTTGGTGCAAAAGATTGTGAAGTTACCTCTTGTGGATGATTTTTGTTAATATTAAACTTTGACTTTCGGTTTGGACAGGAAGTAAAGGTCAAATCAGGGTCATGTTTTTGTAAATATATTTTGACAATTAACAATCTGTACAATGGTGCAAAAACTGTGAATTTACCTGTTGTGGTTGTTGAGATATGATTTTTAAATATTAAACTTTGTCTTCCGGTTTGGACAGGAAGTAAGAGTCAAATTAGGGTCATCTTTTAGTAAATATTTTTTGCCAATCAATGAGTCTGTACAATGGTACAAAATTGTGAATTTACCTCTTGTGGTTGTTGAGATATAATTGTTTTAAATATTAAACTTTGACTTCCGGTTTGGACAGGACGTAAAAGGTCAAAGTGGGGTCACCTTTTGTAAATATTTTTTGACAATTAACGATCTGTACGACATTAGGTGTTTGTCCTTTGGACGAATACAAACCTGTTACGCTAATTATAGGTTGTGGTTGAATTAAATACTGTATCATCACAGCTTTATCATTACACATGTTTGGCCCCGAGGTGAGGTGTGTGCAGGTCTTGTACAATACAATGACAAATTCGATCAAGTGTTATACTATTTAAATGTTTGGTTCAGTTTTTAAAACAATACTTATAGGGAAGAGACAGCACAATGTAACTTGAAGGATAACTGTAAAAAAAAAGAAACAAACAATACTGAAATATGATCTTCTGATTGTTACATGGATATGTATTTATGTGTCATTAACTGTTGAAAATACATTTTCATAAATAGTAATGTTAAAGTTATGTTTAAAAGGTGGCAATATCTTCACGATCAACAGGGCATGGAATCAGAGTTCAAGTTCTAGTTTAACTCAGTGACTGAAAATAATACTCACATGATGAGGTTATATTCGCGTTGCTGCTGCATAAATGAGCCAGTAATTTGTAGTCACTATGTTCGTCTTAAACTAGGACACAAATTCCATGGCCGTTTGTGAAAGTCTGCTCTGATCGTGACAATACTGTCTGTTTAACCAATTGTGTTTATGGGATTGATGGTCAGTACTATCCCAATGCGGGCATACAAATAAATAGGAACTTTAATTGGGTGATCTGGCAAAAGGTATTCCAAGGCTGACACACCCATGCAATGAAGATTGGGGGGGGGGGGGTATGTTTACTATGTTTATATGGCCCAACTGCCAGTGATTCACTGTCGGCAATGTACATTTTACTAGATCACCAACAGATATTGCTTAATAATTACATTTGTGAGGATGTTTAGGTCCAGTCAAAAAAATAATAAGAATTCCTCAGTACTATTTTTGTTCTAACATGTTAAAGAAATTCCTAGATGTGTCTTGAGGTCCTGAAAAAACAATTCCCTTGAGAGTCAAGACTGCCACAGATAGGATAAGTCCATGTCGGATCCTGTTATAATTTCAATTTTAACCCATTTAAGGTGGTCCGACGAATGTTACTTTAAAGGTGATTTCTGCTTCTTGCCTTTGTGTGAATCACCCGAGGCTGTATTTTACCCCTCACGTTTTTTATTTTCAATGTTTCCAAACCAAACTCGTGGGAAAAAAGGGCTTGACTGTTGTTCCCACGATGTTATCTGCTGACGACGACATTCTTTCGTGTCCGGAACTACCCCAAGGACATTACGTAATTTCCCAAGCTCGATCAGTAGTGCCTTTGTTTTTAAGTGATGGGATATGTTGACCGCCGGCCAACATGGCATAAACACACCCTCAGATTGGTCAATATCTAGTGTCACGCTTTCTTCAAAGTGCTGTCCACTAATATTTTGCTGATTGGTCCCAATTCCTCTGAAGGCGAAATTGCGTCATTGTTTTAAATTTTGACCAATCAAATTGTCAAACCCGCCTGTCCGAGTGCGTGGCCAGTATGGTTTTATCCCTTGTCCGCTCCTGTCTCCTCAGAAGCGAACAAGACCTAGATGTGAGAAGAACCTATTCTCGAAAGTGCCCGATTTCGCACTTTGCGTAGTTTTCTTTAGGAACGCGTTGACTTTCCCTAAAGTATGTTCCTAACATATTCTTCTTACGTCCCTATCACGTGCTCTGTTGATACAGGTAAGCTACTTATTTTACTTTCTATGTATAAATATATTCCGTGTATAATTTTTCAATGATTGTGATTTGATTATTCAACAAACTGGTTAAAGACAAACTCAAGACGGATGGAACGGTCAATATGAGTTTCAGATCAGTCGCCAGTATATTTGTAGAACCATTGCCCTTATGTATATTGAATTGTATAAAATGACATTTCATTGTGTAACCTTTAATACTCATTGCGCGTACGGAAAAGATTCATGAGTCCCGTTAGATTTAGCTGGCTGCTAGAATTTCCATGCCATCCTTTAGCTAGTTATTGTTCAGTTTTGATGTATTTCAATTGTTACTAATTTCCACACCCAAGCCTATTCTACTGTTTAGATGTGTTTATTATTCAATGACCCAGTTTCTTAATTTGTTAAGGTTGGTTAAATCACTCTTCTAATTTAATCCAAATTCACTACAAGTTGATTATCCAAACTGACCGTTTTACCGATTCACAGTTGTGGTGCTATATTGTTGTACACATTTGCGCATACTGTATGGTGGTCATGGGTAGAGTATTGTCCATGTCCTTGCAAATAAGACAGTTATACACATTCCTTTCAATTAAATAGACTAAACGACCGTTTGCTGTTTAGCGTATAAACAACTGTGACCTTTGCCCTCAGTTGACCACAGGAGTGTTAGACACACGCACGTAACAACTATCATGTTCGAACCTATGCTTGAACCATTTCCTTGATTTTTCGCAGTATGATTTATGAATGAAAAGCAAGTAATTACTCTCGATTATTTCTAGAAAGAACATTTCTAAGTTGTCAAATGTATTGACGAAGCGCATACTATATTTTCAATCTATTAGGTTTCTTTTATTATTTTGGTTAATTTACTTAGTTCTAGTTAGTTGTATTTTGAAAAGTATTGACCCATTACTCAGAAGCGAACAAGACCTAGATGTGAGAAGAACCTATTCTCGAAAGTGCCCGATTTCGCACTTTGCGTAGTTTTCTTTAGGAACGCGTTGACTTTCCTAAAGTATGTTCTAACATATTCTTCTTACGTCCCTATCACGTGCTCTGTTGATACAGACACTAGTCCACCAGGTCTCGCTTGGTGGAGTTGACCAGTTCATCTCCCCACTGCCCCTTCTCAACCCCTTTTGTCGCCTCTTCTGGAGATCGCCAGGACGCCGCACTCGGAGCCAACCTGAGTCGTCTTTAAAGATTTGCGTCCTTCAAGACCAGTTGAAGCACGAAAACCAGCTAAGCCCAATTGTTATATCCATATGTTGATTATTTTATTAATTGTTGATTATTTGCTCCAGTGGTTCACTCTTATTATTTCTACCTTTTTTTGATTATTCTTCACAGTTGGTGAAGTGAATTCATTATTCCATTTAATCCTACAGATTCATTGTCGCTTGACACTAGCTGTAGAGAGAGACCACTGTAGGATTTGATAAGCATTTCGTGTATTTTTTCAATATGTTTTCATGAATTTTCCTTGTTGATTTGTTGACAATTCAGTGGTCTAATTTTATCCTTTCTCTTATAATTCATATTTGATCGTACTTCCGACTGAAGTTGCCCAGACTCAATTTGTGAGTTATTACCGGTATTTTTTGTTGTTTATTTTATGATCAAGGTCTTTGGTAGATTTGCCAAACTCAAATTCATTTATTACACCACTGAAGTGTCTTCCTATGCTTTCATCCATTTACACTGTTTTAACTAAATTTTAATGATTTCTTACCGATACTGTTTTGTTGATCTTTTCTTTGATATGATCACATAATAATAATAAATATCTTGACAGCCGGTAAAAGAGGATCAAACAAATTTCGCTGTCCGCTGTGTTTCTTTAAAGAGCAAAGTTCCGTCTTTTTAACAATCGAACACAGTCGCAGGCTCTTAATAAAAACAGAGGTAAAACCTGTGACATCCATATAAAATAATTTGAATAATACGTCAACTCCTTTGAATGGATAAACTTCAAATGCTGGCCATTGGATCACAAAGTTACACAGACTCTAACACACCTTGTAGCAGTAGCACAAATGGATATCGTTGATCTGAAATATAAACGAATCATGTAAAAACAATATTAAATGTTTTCAAAGAGGGACGAAGAATAATGGGTCATGCTAACAAAACACACATAACTTAGAATGCCCTTATGTTATTATCAGGATGATGGATTGATGTAACTTCAGAAAAATGATCCCTTCAGAACAATGCCTTTAAGTTAGGTTTTACAATGGAATAGAACTACATGTGATGTCTTCCTTCCTCCATGATGTGACCGTTTCATTATCTCAATAAAGGTGCTGATATTTGTTTCTGGTCTACTTTAGTGAGAAAATTAAGTGCTAGTATAAAGTAAACTGCAATGCAGCCATCACCACACAGGACATAAGTACTACTATTATTATGAGGAACTACAGACACTATAGCGTAGCTAAATTAACTTGTACATTTACCAACGCGTACTCCACCGGATGTCAATCCTTACGCATGCCAGTAAATATTCAGTAATAAATATTTTTCCGGGTTGAGTTGACCAAAATAAGTGTGAATTGGTAAAAGTACGAGCACGCACAGGTTGACCTGTTTCACTTCAGGCGCGGCACATGTGATACCATTGCCACACTAAGGTTTTAACGTTAACCATGGTTTTATGTAATCAATATCTATAAAATTATACTAAAACGAACATACATCTATAAAAAATGTGAAAGTTTACATACCTTCAAACGAAACCAAGTAATGAAGACCACTTCCATTAATTGTGCACGGATTCTCAAATGATCGATCTGTTAACGTAAGACGTTAAACCATACCATCGTGTAGCCTACAAACTGAAGATTGTTGATGACTTGAACAGTTACGATACTGCATTTGGATGTGGTGTCAACGCTGTCTCGGTGTGCTGTAGGCTGGAACTTAGTCTGAGCCATGATGTATTGGAGTCAACATGCTGTAAAAAATAATAGGAAAGTTTTATAAGTACCTGGACCATAGAGAAAGGACACAGATTTGAAACTTCAGAGAAGTTCTAATTTATGTTAATGAGGAAAATAATACATCACAGTGAACATGCTGTACAAAATAGTAAGAAGGTTTTACAAGTACATGGACCAAGAATAAAGTATTTGAAAATTCAAAAGAAGTTCTAATTTATAATATGAATGGGAAAACAGTGTATAATTTTGGAGTAGCTGGACCATTGAAATTGAAAAGGGCATTGGTTGTTTTCAAAATTGCACACAATTATTCTTGACAATGTGTAATAAATGAAAAGAAATGTTCTTGCATGAAACTCACATCAAAAGAAAGGTATTTAAGGAAATTTCCGAGTCTCATAATTTCATGTGAGAGATGTCTGAGAGAGGCCTCCCCAGGGAGCAGGACTAACAACTTATACAAGTACATGTATTGTGTCATGAATATTGTGCATTTTCCCTGTGAAATAATTGTCTATGTAAGTTGATTTGTATCGAAGAAGGGTAAAAAATTAAGGGAAAGTGCATTAAACAATCACTACTTGACATTAATTTGTGCACAAACTGAAGATTTTTTGGAGAAAACATAAATTACAAAATATGGCATAAAATTTCAACTGAAAAATTGCCATAACCTAAACAACTGAATTTTCCTATCCTTATTTACATTCTATTTCTAAATACATTTTAGTGACATCTGTTCATATTTTGTTAGAAAAGAGGGGACTTGTTTACTGTCCATGTTCACATTTATAACTCACGTTAACGTTAAGTTAAACACTAAACAGGCACAATGCAACTACATTAAGTTTAACGTTACCACTAGTAGTACCAGCCAACCCAACGCTTAAAAAATGGCTTTTCTTGTATAAAAACACGAAGATAAATACGGAAATCCTCTTAACAATTAAATTCAAGATACCTACCCTTTATGACTATGTTGGTTGAAGTACGAGTTGCTTTGCACAGTTCATCAATAATACAATTTCTTTCGGAGTAAATCTGTTTCTGCCGATTGAGGGCGACATACCATTCCACCGGCCGGACTTTTTATATATGCCCCGCCCAGTTGATTGAGTATTGCGGACGTAGTGGAAATAACAGATTGCGCGTACATTTTCAAGAAAAGTGTGTTTCTTTTTTTACAAAAATGTCGTGTTTTCAGTACAAATAAATATCAAACTCAAACATATCCTCGTCTCTAATGTAACATATTTCACACTCTTTACACTCATGATAAACTACATATTTTTCCCAGACTAAATCAGTAATTTTATTGATTTTTCAGATCCCTCGATATGATTTTTTTAATGATTAAACTTTGAATTATCGTAATTCGATATCTGATGACCTAATCATGACGTCACAAATTATGTTTCATCTACGTGTTAAGTTCTAAGTATATGCCAAGTTTGAAGTTCATGTGAAGTTTGCAAGTATGTGTTTTTTTGTTTCATCTACGTGTTAAGTTCTAAGTATATGCCAAGTTTGAAGTTCATGTGAAGTTTGCAAGTATGTGTTTTTTTGTAGACAGTCTATCCGGAGAAGAAGGAGAAGAAAGAAAAAAAAACGAACAAAAACAATAGGTGTTTCGGGTAGGGTACCCGAACACTAAAAACTCGAACAAAAACAATAGGTGCTCGCGCTGTGGCTCGAACACCTAACAATCATACGGATTACCGCACGGGCAAACTGGGCACGTGCCCAGGCCCAGGAGCCAATAGGGGCCCTTGGTTTTCGAAAAAAAAAAAATGCATAGTACTAGTAGTATTATGCGCGTGTATGGATGGGCCCGTGGTGAATTTGTGCCCAGGGCCTGTGCTCATGATGATCCGTCCATGCTAACAATAGGTGCTCGCGCTGTAGCTCGAACACCTAACTAGACGTGCAGTGTTTGTCGATAAACAAACACGCAGGTGTTCGGGTTTGACGTTAAAATGATGACGTCATCAATTCGAAGTGTTGGAGAAAGTCAAACGTTAACGTCTGTTGGTACAAAAACTCTTGTGGTTGTTGAGATATGATTTTTTAAATATTAAACTTTAACTTCCGGTTTGGACAGGAAGTAAGGTCAAGTCGGTCATCTTTTGTAAATATTTTTGACAATTCACGGTCTGTACAATGGTACAAAATTGTGAATTTACCTCTTGTGGTTGTTGAGATATGATTTTTTAAGTATTAAACTTTGACTTCCGGTTTTGGACAGGAAGTAAGGTCAAATGGTTTGAAGTATGTGTTTTACCGGACAGTCGCGGGAGAAGTAAAAAACAATTTTAAAAAGTGTTTCGAACTTATGCGAACACCTAATTAAAAATATTGACGCTCAGGTATGAAGCGACATGCGCGGATACCAGAAACCAGGGACTTTTTGGCCTTAGAAGCAGTTTTGCCAACATTACCAATGTTGTGTCTCCCCATATAATTGTCCACCTCATTTAATCATCAACAGAAGCAAAATCCTACTGATGTAGGCACACATGGTTTGGAGTATAACCATGCACAAAAAGAAGAGAACCTGGTGCGGCACAAATCACTTCAATGACTGTCGGTCAAGTTTGACAAGATCTGATGGATTTGGATTTCACAAGACGAGACAGGATCAACCAAGACAAAGATTGCGCACGGTCACGCAATGATAAGAACACAGAGATTACATCGACCGGATCGTTCAAGACAAGATCGCGCAAGACAAGAATGCGTAAGGTCATGCAGACGGGATCACGCAATGATTAGATCAGAGAGAAAAGATGACATGGACAGGTTCATGCAAGACAAGCACGCACAAGACAAGATCGCGCAAAGATCACGCAATGATTAGATCACACGGAGATGATTACATGGACGGTATCAAGATTACACAAGACAAGACGAATGTTATTAAATCTTGCACACCGTTTATTCAGTTTATTCAGTTTATTCAGTGTGGTAGATGTTGCTTACCCGTAGCCATGTTAAGCCTTAGATAAATAGTCAAACATTTTAGGGTGAGTTTTCAAATTGTTGTCGTCATGGTGAATTGCCAAGCTCAGAATTGAGCTGTGTGTGTGTGCGTGCGCTACAGCCGAAGATATTGCTGCTGGAAGGGAAGAGAAGATGACATCAGCTTGGAAGATGAGATCTGATGGACAACAGTCAAACAGTAGTGAGTCATTTTGTTTTCTTTTGAAGGGAAGGTACAACAATTTAAAAACAAACAAAAAACAGTGTTATCTAAAACTAATACTTGGTGTTAAATTGATAATAGTATCACACGTCTCATGAAATCTTTCCAACTTTTTATCAAATTAGTAACAAATATTATCAACTGAATTTATGTATTAAATTCAAATATCTATGCTAGAATGACTACAAAGTTTGTTTGCCGATTTCAAAATCTTCATGCATTTCAATATTTACCTGCTGAATCTTTCAAGGTTGATTGCTCTTGATTCCAAGTAAACATTGTTGATCGTAGAAGCAGTTTATGCCAACATTACCAGTGCTGTACCTTCCTTTAATCTATGATGGTGACGAAATTGGTTTTATCGTAGGAGGTTGAGCTCAAATTGGAGCTGGCAAGAACTTGATAGCTGCAAGAGGTCATGGAGAAAAGACCACGGGACTTTTCACTGGAAGGGATGTACCATGTGATGGAAGAGATGGCTTCATAGCTCCTAAGTGATTAGCCAGGTGTGATGGATGGTAGTGAGTATTGTGTGTTGTGTTGTGTTGTGTTGTGTTGTGTTGTGTTGTGTTGTGTTGTGTTGTGTTGTGTTGTGTTGTGTTGTGTTGTGTTGTGTTGTATTTGTGTTGTTACTAACCCAAAGGGGCTTGGGTGTACTACATGCGAGTACCCGCGGTGTACTGGGCATGTCACAGGGGTACAAACCCTACCTACGTAACTGTTGATCTTAAAAGATGCTATCAGGCTGCACCTCCGGTATAGGAGCATGGTGCTGGTGTTATCAGAGTCAGTCCAACAAACGCAGGTGGTTCCTTCCTAACAAAGTACGGTGAGTACTTGAAGGGACGCACTAGTACGGGAGTAGGGTTTCCCTCTTCGGAGGGTGGACCGGAGCTACACATAGCATCCGTGCAAATCGCACAGTGTGGGACGATGGAATCTGACGATCATACCAGAATGTGTTGGGGCTGGTGTATCCTGGGACCTGCACGTGGTGGCCCTGCTGTAGACTGACCTTACCAGGATGGTTGACCTGTTTCATAGTACGAGTTTGACACATTTTTAACATGGCATATTATCAAAATGAAGTAAGCTGAAAAACCAAGACTCCAGTTTGGGGGCCTAAAACATTTAAATAATAAAAAAATCCAATTTAGTATTTATTTAAGGATTAATGAAACAATGATGTCATGATGCATGTGAATAATAACTTTATGAGAACAGGTCACATGTTGCATTATACAATTTATAGAAATGGATGTTAATTGCTTTTAAATTAAAGGTGATTGTAAAGGAAATATGTAATATTTCTCATGAGAGAAAGGAATATATCTGTAAGGTGACCTTGAAATTAAATTGAAGCCAGTTGATGGTCATTAGTTGATTGAAATGAACCAATTTTCTTTAAAAATGTTTACTTTGAGTTGGTCAAGTGTGAATCATCCTTAGAAATGATTAAGTATGATCAGATTTTTGTTGAATTATCAGAAAAGGGAAAACAAATTTCATTTACAAAAATGCTGGTTATATTTTGCAATGTTATATAACACTACTCTGGTTAGTAAAATTTACCAATTTTTTTCTTGGAAATTGCCACAACATAAATTGATTCTCGTTGTACATTGTGACATATAAAATGTGTACTGGAACTATTTAAAAATAATATTCAATAATTGTAATTATTCAATCAGTTTGAATTATTCTCTGGCTGGAATTAGTCTGTATTTAATATTTATAGTTGTAATGTGAATATAATTATGTGTTTGAAGTTGAGGTACAACGGTTTCTGGTCTCCACGCGCGTTGCCCTCAGACCTGCGCATCTGCATTTTAATTTTTTAATTTTTTTTATTATTATGAAGCGATGTCCAATTGCAGCCAAAATTGCTGGATCAATTTTAATCAACTTTTTCACATATAGGTATGAACGTTTACTACCCGATTTGTAGAGGCCTCTCTTAGTAAACCATACTTTGTGTGGGGAAATTTGGTCCTGGCGTATACAATGTATCACGTATTTCACTGTTGGCAAAAATAAAATCAAAAAGCGCATCACTGCATTGATTTTGAAGCTGACTGATGACCAGAAACCAGAGACTTTTTTTTGGCCGAGGTATAAGATTGTTAATTCAAAAATTACCAAATTTAAATGCCAAACTAACTTATTGTAAAAGCTGATGATGGTACCTTGTATTAATCTTACCTTTAAATATTTGTTTTCGAGGTGCTGTGATTTTAAAGAAATGTAAACCCTCCTGCTACTACAAGGGTCAAAATCGGTCAAAATGTTGATATACTTGCCAAGGTATATCTAGTGCATAAAGTCGAACACTGTCAAACCTTACGTGTAGTAAGTACATTTACAGGTCAAAATAGGGTCGACCGTTTTTTACTTGTTTTTTACATTGTCTGGTATTTGTTCAGAATTGGTCAAAATGACAGTACAACCAGTCAAAAATGCCCTATGTTGCACATTTGGGTCAACAGTCAAAACAGGCAGTTTGAGCTCTATAGCTACTTGCCACAAAGTGCAGCTATATCAGGAGAGGTTAAGTAGTTTCAGTTTGATATTCTGCGTTAGAATGGATAAAACCAATATTTGAATGTTTTTTTTCTTCAGAACCGTTACCATGTAATAAGCTGAAAGTTTCACTGGTTGGTTGTAGAATGTATATCTTGATGCAAAGAAAGTAAGCAGTTTGCCGACATTAACCAATGCTGTTCCTTCCAAAGTTACGAGTCATTATTTCTGAGCCACCAAACACTTATGTCGTACTTATTTTAAAATAAACAATTAATTTTGTTTCACATTTAAATAGTTCATTAAACTTCAAAAGGCCTTAAAACATTTTAATTTTAAGTGTATTGGAAAGATCAGATCAGAAATAAAGGATGATAGAGATAATTGTGTGGATTTTATTTGACAAAGACAATTTTAAATTGTGTATAAAATTTCTTGATGAAATCTGATTGTTAAATTAAGTGTTCTTACAGGTATTGCATACTGTTGTATATTTGATCGTTTGCATGTTACTTAGATTGGGTGTTTTAAAGCAAGATGTTTTTATTGGACTGGCAAAACTGTAACACAAGCTTGTACACTTATGTTTTTGCCTGAAAATTTGTATTGCTGATTTAGTTCTACTCGCTGAATTCTTATCATATTTGGTTAATCAGATTGTGTTACATTGGTACTTGGTAATAAATCACTCATTTCATGCCCCTATCCCTTACATTGGCATCCTTCTCTATAGCTGACTAATGGATCTTCTATATCCATAGTCAACCCACTCATCCATTGATCATCTATTTCAATGATTTATCCTCTACCCTTTTTCTACATTACATCCTCCCACTTGACCAATGGATCTTCTCATATCCATGGTCAGCCCACGAACTCATTGATCTTCTATATCAGTGATCTGTCCTTTACCCTTATCTACATTACATTCTCCCCACTTGACCAGTGGATCTTCTTATATCCATGGTCAACCCATGGACCATTGATCTTCTATATCAGTGGTCTGTCTCTACATTACATCCTCCCCACTTGACCAATGGATCTTATATATTGGTGGTCTGTCTTCTACCTTTCTTTACATTGGCTTTCATCCTCCCACCCTGACCAATGGATCTTCTATATCGAGTGGTCTACCTTTCTCTACTTTGGCTTTCATCATCCCCACTTGACCAATGGATCTTCTATATCCATGGTCAACTCATTAATCTTCTATTTCAATGATTTGTCCTCTACCCTTTCTCTACATTACATCCTCCCCACTTGACCAATGGATCTAATATATCCATGGTCGACCTACGAACCATTGATCTTCTATATCAGTGGTCTGTCCTCGGCATACATCCTCACTTGACCAATGGATCTTCTATATCAGTGATCTGTCCTCGACCACTTTATCTACATTACATCCTCCCACTTGACCAATGGATCTTCTCATATCCATGGTCAACCCACAGACTCATTGATCTTCTGATCTGTCGATCTTCTATATCCATGGTCAACTCGGAGACCTTTTATGTGCATAGGGATGGTCCAAAATATCATTCCGCTACCCCCCAATCTCGGTTCATTAGGATGAATACTGCTGGTTCCCAAAGTGTTATAAAAGTAACAAAAATTATAACGTGTATAAAACAGTAATGGGAAAAGGCTATTAATATCTACAAAAAAAACCTTTGTATTTGTAACAGTAACACTTGTGTTTATAATTGGTTGTAAAACGTAATTTTTGTGCAATGTTTGGAACAGACAAATTCACCCATGGCACGATTTGAACCAGCATCTGAGGTTACAATAAAGGTCTTTTTTAAAAATACGGGTTTTGAACTTTAAGAGTTTATTATTAAGCTATATGTACAAAAGTAGAACAAACTAGAGCTTAAGTGTTTGTTTGAACAAACACTAGGTGTTCGGGAGGAAGTAAAAAGGTCAAATTGGGGTCAACTTTATTTAAATATTGTTTGACAATTAACGATCTGTACAATGGTGCAAAGATTGTGAATTTACCTCTTGTGGATGATTTTTTTAAATATTAAACATTGACTTCCGGTTTGGACAGGAAGTAAGGTCAAATTGGGGTCACCTCTGTGTAAATATTTTTCGACGATTAACAATCTATACAATGGTGCAAAAAATATCAATTTACCTTTGTGGTTGTTGAGATATGATTTTTAAATATTAAACTTTGACTTCCGGTTTGGACAGGAAGTAAGGTCAAATTGGGGTCACCTCTGTGTAAATATTTTTCGACGATTAACAATCTATACAATGGTGCAAAAAATTTCAATTTATCTCTTGTGGTTGTTGAGATATGATTTTTTTAAATATTAAACTTTGACTTCCGGTTTGGACAGGAAGTAAGGTCAAATTGGGGTCACTTTTTTGTAAATGTATTTTGACAATTAACGATCTGTACAAGGGAACAAAAATTGTGAATTTACCTCTTGTGGTTGTTGAGATATGATTTTTTTTAATATTAAACTTTGACTTCCGGTTTGGACAGGAAGTAAGGTCAAATTAGGTCACCTTTTTGTAAATATATTTTGACAATTAACGATCTGTACAATGGTACAAAAATTGTGAATTGACCTCTTGTGGTTGTTGAGATATGATTTTTTTAAATATTAAATTTTGGTTTAACGTAATTCGATATCTGATGACCTAATCATGACGTCACAACTCGTGTTTCATCTACGTGTTAAGTTCTAAGTATATGCCAAGTTTGAAGTTCATGTGAATATCAATTTACCTTTTGTGGTTGTTGAGATATGATTTTTTTAAATATTAAACTTTGACTTCCGGTTTGGACAGGAAGTAAGGTCAAATTGGGGTCACCTTTGTGTAAATATTTTTCGACGATTAACAATCTATACAATGGTGCAAAAAATTCAATTTATCTCTTGTGGTTGTTGAGATATGATTTTTTTTAAATATTAAACTTTGACTTCCGGTTTGGACAGGAAGTAAGGTCAAATTAGGTCACTTTTTTGTAAATGTATTTTGACAATTAACGATCTGTACAAGGGAAACAAAAATTGTGAATTTACCTCTTGTGGTTGTGAGATATGATTTTTTTTAATATTAAACTTTGACTTCCGGTTTGGACAGGAAGTAAGGTCAAATTGGGGTCACCTTTTTGTAAATATATTTTGACAATTAACGATCTGTACAATGGTACAAAAATTGTGAATTGACCTCTTGTGGTTGTTGAGATATGATTTTTTTAAATATTAAATTTTGGTTTAACGTAATTCGATATCTGATGACCTAATCATGACGTCACAACTCGTGTTTTCATCTACGTGTTAAGTTCTAAGTATATGCCAAGTTTGAAGTTCATGTGAATATCAATTTACCTTTTGTGGTTGTTGAGATATGATTTTTAAATATTAAACTTTGACTTCCGGTTTGGACAGGAAGTAAGGTCAAATTGGGGTCACCTTTGTGTAAATATTTTTCGACGATTAACAATCTATACAATGGTGCAAAAAATTTCAATTTATCTCTTGTGGTTGTTGAGATATGATTTTTTTTTAAATATTAAACTTTGACTTCCGGTTTGGACAGGAAGTAAGGTCAAATTAGGTCACCTTTTTGTAAATGTATTTTGACAATTAACGATCTGTACAAGGGAACAAAAATTGTGAATTTACCTCTTGTGGTTGTTGAGATATGATTTTTTAATATTAAACTTTGACTTCGGTTTGGACAGGAAGTAAGGTCAGAATTAGGGTCACCTTTTGTAAATATTTTTTGACAATTAACGATCTGTACAATGGTATAAAATTGAATTTCCCTCTTGCGGTTGTTGAGATATGATTTTTTTAAATATTAAATTTTGGTTTAACGTAATTCGATATCTGATGACCTAATCACGACGTCACAACTCGTGTTTCATCTACGTGTTAAGTTCTAAGTATATGCCAAGTTTGAAGTTCATGTGAAGTTTGCAAGTATGTATTTTTTTTAGACAATCTATCCGGAAAGAAAAAAAAAAAAAAAAAAAAAACGAACAAAAACAATAGGTGTTTCGGGTACATACCCGAACACCTAATTAACTATACATGTTTATATAGTTAAATGTGCAAAATGGTTCTTTTAATGATTCACATGTAACTAAATGTTTTAAATTTAATATCCATTTCAAAAATTATAATGTACATTGAAATTACTTGTGATGCATGTGTGAAATAAAGATTTCAAACTTAAACGTTCCTACTTCACATAAGTTTTTTCTTACTTTTGCCGTTATGACCCTGACCCTTGAGGTCGGGGTCAATATATTTTTTTAACCCAACCACTCTAAGGTTTATATATAACATCCGAGGTTTTTTGTTAAGAATCAGATTGGCTCAGTGGGATAGCTCACAGCTTCCAGAATCTGGGAGCTGTGAGCTCGTGGGTTCAAATCCCAGCTGCGGCATTTTTTTTAGTCCAATTGAGGGGAAAAAAATAATTTTTTCTCAAAAATTGTGTAGGGTGGCCCTAGAACCTACAACCTTTGCATCTGAGGGTCTGTCCTCTATCTCACTCTGCTAGTGACCTTTCTTAAAAATTTTAACGGTTTTTGACCTGATGAATATTAGAATGGTGACACTTAGAAAAAATTTCACCAAAGCTTCAACCTGACCCAAGGCTTGGAAATCTGGCCAGATTTGAGGGCTGAGGGCTTGGGTCCAGGACTGAACTGAGGGCTGGGAGTCAAATCTCTGAGGGGTGCACCCAACTAAATAAACTTCCATAGTAAACAGTGTTAAACACAAAATATTCAAAAATCGTTAAAAAATACTTAAAAGTCCCACAGTTTTTAAAACCAAAAGAAAAAATATTGATCGATATATAACCTTTTATTTTCTTCTCTATTTACTGTCTAAAGTCCAGGTTTCCAGGAAGTTATCCTCATCCCAATGAAAACCACCCTCTACAGTAGTGAAAACGTCCACACTGAAAAGCAGCCATTTGGAAAAAGTCCTTACGCTTGAAATCAAATTAGGACCACTTTTCAGGGCCTAGTGTCCAAAATAATCACAGTTGCAAGCCAAGGACCCCCAGGTTATGATAGTGGGCCATTTTTACACAATCCGTCAAATGAATGGGCCTCAAATCTTTGTTTTTCAGAAAAATTTGAGGGCATACACTTTATGATAAATAGCTCGGCGCATGAATTCCTCACTATTTAGTGGGGTGCACCCTTTAGAGAGATGATTTTTTCTAATTTGACTTGGAACCACACTGAGTACATCCAGTATGTTGCCGAGATAACATTTCTGAAAAAAAATTGAAAAATATTGCTCCACTGAAAACTGACAGCTTTAAACATACTTTGTGCATCTATCATATATGTTACATGCACTTTATATAACCATGCATCATGCATGTACGTATCACTTATTCTGGGATTCAGTGTTTTTCCTTCCAATGATTCTAAAACAAAATTAGTTTTTGCTCCATGAACATTTGCTCCATGAACATTCGGCATTCTCCTGAGGACGATCAGAGCATACTGATCGAAACGTCGAGTTGTACCCCAGTTCTTTTCAGAACTAATTACTACTCAATTGAGATTCCACATGGTGTCACCGCAATTAGTCTTACTTATCATCCTCACCATGCAAGCTACAAGTTTTACCTATCTACGCTCTACGGGGAGCATACCACTACCAAGGTTCGGTTGTTTGAGCGGCGTCGATCAGACGTTCTAAACTTATGAACAACCTCGCCTTCCTGAAAGCGATGCGAGACTCCAACCTTATCCCGCCAGGCCTACAGCTCCATGACCCAGTTGATTCGCAGCCTCCGTTCCCGCCCGCATCCTCGTTCAGCCAGCGCCTCCTTGCTTCGTGAGGATCGCCTCCACACGTTCCTCCCTCGCCGACACCGACCGCAGTATATCCCACCTAGAAGAAGGATTTGGCGACACGTTCCACCCGAGGACTTCGAGAAAGTCACCACCCGCGCCGTCTTCGAGCAGTCACGTGTTCACCACCACCGCCGGAAGCAGATCAGCAAGTTTTCGCGACTTCAGCGATTGGATACGGGATCGTCTATATCCCTATTCCCCACGCGTTCACCGGTCCAAAGGGATCCTCTATATCCCCACGACCATCCGACTCGGAGTCCTGGAATCTCCTATATCTCACTCCAACGGCTTCTAGTAGACTGGATACGGGATCTTCTACATCCCTATTCCCCAGCGCGTTCCACGGTCTAAAGGGATCCCGGGTATCCCCACGACCTTCCGACTCGGAGTCTTGGAGATCTTCTACATCTCGCTCCAACCGCGCTTCAAGTAAACCTACGGGATCTGCTATATCCCTAAGGCAACCCTCACCTCCGCTCACAGGGCGCGTTCCAGAAACACACCGTCGTCAACCTCAGCCAACGCACCTCACTCCTATCGAAACATCAGTACTGTCACTGGGAATGAATTTCGCCCTCACACCCAAATCCATTCCAACGGAAGAAATCATCAGTCA
The DNA here is from genome assembly GCA_029582265.1 of Zoroaster sp. YZ-2022. NCBI lineage: Eukaryota > Metazoa > Echinodermata > Asteroidea > Forcipulatida > Zoroasteridae > Zoroaster > Zoroaster sp. YZ-2022. The sequence continues at coordinate 1,967,065 of CM055826.1, forward strand.
GTTGAACCAGCCCTGCGACGACTCAACAAAACAGCAGCTGATGACGTCCAGACTACAGATGAGCGATGTTCTGCGTAAAGCCAAGCCAGCCAAGCCCAACCTCTCCAAGGGAGAACTTTCTGCTTTTACGGGACATCCGGCGAGACAGCTCCATCCACATCCTCACCGCAGACAAAACAACGCTACAGTCATCATGGACCGAGCACAATACACCGACAAGGTAAGTCACATTTTATTATCCGATTCATACCGCCCACTCAAGAAGAACCCCATCCCATCCATAGAGAAAAGAGTCGCTAGCAAACTCCTTGCCCTCCACCGTGCGGTGGCCTCTCCATCCAACTCTACCGACATCTCAGACCATCCAGCTCATCCTGCCCTAGGTTCTTTGGCCAGCCGAAGATTCACAAACCTGATGTTCCTCTCCGCCCTATTATCGCCTCAGAGGTTCACCCTCATTACAACACAGCCCGTCATTTAGCTAAGATCCTCCGACCCTTGGTGGGTCTCACTCAACACCATGTGTCCAACTCCAGTCAGTTCGTTGAGATCACCCAGGGCCTCACACTTCAAACCAGCGACATCTTGGTTAGTTTTGATGTTGTCTCCCTATTCACCAATGTCCCAACTACAGAGACATGCCTCCTGGTGAAGGACAGACTCGTACAAGATCTTTCTCTTGATGATCGCACATCACTCACCCCGGACCAAATTCATGATTTGCTACTAACATGTGTCTCTTCAAGTTGTTTTCAGTTTCAGGGCAAGTTCTACGAGCAGACAGCTGGGACCTCCATGGGATCTCCTTTATCCCCGGTCCTTGCTGACATTTTCATGGAAGAGTTTGAAAACTCTTCCCTCAACACCGCCGACCTCCAACCCAAGCTGTGGCTCCGATACGTGGATGACACCTTTGTGGTTTGGCCACACAGCAGAGACACACTCCAGGATTTTCTACAACATCTAAACCAGCAACACCCGAGCATCAAGTTCACCATGGAAACGGAAGAAGATGACAAGATCGCGTTCCTTGATGTTGGGATTTCCAGAAACCCAGACGGCTCCCTACACCACAACGTCTACAGAAAGCCCACACACACAGATCGGTACCTGAACCAGCGCTCCTTCCATCATCCAAGCATCAAGTCATCGGTCAACCGTACGCTCGTACAACGCGCCTACAACATTTGTGACAAGGACAGCCTTCCCAAGGAACTACAGCACATCCGAACTACCCTCAAACGCAACGGTTACAATCCCAACAAGATCAGCACAGCGAAGCCGGTTCCAAACTCCAAAAGCAAGGTAAGTGATCTAACCCTCTCTGCTTGTCTCCCTATCTAGGTTCGACGTCTCACAAACTACAACGCATCCTCCGACAAGCAGGCATCGATGTGTTCCACTCAGCCCCAGCAAACTCCAAGGACTTCTACATACCCACAAGGACAAACCGGACCCAAACAACAGAGCGGGAGTCTACCGGATCCCTGTGAGTGCGGTAAGGTGTACATCAGGGAAACAAAACGCAACCTCCCCATCAGATTGAAGGAACACCGAGCACACGGCCGCAGAGGAGATTTCGAGAAGTCCGCCATCGTCAAGCACTCGCACATCAAGGACCACCAAATCGACTGGCAGGCAGCCCAACTCATCACACCCATCGACGCATGGCACCCCAGACGCATCAGAGAGGCCATCGAGATCGTCAAACACGACACTGTGCCACAGGACATCGGTTTCTTCATCAGCGACATTTGGCGACCTATACTACAGACTGAAGGATCTTCTATATCCAAAGTCCATAACCAACCCCAGACTGAAGGATCCCCTATATCCTAAGTCAACCACCCTCCTTCCCCTGTGCTTGTTAACAACTGATTCAGTTCAGTGAGCACACACTCCTCTCCCCCAACCCCTAGGATCCTACTCTCATAGTCTCACAGTTTCCCGCCTGCGCGCCTCAACGAACTAATCCTCCAGCAGGGGATGATCCTCCAGCAGCCTACTTAAGCAGCAGCATTTTCCAGAGTCCGGCATTCTCCTGAGGACGATCAGAGCATACTGATCGAAACGTCGAGTTGTACCCCCAGTTCTTTTCAGAAATAGTACTACTCAATTGAGATTCCACATGGGTGTCACCGCAATTAGTCTTACTTAAGATAATCGTGTTAAGCATGTTTTTAAGGTAAATATGTACCGAAATAAATTCATTGCGGGTCCCAGCATAAATTCATTTGTAGCACTTGATTACTGCTAATCCAAGCTCCTGATAACTATTTTATGAAATATCTCTTTTCAAAGTATTTGTTTACCTTTCTAAAAGGAAATTAGCAATGTTCCAATGAAAACAAAAAAATGCCGGGAAATGCCACATTTTAACATTTGTAACGACATAAGGTACTATTAATTAAACTGAACGTTCACATGTTGCTTGTTTAATTAATGTAGGCATATACTTTATTAAAAATAATGCCAACATTACCAATGAAATATAATTTTTATATTTAACAGATAAAGAAATGTATCTACCTTGTGGTGGGAATGATTAGTTTGTTCACAACTGTCCTGCCAGATATAAATTAATTTCCAGTCTGCATCCGATATTACAATGCCGTAATAGGCCTATATGTCGACTCGTTGTGTGCAATATTTGTGTAATATGAGTGTACCGTCCACTGATCGCCTAGCATAAATGGACTTGGGACCATAAAACCATGGCAACGACTCGTAAACCGCCCGCACTTGTCAAACAAAGTACACAATTCAAATAGCGTAAAACTGATCATACCCGCCTAAATCTACGAACAGATTTCATGGACGTGCAATAAAACAGCGTGTTACGTGACCTCGCGAGGTTTTACGAGAGTTTACAAGCCAGACTTCACGGAATCTTTTTGTGCTAATAATTTCCTCGAATATTTTGTTTTCGCACTCGATTCATACAGAAACAAACATCATGCAACATACGTAGAAAAACACGTGAATATATTAAACAGAAACCATGTTTGCATGAAATTTCTAAACAGAAATTGTCACTTTGACATTCGAAACATTTTAAGGGAAAGTACAACATTGGTAAAATCAACAAAACTGCCTTTTTTGGGTACTAACGTCTTTGAGATGCTTACTTACTATGATAATGATACACAATAATCAACCAACATGAACCAACATGTGGAATTTTCAGTTCAATGTTGAGTCTAAGAGACGCAGTGAAAAAAGCATTGCAAATTTATTTTCTACAGAAAACACATTTTCAGAATGACTTTGATAGTTATTTTTATTTTTGTTCATTTGTTACGAAATGTGTCATAAATATAGGCTTATGCTATGAGCGACTTAATAATATTTTGTTTGTTATGTTTAAAATAAGAAAGATATAGAAAATGTTGAGCTCTTTATCACAACCATGTGCAATTGCCAACAAAGGCCTGAATACATTACCGATTTGTTTTCAACAGGATGTCCCACTGGTTACCGAATTGTTTGCCCAGTCATGCATGAATTCACACATTATTGCACAACAGTATGCATCCATTTACAGGCACTTTTTCTAAACTCGTTTTTCTTCATAAAGAATTTGTTGGAGAAAGATACATTCAATGAAATGATTGTTGCTTATAAAATTCCCTTTCATATGATACCAAAATCATTGGCATTGCATATAAAATGATCGGGTTATTTATTTTACTTCCCCTGGCTTCGTTCACAAAAACAGAGTATTTTGTACACGCGTGTATGGCGTTCCATAGCACAAATGGCCATTGAAAGGATTGACTTATATTCTTTTGAAGAAACAAATTTTAAACAAAATTGTAAAATTAAGAGCACCTTACCTATAAAATTTAACTTTCACAGGTAAATGTGATGATCTATTTCTTTAAAACTAAATGGTTTAAATGAACAACATGTTTGGAAATACCAAACAATAAAAATATTTTAATTTAACAAAATTAATATAAATTTACATTTGTTTTCAATAAAAAATTATTCACTCCATCCAAATTTTAAAGGAAAATATTTCACAATCAGAACAGATCGACTTTCAATAGGTTTCCTAGTTTAAGATGAACTATTTATTTTCACTCACTGAGTTAATCTAAAACTAGCATAATCTAAAACATTCCATGTCCTGTTGATCGTAACGATATTATACCTTTAGCTATATATATATATATATATATATATATATATATATATATATATATATATATATATATATATATATATATATATAAACAAATATATTAGCTTAAAGGTACAATATCGTTACGATCAACAAGACATGGAAATGTTTAGATTATGCTTAATTTTAGATTAACTCAGTGAGTGAAAAATCTGTTAATCGTAACGATATTGTACCTTTAAGCTGATATATTTGTTTATATATATATATATATATATGTTAACCAAATGAATTTAGAAGTTAATTAATTTGGTGTTCCAAATAATGACATTGCTATTATTTGTTATGCTTTGCAGTTGGTTTCTGAACAATTAATTTGCATATTTTTTCTTTGTTTATCCGTCCATTTACAAACACTCTTCCACTTTAAAGAAAGAATATTTTTAGGTACAAGTTTGCACAAACGGATAAGTTGCTGTGCTTTGGATTTTTTTTAAAGGAGTATTATTTAAGGTTAAAAACTCGAAGGCTTACTCTTGCAGTAAAATAAGTAAAAATCCCTGTACTATCATTTTCTAAATAGACCTATGCATGTTAATTTACTTGTATTCTTATATAATTTTGAAAAAATGTTTTATTCAAAATCTAAGAGTTGTCCACAAGATGCCTTACACTAGAATAATTTATGCTAATTGATTTTGTGTGAATCTTGTTTACCTTACTTTATTGTGAAAAACAAAAATAAACATTTCCACATTCCTATTTTAAAAGAGCTAAGCTTTGTTCAAGTTATTTATGGTTATTTATAATTCCATTTATTCAGTAAAACCCCAAATGCCTTTTAAATCAAATATGATATTAAAACAATGTGACGCTCCCACCACTCCCCATTTCGGTGTTTTTATTTCATTTGGTGGGACATGACTTTGTTTCATCCTGGAATCTCTCTATCACTCTATCACTCTGTAGATTTATTGAGCCTTTTCTACACTACCTGGGAATGTGTTCCAATGGTCTTTTGCTGGTTGTTCCATCTAACCGAACCTTTAGCCATACTACTACACGTTTTTCTGTTTGTTCACATCCATATACAGTAACTGTCCCCAAAGCAAATTTTCAATTCCAGCTTCGATTTGGTCGTGGTTGTACGGATGACAAAAATGATGCAAGCACATTGATGAAGGTATATACTGCCCTCAACGGTATTGTTATATTGAATAACAATTGGACAATTCGTTTTGAAAAATCATGAGCGGAATCGTCAAAACATTTAACAGTATGCTTATACAAACTGGGATTCTTCTACAACATTTAAGTATTTTTAAATTGAACTCCAAATACCAACACCCCGTCTGTTCAAATGGGAGCGACCAGTGTTCGAATCACAGCATTTCTTATTCTTTTTTCATTATAAATGGTTGCGCAATCACGACGGTTTATTTAATTAGTAGCCTATTAAATTTAATTCCAAATATCAACAGGACTGGTGGCGCAAGCTAGTGGCACTGGGTTTCGGTGCAGTCGACCAGGGTTCTAAACCCAGCGCTGCATTTCTTTTCGTTTTATATGGTTGCTCAATCACGATTTATAAGTCGTATTGAATTCAACTTCAAATACCAACAGGATAAATGGCGCAAGCCGTTGGTCCACTGGGCTGTCAATTGCGGTAGTTCCAGGCTGGTACGTCCGGGTTCGAATCCTGCTCCTGACACATAGAGACATGGCAGCTGCTGGCTGCGGCAATGGCAGGGACCGCCATGTCTCTCCCCTAAAGGTTAGAGCGTGGAGGAAATGTACGGACGGGGGAGAAAAGGAGGGACCGGGAGGGTAGCGACCTCCCAGAAGGGTGCTAAGGTGATCACCATGCCGGGGTGTCCCGGACTTTGATTCATCCGAATACCTGGTCGACACTCTGACTAACTCTCCGCACTTTTTACAATTTGTTTATTTATTTTTTATTTATTTTTATTTTTTATTTTATTTATTTTCTTTAATTTTTTTTTTAAATTATTTTTTTTACATTTTTATTGTACAATTCCGAAGTTGCCTTATGGGATCAATGAAGCTATTTGTTTGTTTGTTTTTTTAATTTTTTTTTATCTTCTTCTTCAAATAATTATGTCTTTTGCTAAATTTCACGACAATTGGAGAATGCAAACATAGTCTATTCGAATTTAAAATGAGATCCAGGCACTTAAAAAATGTCAAGGGGGGTAAGCATTGACGTTTTTTTTCACCTCGAAAAAAATTTCTCTCCGATTCGGTTCAAATTTACACAGAATGAACCACTGTGTCTGCAGAATACAGCCACCGAGTTACAGCCTATTTGGACAAGTTTAAAATTTCACAATTTTACCCATATTTTGTCATAAAATATTGATTTTCTTAAAAAGTTGGAAAGATAGGCGACTCAAATTACGAAAAATGGGTTCTAGGCACTCTATTACGTCTCTCCAGCAAGTATCAAGCATTTTGAAAAAATGTCATTTTTAGGCCAAATTTGGAAAAAACGTTTCACCTCGAAAAAAAATTCTCTCCGATTCGGTTCAAATTTACACAGAATGAACCACTGTGTCTGCAGAATACAGCCACCGAGTTACAGCCTATTTGGACAAGTTTAAAATTTCACAATTTTACCCATATTTTGTCATAAAATATTGATTTTCTTAAAAAGTTGGAAAGATAGGCGACTCAAATTACGAAAAATGGGTTCTAGGCACTCTATTTTGTCTCTCCAGCAAGTATCAAGCATTTTGAAAAAATGTCATTTTTAGGCCAAATTTGGAAAAAACGACAACGGACGTTTTTTTTCACCTCGAAAAAAAATTCTCTCCGATTCAGTTCAAATTTACACAGAATGAACCACTGTGTCTGCAGAATACAGCCACCGAGTTACAGCCTATTTGGACAAGTTTAAAAATTTCACAATTTTACCCATATTTTGTCATAAAATATTGATTTTCTTAAAAAGTTGGAAAGATAGGCGACTCAAATTACGAAAAATGGGTTCTAGGCACTCTATTACGTCTCGCCAGCAAGTATCAAGCATTTTGAAAAAATGTCATTTTTAGGCCAAATTTGGAAAAAACGACAAGGGACGTTTTTTTTCACCTCGAAAAAAAATTCTCTCCGATTCGGTTCAAATTTACACAGAATGAACCACTGTGTCTGCAGAATACAGCCACCGAGTTACAGCCTATTTGAACAAGTCTAAAATTTCACAATTTTACCCATATTTTGTCATAAAATATTGATTTTCTTAAAAAGTTGGAAAGATAGGCGACTCAAATTACGAAAAATGGGTTCTAGGCACTCTATTACGTCTCTCCAGCAAGTATCAAGCATTTTGAAAAAATGTCATTTTTAGGCCAAATTTGGAAAAAACGACAAGGGACGTTTTTTTTTCACCTCGAAAAAAAATTCTCTCCGATTCGGTTCAAATTTACACAGAATGAACCACTGTGTCTGCAGAATACAGCCACCGAGTTACAGCCTATATGGACAAGTTTAAAATTTCACAATTTTACCCATATTTTGTCATAAAATATTGATTTTCTTAAAAAGTTGGAAAGATAGGCGACTCAAATTACGAAAAATGGGTTCTAGGCACTCTATTACGTCTCTCCAGCAAGTATCAAGCATTTTGAAAAAATGTCATTTTTAGGCCAAATTTGGAAAAACGACAAGGGACGTTTTTTTCACCTCGAAAAAAAATTCTCTCCGATTCGGTTCAAATTTACACAGAATGAACCACTGTGTCTGCAGAATACAGCCACCGAGTTACAGCCTATTTGGACAAGTTTAAAATTTCACAATTTTACCCATATTTTGTCATAAAATATTGATTTTCTTAAAAAGTTGGAAAGATAGGCGACTCAAATTACGAAACATGGGTTCTAGGCACTCTATTATGTCTCTCCAGCAAGTATCAAGCATTTTGAAAAAATGTCATTTTTAGGCCAAATTTGGAGAGAAAAAAACGACAAGGGGTAAGCATTGACATTTTTTTCACCTCGAAAAAAAATTCTCCGATTCGGTTCAAATTTACTCTCCGCACTTTTTTAACAAAAATTTCTTTAATAAAAATTTCAGAAAAATAATCTATTGCGTCTTTCCAACAACTTAAAATTAACTCTTTTTTCGCGGTGAAAAAACGACAATGCTTACCCCTTGACATTTTTTAAGTGCCTGGATCTCATTTTTCTTAATTCGAATAGCCTATTTTTGCATTCTCCGATTGTCGTGAAAGACATAATTATTTGAAAAAGAAGATAAAAAAACACATAGCTTCAATGATCCCAGAAGGCAAATTTGGAATTGTACAATTTAAAAAAAATTAAAAATTAAAAAAAATAAAATAAAAAAATTGTAAAAAAGTGCGGAGAGTTAGTCAGAGTGTCGACCAGGTATTCGGATGAATCAAAGTCCGGGACACCCCGGCATGGTGATCACCTTAGCACCCTTCTGGGAGGTCGCTACCCTCCCGGTCCCTCCTTTTCTCCCCCGTCCGTACATTTCCTCCACGCTCTAACCTTTAGGGAGAGACATGGCGGTCCCAAGCCATTGCCGCAGCCAGCAGCTGCCATGTCTCTATGTGTCAGGAGCAGGATTCGAACCGGACGTACCAGCCTGGAACTACCGCAATTGACAGCCCAGTGGACTAACAGCTTGCGCCATTTATCCTGTTGGTATTTGCAGTTGAATTCAATACGACTTATAAATCGTGATTGAGCAACCATATAAAACGAAAAAGAAATCCAGCGCTGGGTTTCGAACCCGGGTCGTCTGCACCGAAACCCAATGCCACTAGCTTGCGCCACCAGTCCTGTTGATATGTGGCATTGAATTTAATACTAATTAAATAAACCGTCGTGATTGCTCAACCATTTATAATGACAAAAGTCGATGACGCTGTGTTTCGAACAGGAGCAGGATTCGAACCCGGACGTACGGTAACAGCCTAGAACTGCCGCTATAGACAACCCAGTGGACTAACGTCTTGCGCCATTTATCCTGTTGGTATTTGGAGTTGAATTTAATACTTCTTAAAGAATTCGTGATTGCGCAACGATATATCAAGCAAAAAATACAGGGGTCACTGTGGTTCGAACCCAGGTCGTCTTCACCGAAACACAGTGCCAATAGATTGCGCAACCTGTCCTGTTGTTACTTGGAGTTGAATTTAATACTACTTTAAATAAACCATCGTGATTGCGCAACCATGTAAAAAGAAAATGAAAAAGCAGCACTACTCGGTTTCGTACCCGTGTATTGTGACGATTCTTCCCCCTATATAAACTCACCAATTATACCGCACACTTATTAGCTGTGTGCAGTTCGAGATTTGTGGAATAACTTGAGTTATTAATAATGGACAATATTATAATAACTTGACAAAAGGCAAACAGTTTTTAAGAAGGGAATGTTGACATTTTATTTATTTTTTTTCACAAAGGTTAATTAGAACTACAAGATTAATATATTTATGAATATCATCCTAAAGGTTTGTCGAAAACAAGATTTTCCCCAATTGTTTCTCTATGAATTACTGGATATTTGTCGAAAAGATGCCTTGTAAATTTTGAATATTTGCCGAAAATTATAACTTTAAGAAATTGATTGAAATTATTTTGTCGTGACCATTTTTCAAGCCTACAAATTAACAACGCTCCCAGGTTTTCAAAATGTTTCGACCAAAAGGATGTTTTTGTTTTTGCCTTAAAACATTGCAAGGATAGACTATGCTATTGCCCGTGTGTTTCGTTATTCTAACAAGCAATTTCCGACATTGTTATTTTGTACTCAAATGAATAAATGACAGAACCCATCAAAACTTTATTTCATAATTATTTACTGTATAAATCTATGTTTCTGACACGGACGTTGAAAGTTAAAAGTGCATTTTGATGTAAAGGTTCGTTTTTCTACAATTACAGTTACCAGATAAAATTAGCTGTACATTTTATCAATTTGTTGTGTCGGCGTGACAACTACTTTGGTATTATAATATTAGTAAATATCTATAAAAAATGCAATAAAAAATATTTGTTTGTTACTATTTCAGTCGTAATATCGCTAAGCCTTGTTTAATAATAAAATACAAGTTTATAAAACAAAATTCCCTTTTATTGTCACAACAACTTACAAACCTACAAGATGTTAAACAATCATTTCCAAAAATGATGTCCAACTCTTTTCACTATGTGAAACATGTTCGTTAGTATTGAAAACAAAAACAACTAGATGGCAGTGTTTGTGATAATACAAACACATAGGTGTTCGAGTTTTGTCAGGGCAGTGATGACGACGTCAGAATGTTTTTAAAAGAAAATTTGCATCATTATTTGTTTTAATATTAAACTTTGACTTCCGGTTTAGACAGTAAGTAAAGGTCAAATTGGGTCATGTTTTTGTAAACATTTTTGACAATTAACAATCTGTACAATAGTGGAAAGATTGTGAATTTACCCCTTGTGGTTGTTGAGATATGAATTTTTAAAATATTAAACTTTGATTTCCGGTTTGGACAGAAAGTAAGGTCAAATTGGGGTCACCTTTGTGTAGATATTTTTCGACAATTAACAGTCTATACAATGGTACAAAAAATGTCAATTTACCTCTTGTGGTTGTTGAGATATGATTTTTTAATATTAAACTTTGACTTCCGGTTTGGACAGGAAGTAAGGTCAAATTAGGTCACCTTTTTGTAAATATTTTTTGACAATTAACGATCCGTGCAATGGTACAAAAATTGTGAATTTACCTCTTGTAGTTGTTGAGATATGATTTTTTTTAATATTAAACTTTGACTTCTGGTTTGGACAGGAAGTAAGGTCAAATTGGGATCACCTTTGTGTAAATATTTTTCGACAATTAACAATCTATACAATGATACAAAAAATGTCAATTTACCTCTTGTGGTTGTGGAGATATGATTTTTTTAAACATTAAACTTTGACTTCCGGTTTGGACAGGAAGTAAGGTCAAATTGGGGTCACCTTTGTGTACATATTTTTTGACAATTAACAATCTGTACAATGGTGCAAAAACTGTCAATTTACCTGTTGTGGTTGTTGAGATATGATTTTTACATGCATACATAATGAGCACGACCAGAGCTGATTTACATTCACCAACAGAGGGCGAACTTTTTTAGCGTTGAAAAAGCCGTGTAGATCTTTCATTTGCAACGTAATCAAAACGTTTTAACTAATAAAGAATGATTGATCGAAATTCGATATCTGATGACCTAATAATGACGTCACAAATTATGTTTCATCTACGTGTTATGTTCTAAGTATGTGCCAAGTTTCAAGTTCATATGAAGTTTGCAAGTATGTGTTTTTTTGTAGACAATCGATCCGGAAAAGAAGGAGAAGAAAAAAAAACTAGACGGCAGTGTTTGTGATAATACAAACACATAGGTGTTCGAGTTTTGTCAGGGCAGTGATGACGACGTCAGAATGTTTTTAAAAGAAACTTTGCATCATTATTTGTTTTAATATTAAACTTTGACTTCCGGTTTAGACAGTAAGTAAAGGTCAAATTGGGTCATGTTTTTGTAAACATTTTTGACAATTAACAATCTGTACAATAGTGGAAAGATTGTGAATTTACCCCTTGTGGTTGTTGAGATATGAATTTTTAAAATATTAAACTTTGACTTCCGGTTTGGACAGGAAGTAAGGTCAAATTGGGGTTACCTTTGTGTAGATATTTTTCGACAATTAACAGTCTATACAATGGTACAAAAAATGTCAATTTACCTCTTGTGGTTGTTGAGATATGATTTTTTAATATTAAACTTTGACTTCCGGTTTGGACAGGAAGTAAGGTCAAATTGGGGTCACCTTTGTGTAAATATTTTTTGACAATTAACAATCTGTACAATGGTGCAAAAACTGTCAATTTACCTGTTGTGGTTGTTGAGATATGATTTTTACATGCATACATAATGAGCACGACCAGAGCTGATTTACATTCACCAACAGAGGGCGCACTTTTTTAGCGTTGAAAAAGCCGTGTAGACTTTCATTTGCAACGTAATCAAAACGTTTTAACTAATAAAGAATGATTGATCGAAATTCGATATCTGATGACCTAATAATGACGTCACAAATTATGTTTCATCTACGTGTTATGTTCTAAGTATGTGCCAAGTTTCAAGTTCATATGAAGTTTGCAAGTATGTGTTTTTTTGTAGACAATCGATCGGGAAAAGGAGAAGAAAAAAAAAAAGAAAAAAAAACCGAACAAAAACAATAGGTGCTCGCGCTGTAGCTCGAACACCTAAAAAAAAAAAAAAAACGAACAAAAACAATAGGTGCTCGCGCTGCAGCTCGAACACCTAATAATAATAATAGGCCTAATAATAATAATAATGTGGACTTATATAGCGCACGTATCCACCAAACTGGTGGTGGTGCTCAAGCCAAGGATGGTGCATTAACCCTAACTCCCTACAACAAAGCTAGTTGGAGGATTTTGAAGGATTTTTATTGTTTTAATACAATGCCTAGGGAGTTAGGGTTAACGTTATATTATTACCCCTGCCCTGCTCATCAGGCTCATTCTGAAACCATCTCAGCTCCCTGGGGGAGTATACAGCTCAATAAACCCTTTCACGGTAATATGCGCCATGTTTTTGACGGGGCAAAATTGTTTATTTCGAACATTCGTTGCCGTCTGCGACCCAGCGCTCGAACTTCACGCACGCGTCTGGAATGTACGTAAAGTTTAAGCGCTGGGTCGCAGACGGCAACGAGTGTTAAAAAAAAAATGTTTTGCCCCGTCAAAAACATGGCGCATATTACCGTGAAAGGGTTTATTGCTGCCATTACAGCGCATATAGGGTTAATCAAACACAACAACCAACTCTGCCCACACAGGTACCCATTTACCCCTGGGTGGAGAGAAGCAATTATGGTAAAGTGTCTTACTCAACTCTCAAGGACCCAAGCACCATGGTCGCAGTTGGGATTCGAACCCACATTCTGACGACTCAGCCATCAGAACACAAATCCGATGGACTAGACCGCTCGACCATGGCACTCCATGAGAAAGCATGAGGAACGCCTAGGGTAGGCCTACAGAAAGCGAAAACTATCTTTAAAATCCACTTTTATGATGGTTTTTGGACTTGATTTCCCTTCTAAAAAGTCCTCTCCTTCAGAAAAAAGAAGGATCCTATTATAGTTGCCACTGCGCATGTACAATGACCGTGTTGGTCACTAACGGGGGAGTTGACAAGATCAAACTGACATGACTGAGGAAGTCATCGTATACCAAAAATGCCTGATTTTTCATGAAATAAATATCCTGGAATAATTTGAAGTTATATGTCCATCATCATCATCCTAGTTCTCCACCTTACTAGGTAGGTAAGATTATTGGTTATATTGAATGAGAAAAAGTGGCGGTCGGAACGACATTTTACCCCCAAGTTAACTCGTACCAAAGTCCAGTGGCGTAACTAGGGTGGGGGCATGTGACCCCCTGCCGAGGTCTGTGTCTGGGGGGGTAGAGATGGTGTTAGACTTTGAAGTTGGAGTGTGCTGCCATCAAGTCATTGTTTAGTGACGTTGTCATTAAGGGTTGCCTCTACTACTAGACGCAAGCTGTTTGACACAAGTGCCAAGAACTGGGACTCCAATTAAGTACGTACACAATGGACACTATAAAGTGAATGAGTGCATCCGAAAGCTGCCGTCTCTCCCGTTTCTCCAACATGAACGCATTCCTCATGCTTTCTCAAAGTTGAGGGAGAAGGCACTCCATCCAGCCCTGGCAGCACTCTGCAACTACATATCTATGTCTACGACTTGGATGCATAGCACAACTTGGGAGCTGTCAAATTGGTCGGTTTTCATGCGGAGTGTCAGAACAAACGACGACGTGCTCTCTTAATGTAAAAGAGTGAAAACCACTCTTTCAAAGAGCTATATGGCGGACAAGTCTTTTTGGAGTGGATAAAGAGTAAAATTAGTAGTGCATAACGAGTGAATTGGTAGCCTTTTACTGTATTTTTCAATCGAATCAGAGTGACTTTCACTCCAAAAAAAGACTTGTCCGCCATATAGCTCTTTAAGTGGTTTTCACTCTTTTACATTAAGAGAGTGGAGGGGTGGCATCGGAGGCTGAATGGCACAGTGTCCAGCTGTATAACATCATCCAGCTTCTTCACTAGGAGTAGGGGGCAACACTCATGAACTTGCAGATGTGACTGGTGAAGGAGTCAAAGCTAAGCCGGTACCAGCGGAAGCACTACAAGAGCATGCAAGGGAAAATATTCAAGTTATGGGACAAGTACCAGTCTGGGGAGCTGAAGACATCTTGCTTGCTATCTGCCTGCAAAACACCTCACGGGACCGTTGCTGTGAGAACAAACATAAACCGACCGGCTCTTTTCAGAGCCACAACAACTTCCAAAAAGAGATCTGAATATCATGCAATAAAATGTTTAATTATGCTTTACTGACCTTAATCAACTTTTTCATTTTCTTAATATTTTTTCATATTTTATTTTCTTTTCATTTTCTTCTTCAGCTTTCTATTTTTCATCTTCTTTTCCTCTTTTTATTGATCTTTCTTTTTCTGTTTCTTTTTGTCTTTATTCGTTTTCTCTACTTCTCATCTTCCTTTACTCTTTACTGTATTGTCTTCTAGTCAAAAATATAAAATAAAATGTCATTACAACGTTGCGAAAATACCACAAATTACTTCAAAAACAAAAATAAAATGTCATTCCAGATAGCGAAAAAAATGCTAAAAATACTTACAGCGAACATCGACACTTGTATCTTTCCCTTATTCATCTTCTTTATCGTATGAAAAATAAGATAGTGATATTAATTAATACATATAGTAACCCGTAGTTCATCCTCAAAATAGCGGGAACCGAAACATTAATAAACAACTCCCTTTTGAGAAAACAAGACCCACGTAGGAAAATTCCAGATTGGTGTGCACATACAGAAAACTATAGGTTTATTATCTGTATCATGAAAATATGTTGAACGAAATGAAGTAATAGGAAAAGAACAATAAATTATACAATAATCAGGATCCTGGAATTTAATTACATAAAATGATTAAAGGCGCCAAATACTAAGGAAATTTATAACGCGTTCGTCCTCCGGAGGGATCTTGAAAAATCTTGAAGCGGCGGAAAACTTCTGGAAAACGGTGTGTCCTCAAAACGTGTAGAATTTTAATATACATGTAGGTTGATACTTGCGGTTACAGATGATAATGTTGCATGGCTGATGTAGTCTCGGGCGTACTGGGTGTATAGGGTGCTAAGGCGATCCTCAACCTTTTAACAACGTCCAGTCTATCTGCTGGTGGGGTTGTCCCAGTAGTCCGAGCTATTAAAAAGAGCGTATGGTCCATGCCATAATTACATAATTCTACAAACCATACAATCAATGTATAGGCTGGATAAAAATTCCTGAAGGCCACCTCACATTAGGTGATAAAATAAATTAAATGAGAACAACTTCTCCTTGTAGAAAACATTAAGAATCAAAAGAAATTGTCTCACTTGAGACAAGCTCAGTAAACTATCGAACTATCAAACTTGCCAACCTCAAAACTTTATCATAAGACACAGCTTGTGTCTTTAAGTTTCGGGATGCAATAATTAAACAAAGAGCACAAGAAATACTTAAATATAAAAATTAAAAAATTAAAATTAAAATTAAAATTAAACCTCTCTCGTAGAGTTATATATATCTGTCCTCCAAAACTCTATTACAGGACAACAGTTTGTGTCCCTAAGTTTTGTGTACATTGAACAGTTCAAGAATATATAGAATCATATAAAAGGAACATATATAATAAAATAAATTAGCAACCTCTTCCATAGAAATAAATATTCTAATATCAAAACTTTATCATAAGACAGCAGTTTGTATCTTTAAGTTTTGATAAGGAAAATATTTGCCAAATCACTAAAACAAATATGCAAGATACTCACAAAACTCAAGAAATCAGACTCCAAACTTAACCTAAAGAAGTTAAGTTTGAACAAAAATAAAACAAAGATAAAATCTCATATGGAAGCACATTAATACATAAGGTAATTTATATCTAACTTTAAACTCACCTATTAAAAAGAGCCAACATTCGTAGAGTAAATTATGATGAAATGAAGTATTGTGCAGAGTCGGAAAACCTCTGAAGAACCTAGATGACAGAGCTGCCTGTGATCAGGACGGTAGCTGGACTGAGAATGCTAGGTCTAGCCAAACTTGGGGCAAACAATTCCCTCACCCCAAGCCCTGATCACATGGTCAAGCCAGACCCTTATTGGACAAATTTAAAAGGTATCACATATGGCTCCAAAGCTGATTGGTCACTGTGTAACCGGGCAGATAAGGTATTACAGTGATTTCACACCCTACCCCAAGATGGGAAGGTGCCTTCAAGGATTAAGGCTCTATCACCTACACAGCACCAATTAAGGAAGGGAAAACTATTGTGAGGGTAAACTTGTGAACTCACATTTAATTAAAAACAAAAGCATGCAACAGGTGCATCTTCACTTTACCAAGTAACAGGAAGATTAACACCTAATCATAAACAGAAGTAGGGGTAGAACAAAGGCTAGCAGGAAACAAGAAATTAACGCTATTCACAAGGCCAGCTTGTGAATATAAGCACATATGTTTCCAAAGGATAAGAAATTTGTACATAAAGAAATTAATACATTAACCCTAACTCCCTATAGGCATTGTACTAAAACAATAAAAATCCTTCAAAATCCTACAACTGGCTTTGTTGTCTGAGGGAGTTAGGGTTAAGAAATTAATAGTTTACAGAAAAGAACATTAGTAACCTAGACCTCTTTTAGGTCGGGGTTACACATGTACATTGTATACTGCGTGGGTACAAGTTGACTTGGGTACTAGTTGACCCGAATTCGGGGGACGAGGCCCGTATTTTCATCCATGCCTAAGTTATTCCGCTCTACACAAACTAATACGTCACAAAATCATAATTCAGAAAGAATGTAACAATAGAATACAACCGCCATTTCTAAATGAGTTTGTCAAGTTGTTTTGTAAGACTTTGAGTGATGTTAAATTGTTGAATTGTTAACGTTAATCCTCATAAATGTTTTTCTTTGAATCTCTTGGAACCTTTATGACAGCAACTTGTTGGACACTGTGGATAGTTAATTACAGCTGTCAGAGTTAATTTATTGTGTTTTGGAGAAAATTGCATCATACTCAGTCAAAACAGTCATTCCCCCCCCCCCCCACAATTCTATTATGTGAAATTTACCATTAAATTCCATCATTCAAAATCAGGCACCCAGCTTCACATCGTCATGTATTCTTTCATTCAAAATCATTTGAAAATCAATCTAGTGTGCAGTTATCATTCACAACTATTGACAGTTGAAAGGTTTTAAATGATCAATCAACTTAGTTGCTACAAAATTGTAGGAGTGTAGGCTGAGGGTAATACCAAATCTTATTCAGGTCAATTAAAAATGTGTAAATTGAAGTTCTGTGGTTAATGAACATGCTTACGTGAAAAAAGATACGGAAATAGAAAGTCCCACTATTATTTGTTTTGTGAATTTTTTAATAGTTTTAAAAATACAATAGAATTTATGGCCCACCATAAAAAATATTAACCCCCCTCCAAAAAAAAAAAAAAAAAACAAACAAACATTTTTCCGGATTTCCAGATTTTTACAAATCTCTGTTTGCCTCAAAATGTCATCAGCACTTAAAATGTGAACTGTATTTTTATTTCACACTAGACTCAGTTGGGAAGAAGGGACAACCATTGACCATGATGATGGAGATGCCATATGTCTATACCACTGATGGAATGATCACTGGTTTCAGCTCAACCAACAAGCAACAGATACCACAGCTCATCAGCCTTCAACAATCTTGCCAAGAAAAGCATGAGTGTCATCGATCAACCAGTTTCAAGTCTGTTATCATCTATTAGGTAGGTTCCCAGTTGCATCATGTCAAACTATACTATAAGGCTGTGTGTTTTCGGTTATTTCGTGAACCGGATACCCGAAATTGGAAACCTTTGGATACCCAGGTACCCATAAACAATTTGTAAAAACACATAAGTACTCCCATGTATAAAATTAGAGTCATAATAAATATTATAGTTACTGTAATAATTTCCCACCTCTATATTAAAAACGATTCATAGCATTCCCATTCCCCACACAAAAAATCAGAGACTTCCATTTGTGTGGATTAAATGTTCAGTCCAATTTTTCAAAAGTCGTTTATGGGTAATTGGAACCGAAAAATGGAACCGGGTAATGACAGTTTCGGTCGGGTATCTGGATACCCAGCACAGCCTTATGTCAAATATCTCCCAAAGGGAATGTGCATACAACATTTGCCAGTATTAACCCTTGTATACATGCAGTCTCCAAAATGCTGCAAAAAAAAAAAAAAAGTACACAATGCTTTTTGTATGCATGCCTCAAAATATTGCATACTGTACACAAGAATGGTACATGGATACCTCAAAATGCCCCTGGGTATGGGACAAAAACAAAGTGTTCTGACCTTCACACAGTATGTGTATACCCCAAGTTACTGCACTGGTTTATTTCAAGTTAGCCTTGCAATGAAACAAAGCAGGTGGCTGCTTCAGTTTACCTCATCTCTCTGAAGAGCCTTGGGCTATGCCATTAATCTTTAGATAAGAAAGTGTGTACCGCAATATGTCCCAGTTGAGACATTTTGAAGTATGGATCCACTTTGTAAAGAACAACACTGATAATAGGAGGGTTAATTGGTATCCATTTTCCTGAGAAAGTATTCCGACAGATGTGCTTTCATCTTAGAAGAAAAAGAAGGAATTATGTTAAATTTACAAATGCTTTTTACTTGAGAGAGTTTACGATATTTGTTTTTAAAAATTTTAGTCCAAAAAGAAGTCTCTAATTTCTGGTCAGAGGCTGGCTTCAAAATCGGTGCAGTGACGTACTTTTTAAAGATGGACTACATTAAATTGACTATCGAACCTTGTTTATGTTGTGTTCAGGTAACAATTTATTGTTGTGGTCATGTTTTTCTCGTTATAATTTTGTTGCAATTTGACCGAAAAAATTAGACCCCGCTTCTTTGATTTTTGAAATTTCCCGCCCTGCACTGGTTCCCGACAAAGACCCATTGAAAATCCACTATGAAATAGGCTTGGCGATGACACGATAATATCGAATATCGCGATATATTTTTTTACGCGATTATGATATCGAGAACTTTTTAAATCATCGAAATATCGGCAGATCGCGATGAAAAAAATATATCGCGATGAAAAAAAATTATCGCGAAGAAAAAAAATATATCGCGATTAAACAAAATCCTCGATTGTCACTTGGGCCAGAAATTCCATGGAAAAACTTGGGGAAGTCTTTTCAGCTTTCGTGAGTAACAAAATCGAACTACTTCTGTAGTAAACCCGTCCGACTGTCACATCACAAAGGAGCCGCCTGACAGGGTGTTGTTTAATAATCCACCGCCACTCAAAGAAATCTATTAAGACTAATTTTTTGGGGTTTTGGAAGTGAATATAACACTCCGGGGATAGGATAGCCACGCTATACCTTAGTGCGTGAGGGTACGACCCTCCCTACCCCACTAACTTAAAAAGTACACGTCAATAAACAAACACAGAGCTAAGCAGCATGGCCAGCAGTGTAGCACCCGCTACTTATACCTAGACATAAGGTGGGTACGACCCACCCCTGCTCACCAAACTAAAAGTTACCTAACAACAATGTTCGAAAAAGAACATGCACAGCAAAAGTGAGTATCTGAAAAGAACAGATACTTGTTTGCAAATGTCATTCCCTTAAAATACAGTAAAGTACTAGATCATCTAAAATACACATCAAACTTGAACCCCGATTATAGAGCAAAACTGCCCTAAAGAATCGGTGCACCAAAAGAAAAAATCTTTACACAAAATTACAAATGCCGGAAAAAAAGCCGGTCATTTTCTACGAAACACAGTACTCTGCGAACACACCAAGTGTTGCAGAATTTATCCCTATTTAATCTAGAAAAATCAGCCCTAATACGTTCCCTTAGGGCACCTTTAATCCGTAAAAGTAACTGGTCAGCGGTAGCGTGTGACTTGTCGAACAAGGCTTCACACCGTGAAGACCAAACAAGCCACCTGACCACGCTGACCAAATACAAAATTAGCACGGAATCTGGACAAGTGTCCAGACCCGAACCATAAAGTACACAATTTTCTGTAAGGGAAAAAGGTTTTCCCTTGATTTTTCCCCCCACATGCTCCACCCAAACCCAAAGTTGGGAAAGGAAGGAACAACCCCAGAAAACATGAGAAATGCACTGATTGCCACAATTGGCCCTCGGGCATTTCCCATTCCCAATACCCCATTTAAAACCCGGTGCGCTGTTTTCACAGCACTTAATTATTTCTCCAATTCAGATCCCGAAGTCGGTGATCTAAATTGGAGTTGTGAATATTTTTTAAAACCTCATTGAGGTTACAGACGAAAATGCCGGGAAGCTTGACTGCCCTCTGGTCGAGAAAGACATCATAAAGACGTTTTACCGTCACAGAAGACCAGTCAACATCCGGCATTAGATTAAAAACAAGCAGGACTAAGCTGCAAAAATACACATAAAAACAAACAGGCTCAAAGGAATGAGGCGTACAGTTACTAAAGAAGCCAGCTGGGAAAACTCTGCGAAGCGATAACGCCGACCAGTAAAGGCCAAAACCTCCATGGCGGGCCATCATCATCCCACAGACACCTCATTCCCTGACAAAAAGAGCATCAGATTTTATCCGCAGATCAGTGAGACCAAGTCCACCTTTATCGAGTGGCTGGTACAAAACTGACCTGCTAACCAATTCGGTTTTACCCGACCAAACATAATTAAAAACTGCTCTGGTTATCACCTTCTCTACAGAAGCAGGAAGGGGATAAATAGGAGCTAAATAAAACAAAGGTGAAAGAACCAATGTATTTACGATTAAAACCTTCCCTAAGAGGGTTAATGTTCTATCTTTCCACATATTAATAGTAGAAATGACAGAAGAAACACGTTGATTCCAATTGATCAGAGCCATGTCGCCCCTACCAACTAGAACACCGTTAATTTTTATAGGTTCTGCAGTCCATTTAATAGGAACCGCAGACAAAATTGACTCAGGCCAAGTCCCTAAAACTAAGCCCTGAGACTTGTTCATATTGAGCCGAGACCCACTCGCTCGTTCGAACAAGTTATTACTTCGAACAGTCGCACCAACGACCTATGGTCCCTTACGATACAGGTGGTGTCGTCAGCGTACTGAACGACTTTGCATTGCAAACCACCCGATCCAGGGACAGTAAGGCCACTGATGCGACTGTCCTTCATGACAGAAACCACAAAAGGTTCTATATAATAAAACATAAAGGAGAGGAGAAAGGGACAACCTTGTCTCACTCCTTTAGATAATAAAAAAGGGTCAGACAAGTGACCATTAATCAAAACTTTACTGAAAATATCAGTGTATAAAATGTTTATCCAGTGGATAAACTTAGGGCCAAAGCCAAAACGCTCCAAGACCCTAAATAAAAAAGACCAATTGACTCTGTCAAAGGCCTTGCTCTGGTCCAGAGAATGATGACGAGGAGTCAAGGTTCTTCTCATCCGCGAAAGCCACCGAGTCCCGAAGGAGCCTGATGTTATCATGGATGGATCTCCCCCTGACCCCACAAGTCTGAAAAGGACAAATTATATCTGGCAAAACTTTGCCGAGCCTAGTACACAATACCTTTGACAGAATTTTATAGTCCACATCCAAAAGAGAAATAGGACGTTTATTTTGGGGATCTAAAGGATCCCCTTTTTTTTCCAAAAGGGTAATAATACCCATTCGCTGGGAAAATCCCAGCGAATTAACTTTAAAAGCACAATTAAAGACATCGAGGAGGTCTGGCCCAATTAAATCCAAGAAACAGATGTAAAATTCCTTGGGTAGACCGTCCTCACCCGGCGTCTTACCGTTGGCCATGCTGCGAACCGCCGCATCAATCTCCGAAAGCTCAAGTGAGCTGAGTTCAACACGGAGGTCCTCAGCTACACTCACATTGAGGTTATCTAGAAAAATGACTGTAGATCCCTTTCGGTAGGATCTTCACAGAAAAGGTCGAAATAAAGTTTCTATAAACATCGATGATATCATCAGTGGTGTCATAGACGTTTCCGCCCGGGCACGCACTGATGAAATCAAACGAGTTTTTAAAACGAGCTGTTTCGAGCCGGAAGAAAGTGCTTGACGGCTTCTCCCTTCCTCGAGTTCACGGGCTCGCGAACGAACCTGTGCACCCTCTGCTTCAAAGCCATCCAACTTCTCCAACTCTTTCTTTAAAAGACTCATGCTGGAGCAACAGATCAGGATCTGTGATACCAGCGTTAAGTTTAGAAACAATAAAATTTAAGGACTTTGAAGAGAACTTCTTCTGTCCCTGTTTTCTAGATAACCTCCGCGAGTGGCTAGAAATAAAGTTTTAATACGCTGCTTGACGTCCTCCCACCAGAGGAGTTCATTGTCAAACCCTCCTTGAGAGTCCGCCAACCAGCGTAAACTTTACGAAATTCCCGTTGAAAGTAGGTATCGGAAAGAGTGGAAACATTACATTTCCAAAACCCCCACCAACACTCACAATCTCAGGGCAATTAAAATTTAAAAGAACACCGTCATGATCGCTAAAATAACATGGCGAATGCAGACAAGACACCACGTCCAGAGAACTCGACACATAAAAACGGTCAAGTCTACTGGACGCAGTGTTTGGACGCATTACGCACGTAAAAGAAAATGCCAGACGGGTGTAAATACCGCCAACAGTCAATTGAAGAAAATCTGATATGAGTTGAGTAACTCAGCGGCTCCAATATCACACAAGGTGGAAACAGAGCCACGTCTATCCAAATCAATATCAGTAACACAATTAAAATCCCCGGTTAAAATAATGGGAATATTCCCGTCAAATGAAATGCTAAATGTAAAAGGAAACGTTTACGGGACTTGGGGTCATTGGGAGCATAAGCCGTACACAACTTAATACTACCCAATGGGCCTTCAAGAACACCGCTTAATAATTCTCCCTTCGTTATCAAACGAAGGGTGAATAAAATCATAAGTACAACGTGGGACAGAAGGATGATGGTACCACAGGAAAAAGATGTGCCAAACTGGCAAACATCTTCCCTTCCATTCTGCCCTCCACGAAGCTAAATCATTATCGAACCAATATGACACTTGCAAGCAAGAAATGTCATACTGGCTACAAAGTTTAAAATGCGTGATCTCTTTACAGAGTCGCGCATCCCATTAACATTTAGTGAAAAAATAGCGACCATAATTATTGGTGTTTAAAATAAAACAAAAACACATTACGTGGGGCATTCTCCGAGACTCGGGGTGTCCCCTAGGTTTCTTGAGCAGGAGTTGGTTTAGGACAAGTGTCCTTCACCTCCTCTCTGCTCCATTTCCGACTCTGAAGAAGAGTCGGATAAATTCTTCCCTTTACAGGTGGCCCTGTTTCGCTGGGATCAGGCCCGGTGGAAGAGTCCGAATCCGAAGAGGAACGATTCCTCTTCTTCTTCTTTCCTTTCCACCCGCGACCTTAAACGGGCGAACCCTGTCGAATGCTGCTGCGTGGCAATCTGGCTTGTCGCAGCCCAAGGTTGGGCGAGCGTTCACGCCAGTGCAGCCTGCGCATCCGACAAGGCTATAACAGGATTTTAAATCTAGTACACTGCAGTGGAAACATTTCCACGGCGAGTCACCTTAGAAGGACCTGCCACCTTCTTGCATCCCAAGCAGGATGCAGGTGGCAGGCTATAACAAAAGTAATGGGGTTTCAGCCCCAGAAACTGTGTCTGAGTCCGAAGACCCAGACAACAAAGAAGAAGAACTCCCTGTTCCGCTCGTGTCCGAAGATTCGGACCGAGAGGAGGGAGAGTTTGATCACCACTGGGGCCGAAACCCCAGACTGCATAGGAGAAGACTCCTCTTCAACCGAAACCGGCTGAGGAAGAGGCTTCCTTCTTAGAAGAAATAGACCTGCGAAGGGGAACATCCCCCTCATTAGCCTCTACAGGAGCCGAAGTTCCAGACGGAGAAGGAGAGTCCCCTCCACCGAAACCGGTGAGGGGGGAGACCCCTCCTTCTCAGAAGAAACAGACTGCGAAGGGGGGACATCCCCCTTCACAGCCTCTACTGGGGCCGAAACCCCAGACTGTATAGGAGAAGACTCCTCTCCAACCGAAACCGGCTGGGGAAGAGGCTTCCCCTTCTTAGAAGAAATAGACTGCGAAGGGGGAACATCCCCCCTCACAGCCTCTACTGGGGCCGAAGCTCCAGACGGAGAAGGAGGGGAGTCCCCCACCACCAAAACCGGTGAGGGGGGAGACTCCTCCTTCTTATTAACAGGTTGCGAAGAAGGATTAACCTTCTCCGCGACCGCCACGTTTGTCCACCTCTTGGATATTTGCACGGATTTGCAAAGGAATTAGGCACGCTTTAAAGCTATGCCCCTCCCCTCCTCACAAATCGTGCAAACTACTCGGTTGGGACACTTGGCAGCCGCGTGCCCAAACCTAAACATTTGTAACATTTCATAATGTTACATTCCGCGGCCGCGACTGGTGCCGCATTGGGTGCAAGTCCTGGTCTGTCCAGTATAGGACACCCCAGGAATTTTCGCCCCCAAAAAACACCGGGATGTTCTTCTTCACCTCATCTTATACTGGCGAGTGATGATGAGGAGGGTCTTCGGCGGTACATTCCCTCGCCGACAGAACCTCCATTTCGCAAGTCTGGACCTGATGATGTTATCGTCCAGTTCCATATAAAATATGGTGACTATTTTTTATGGGGGCCCTACCGGGGATGTCCTCCAACCCCGGCAGAAAAATCTTAATGGAGGGCGATTTGAGGTCAACCAAATCGCCCCCGAAAGAGTTGAGCAGCGACCATGTGGTCGCTGATCTCAATTCCAATTTTCAAGCTCTATAAAGAGTGACTTGGCGTGGCTGTCGAACTTAAGTTCGGCAGCACAGTCACGCCGAAGGCCTTCCCATCTTGGAGGTATAATTATAATAAATAACTCTTCTATATGAAGGTTAAAGAACGAAATAGAAATTACCCTTCTCGGATAATTTTGTTATGAAAAGAAACGATTCACCCCACCAAACCTGTAGTAGTGTTAAAAGGAAAGGAAAAAGATTACAGTTAAGATAACTTATGTTATCTTCACCACAACTTGTAGTGGTGTTAAGAAAGAGAAAGTGCCCAACTGGGCAAATAGCTAATATATAAATATATTTACACACACACCACTACGACTTGTAGTGGTTATGCCAAATACCCTACTGGGTAAATTATACACAAAACATCACCACGACTTGTAGTAGTGTTATACAAGAAATACAATTCCAGGCCGTTACTTGCCGGTCTGTGGTATTGTGTACAATGTATATTAGAACCCCAAGGGAAACAAAAAAATCTTTATGTTTGTTTCCCAAGGCAATATAATTGGGAGTACCCTGTGCAACCACCGACCTTTCGGCTGTGGTCACACAAGGAACACCTAAAGAAAAAAAGGCTAGCTCAGCCATTACACAAAACCCCAAGGAACAAAGCTGTCTTTGTTTGTTCCCGGGGCGAAATTGTGCAACCACCAACCCTTCGGCCGCGGCACAGGAAACACACACACACACACACACACACACACACACACCACAATAAAGGCTAGTTTCGCCCTTATGTAAATATTCAGAAAAGAACAAAGAAGAAAAACAGGAGGTCAACGGCTCACTGAACTCAACGAACAGTAAGCCGCGACGAAATATATACGAAAAAGAGACACTTAAAGGAGTGCCAAGCAGCAATAGAAGCTTGTAACAAAGCTTAAAGGCGTAAAAAATATTACTAATAAGCCAGCTTGTAACCGGCTTTTTGACAGCAATACTGATCGTTGGGCGGTTATTGCTATGATCAACTCCATCCAATCCAAACAGACTGATTTAAGTGTTGGGATTGAATGGGTATTTGATCCAACAATGTGGAGACAATGTTTACGTCTCACTGTCTATCCATGGTGGTCTGTGACTCTGGCTGGCGCACCACAGGCGAGTATATTATATCATACATTTTTAAATATATGCAGAATATGGGTGTTGCCTTAAAAACACATAGTCATGAATTAAATCAAAGCATGGATCGGCAGCGGCTTGATCAAAGTTGAGGGATTAGGACACTATTATGTTGTACCATACTGGGACTCTTGTCTGTGTGACAAACACATATACGTGCTCTTGATAAACCATGTGACGTTTATTTAAAATAGTGTGACCACAATCCACATTTTCTGAATCACATGGTTTTATTCTCCACGGTACTATATGCAGGAATAAACCTAGTCACGTGTTCATACTGTGAGCCAGTCATGTGGAATGCGAATCACGTGAACTCGGGTCTGATGATTTGATTGGGACGCACGACACAGTAACTGTCCCACATAATTATTATGCATACGATTTGCCAATGGCGATGGCTGGTTTTGCGACCCAACCAGAAACATGTTTGGGCTTTGGTTGGGGTTTTCAAGCTGAGTTCGGTTAGTGCTGGGGTTCTGACCAAACATAAACCGAACTTTGTGATCGGTTACGCTTAGTTTCAAGATGGCGGATTGTAAAAGTGTATAAACATGATTAAGTGATTTCTGTTATACCAGTAATATTTCAAGTTACTAGCACTCACAGTGTTCTATTTTGAGAAACGTTGATGACTGAACATGTCACAAACATGAAAACAATTCGTCTGGTTACGTTCGCATTTTCGCGTAGCTGTGCCGTTTTTGTTTCTGGTTAGGGTAGCGTAAACCCGCCCCATATGTTGCACTTCGTGAACGGCGCAATTGCACGTGTCTCAGGTGAGCACTGGCAATTTATTGTGACGCTTGTAGACGGGTACATTCCTGTCATTACCGGCTTTAAAGCACCAATGCGTGAAAAAAAATAATCGCGATATTATCGAATATCGCGATATATGTTTGACATCGTGGATGAAAAATCGATATCAAGCCATGAAAACCACGATATAGTACCAGCGGACTTGTAAACCAGAAAAAGGATGACGTATAACCCATGAGCACCTGAGAGTAAACAGAAGACGCCATGTTACTTCCGTGTTATACATGCGTTTTCATGCGTCAGCAGAGGCATGAAGTTTTTATAGCTTTTTTTTCGACGTTGTTGTGCGGTTATATAATGCCGACTTCATGTGTTGTTGGTGGATGCACCTAGAAATAGTATTAATCCAGAGACTCATTTTTTTCAATTTCCGCGGGATCCTGCGATATCAAAGGAATGGGTGAAGTTCGTGAACAATACACGAAGTGATTTCACCTTCATTAAAAATCTCCTGGATCCGCCCCCTCGCTGAAATATTTTGCCTGTTTTTATCACTTTATCTGGCTCCCCATGTATATTTAATCTTTTATAATCTTTGCTATTGTTACTTTAGGTTATTTTATTATTGTTACGAATCTTACCCTTTGATTTTTGATAAACATTAGCACCTCTATTTCACTTGTTCCCCTTCCAATGATTTGCCTACGATGCCAATTTCAAAGCAGCTCTAAGTCCCAGGGTTTGTTTCCCCGGACCTCGATTGTCCGCTATGAATATGCAATCCATACAAGGATCGCTACTTTGCTCATGCATATCCAGCGCCAACGCAATGCATAATGCAACACCAGCGAGAGCCTTGCGTGCGTGCCACACACCTCCACGCCGTGGCTTGGGCCGTCCTTTGGACAGTCTATTTTCCTAATACTTTCCTCGGAGTTCAACCCTTCACACCGAACACGGTTCAAATGGGTGAACCACGGCCAAACAGTCACCGTGACTGACCCGCTCAGTCATTAGCCGTGGCCCGCGTGTAGTGCTCCCCACCCAAGCACAGCCGCTGTTTCCCCTCATGCAGCAGAGATGCTAACAGGCAGACCCAAAAAATCCTGAAAAGTGAAACTTGTACGCGAAGCGTAGCGAGCAAAGCAAACGGAGCTCTCGCCCCTCACGAGCGTGGGGTCCAGGGGCCCGCTTAAGGGCCCCTGGTGGGGAATCAGGGCGCGCCCTGTGAAGTCGAGGGGCGAAGCCCCCTCAGCTCCTGGGTTTCTAGGCTTAACGTAAACCCTTAGGAGGCCCTTCTAGAACATATATTTCACAGGATAAAACATACAAATTAAGACAGAAAATGCATAGAGTTCAAGCTTTTGGAAGTTAATTTTACCATTGCTTACCTGTTGCATAGAAGTAAAAGTTCATTTTTTTAGTTTTTTTGGTGCTGTCTGCTGCTCTGCATGCCTCTTTCTATTTGGTAGTCTGCCTTATTACCATTTTTTTATTTTTTTATTTATATTTTTATTTTTTATTTTATTTATTTTTATTTTCTTTTTCTTTTTTTTTTTTATAATAATTTTTTTCGGAACTTTTCGGAGGTTTAAAAAACCGGAATTCCGGAAAAATCCGGAAATGTAGCATCTCTTGATGCAGTAATAGCTATAAGCATCCAAGCCAAATAGCTTAACATGCCCGGTAAGCATTTTCTTTCCCTTGAACACGCCCCTCCCTTTCTACAAGTTGTCGATCACTTCACTTTCGTCAAATACCTTACCTTATATGGAACAAGGAACCTGTTGTATGTCATGTGATTTTGCACACGTTTCTACCCTTAGACGCGGAAGCCAAGCTTCTCATTGGCTAAGACGCTAAAGTGAGGCTTATGTTTTATTCATTCCTAGGCCCCAGATTTCTATATAATCCCAAAGATTTCCTGATCTCCAGCAGTAGTGCGATTCCGAATATTCTGTGACGACTCGATCCGTGACCGTGCGATATACCGAACTTATTACGGTCCAGAGCCTCGTTCGTTGAACCAATGCGGTGCGGGGCGTCGATATGGCCATTGGTTCGCCTACATGTAATTAATGCAGTCTGGTACACACTCTGGCCCAGTCCAGACACCCCGTGCAGTCAAGCCCCGGTGGTCCCCGTCGTAGAGACCGACCAGCCGCCCGTCTCTCGGTATAGCAGTGCCCGTACCGTATGCCGAGTGACAAGCCGCATGAACGAACGATGGTCCCCACTGACTGTACCCAATAGTTGGTATTCGTATACCCTATTTCCGGAACTTAGCACAAGTATATAAGTTTAACTATTGACATAAAAATTTCCTATACGCTACCACTCCTGTCATCATACATAGTTACTAGTGCCATTGTTAAATAGTGATGTTAATAATAAAACCAACCTATTGATTGAGAGATTGTCACAACAAAGTTTGTGTCCGACTATTATTTGTTGACCCTACAAAAGTGGGGAATGCAACATTATATTTAAAGGACGCTGGGAGCATTTTATTCAAATATATTTGGTGCTATATACATGTACATGTCTTATATATACTACCGGAATAGTAACTGTGCATCATTTGAAGTTATGCTACTTTTTAATGAAAAAGATAATTCAATGATTTAGCCAATGGTGTTCTGTTAAATCACTGTTTAACTGTTAACAGGATAATCTCGAAATTCAGTTAATAGCTGGACACTAGGCTTCGTGGACACGTCCTTGAAGAGATGTGGTGTGAAAAGTCAGTTCACAAACTCAGTATCGTGTGTGTCCACCATTGGCGTTGATGCAGGCTTGACAACGACGACGCATAGACGACACTAAACGATTGAAGAAAGTTTTTTGGGAATGTTGTTCCATGTCTGAGACCAACGCTTTGTCCCAATTCAGCTAACGTCAATGGCTGATTCTGGGCTTGACGTAAACGTCGCTCCATTTCATCCCCAAACGCGTGCTCGATAGGGGACAGGTCCTCGGAGGAAACAGTCATGGCCAGGGGAGTACCGGAATGTTCTGCTGTCCTTTGCCAATCTGTCACAACACGAGCGACTATGTGGACAGGCATTATCTTGCTGAAGCGTGATGTTACGTCCTTGTCTTTTGAATGAACGCCATATGCACATGAGGCCCAATGATCTCGTCCCTGCATTCTCAGGACCTGCATCAACGCCAATGGTGGACACACACGATACTGAGTTTGTGAACTGACTTTTGACACCACATCTCTTCAAGGACGTGTCACGAAGCCTCAGTGTCCAAGCATACAGATTTTGAGATTATCCTGTTAACAGTTAAACAGTGATTTAACAGAACACCACAAATCATTGTATTATCTTTTTCATTAAAAAACAGCATAACTTCAAATGATGCACAGTTACTTTATTCCAGTAGTATATTTTTTATTAATATTTGATTGAAGACAGAATGATTATGGTTCGCACATATTATTTGTTGTTGTTATTCTATTCTTGTATTTTACAATTTATTGCTACCTGTACACTCCAGAACAAGTTTTAAGTTTTATAGGCAGAAGTACATGAGATTTACCAACATGAGATAAACAATATTAGTTCCTTTGTCACACCCTCCATTTTGTGATGCAAAAGCCAAAACCCTAACTGAATTAGCTTTAATCCAAGAAAATCTGAACCTACTCAGTAGTATAGAGTTATGCTGGATTGTAAGTTTTTTCCTGGGAAAAGAGCAGCAAGTGTGAAACCACTTCAAAGTGATTTGAAGCCCGGTTTACCGAGAACAATGGCCAAAGTTCCAAACAAGTATATGTACAGGATTTTGATTAAGTTGTTTAGCCAACAAGAGGCAACTTTTTAATTTTGATATTTTAACCTCGCAATAAACCTAAATTGTTGGTTGCAAATACATACATATTTTGTCTTGTCATTTATTCGAAAGTACTAATGTCTTGTAAAAATTTTCAGTTCTTGGCATCTTTCGCCATACCGAATTTTGTAATGTTTTTACCATAGTAAATATTAAACATAAAACATGTTTATTTCACATTAGTGCTAAATTAATCAACTCTCCGCCCCCCTTAGAAAAAGACACAAAATGAAACATATTATCGCACTGATTCAAGCACATCATGGTTTATGAACTAACAAAACACTTGTAACTCCCTCCAGACTATTATAACTAGGGAAGAATGTTACCAATTTAAAAAAATAAAACAAAAAAACGTAATCAGGGGGGAAAAAAACCTTTGTATGCCCATCGGGGTTTGGGGAACGTCCGGGATTGCTCCACACATGATGGCAACCCGGAAACGGGCCGATAACTAACACCACCTCACCATTTCCCAATATCAACATGGGATGAAAACAAAAAAAAAAATCAGACAAAATTATAAACATAAGATTTGGATTTGATGGTGGGTATCATATTTATTTAAAACCGTGAAACTGAAAAACTATAAAACTTAAAACCCTCCCAAAAAGGAATCGTCAAAAAAACAATTACATACATTAATGATAAAAAAAAGATATAGATACGTTTCAACCCAAAGGGCATATTCAGGTGGGTTATTGAAAACCCGTTTCTCATTTTGGGCAATCAAAAATTCTTGATATCAGATCATTCCAAAGCATTTTAAAATATTATTTGTTGATGGTACATTGGGTTTTCGGTAAACAAAACACGGTCAAGCGTTCTTCAACTGCATTCTAATATGCCTGTACTGAAGAAGCTGTTTTCAACCTCCTGGGTGGAGGCAGCGATCAAAAATCATGGATGGTAAGGCCTGGTTGGGATCATCCACGTTGATGTCCCGCGCCCCATCTTTCCTTCTTTCAACCTTTTGCCAAAAATACAGTTTGCGAGCAAAAGGGTGAAGAACACAATGTCCCGAAACATAAAAAAAAAAACAAGTTTGGAAAATATAATTTTAGTAACTTTTTTCATTGGGGTTTTATTTTAAAAATTGACTTGAAAACATCCCCATGAACTGATCAAAGGGCAGGCATCACGGTAATTTTCCCTGGGCAGATCAAACAAGCAGGGGGGACAACCTTTTATTTGAAGGAAAAACAAAATTTTTTTTAAAACATGATGGTAAAAAATCATGATTTTTTTTGAATTTTTAGCAGTGATTACTTTCCCATCATGTCTTCATAAATACTGGCTAATATTGCCAACAAATCATAAAACTGCAAGACATAGTATTACCCCAAATTTCCACTGTCATGTATTGTACACATGTACAATTGTACACATGTACATGTACTACTACATTATGTACCTTGGGTCTCCATCATGTTCGTTCATGTTTTTGTCAAGTATAGCCTACAACTATTTTTGTACAGCAGAAACGAATTGATCAAACGAAGCATCATTCAGTATTTCATTCATGAATCATTTTGTGGGCTTACCAGTCTGTGTTTGCCGTCTATCATCAGGATTTGGTTCGTCGTCTTCGGCCTGACGATCACCGTCACCGGGCTGGTCAACTGCAGGCGCCGGAAGTGGCTCGAACCGGTATGGTTCAGCGCCACGTGAACTTCTTCGTCATCGTCTTCGCCTTCTCTCGTCTGGGAGCTCCCTCATCGCTGGAGCTGACATTACTATCCTCAGAAGTGCCTATAGAACTCTCTTCCTCATCTATACTGTGATCTTCCCAATATTCGCTGCTATCGGACATTTTCGCTGTTTTCGGTCTAGAAGATGTCGCTTAATCTGTTGTTCCGCATTGCATGTATGGTAAATGCATACAGTACACACGATCGACTGTTGTGCGTCAGGGTAACAAAGCGTCATGGTGCTACGTCACACACGAAGTATGAATTATTTATGAGTTGAGGGCTTTTGGTGAAACTGGCTTTTCTGGGTCGTAGAACGCCGATCAAATTGATTTTTTTGCATGAAGGAACAAGTTTTATTGAATAATAATAATATGTTAGTAATCATTATAACATTTCTCGAACGAAAACAGCAACACAGCACTTATCATTATTCCGTTGTAGTCAATCTTTAAGTGTTCGTGCTAGCACAAACACCTAATATTCAAACCTTCCCGATATATTTACTGTAATAAAGCTCAGGTAACATTTGTATATCCGACCAAAGAATACCTAGGGTTCCATTCTGACTGGTTTGTTTCCATCCGGAATAATATTAGCTTGACCTTACCATAATGTACACTCAAAATTCGAACACGTAGCAGTCGTTAAATATGATTTTGACATAACTAGTCCAGTGGGCAGGGGCGTAGTGAAGACATTTTCTTTGGGGGTGTGAGCCAATTTGCGACTGACATTAGTGTTGGGGGCGCAAAAGATTTTGCTGGTAAATTTACCGACACAACTCTATAAAATGACCACACAAATTAACTTGGTTTTTCCCCAAAATGGACACTGTAAAGTCGCTAATTTCATGGTGTCTCTTCCTCCGGATATTAGCAGTAATGTTCAATGTGATTTCAGGGCAATTCACGGTGCTCTAGAATTAATGAGCTGCCCCAAACTGCCACAAGAATTTCATGGTGTTTTCACGGCGAAGGAACCCCAGGTATTTTATGGCATTTTCACGGTGTTGTGTCATCATGAAATACCGTGAACTATTTATTTCACGAGTAAACAGATTTTCAGGGTAAGTTATTCATAGTGTAATGCCTATGTACTGATACTTTCACTGCAAGGAATAATTTCATAATAAGTGTTTTCACTCTAACCACCCCAAATCCTACAAAATCCTCCAAGGGCACTTTTGGTAAAATTCAACACTGTTGGAAACTGTTACTTTCACCTCTTCAAATGGGACAAAATTACTACCTGGAAGAAGTACAGGCCATATGTGCTGAATATGAAAGATCGACAAAATGCGTGGTGCATTTTGAAGATAAGGGCATGTTTCAAAAAGTGCACTGATGGATTTTGGAGGTTCCTAGCAAGAATACCTCTAGGGCCGGGGTTAGGGTTAAAGAATAGTTCAAAAGGTTTCTGTCTGGTTGGGCCCAGGAACCCACCCCAATCCCAAACATTATAAAACCTTTTTCCTTGGAATGAATGAAATGACTCTGTGCACTGATGTGACAGTGATATGATGTCAAATCAATGACAGTTCCATAAAAAAGTGCAAAATGGACATTTATCAAATGTAGCATCCAAAATTTTCAATATTGATATTCCCAACATAATATGGTATTAAATATTTAAGTAAATTTTCTCAGAATCTTTGTACTGTTTATGTTTCAAATTGTACATTTTAATATCATTGTAATACCGTTATGTTTGAGTCAAAATTAGGAATGAGGAGATGGCTTGGATTATTACCTCCTCGAACACAGAATTGCAAGTGCTTAAGTTCAAATTAAAGTTCTAATAATTAATAAATAAAAGCTACAAGGAAAATAAAACATGTCTCCTCAATTGATTTAGTCATCGAATAAATATAAAACAAGTAAATGTAAACGATGGCTAGAGCTAAATGTAATTAATTTAAACCATGGCGATTCATCAATAAAAAATACAGAAAAATTCTTCTATACTGTATTTGTCACTTCTACATACAAATTTAAAGTATCTCTTCGTTTAAGGTAATCAGAAAAGGATTTGAACTACATGTCACATAGGGTAAAATTCAAAAAGAATGAGGTTGTTTTTGGTTAATCTTAAAATCCTTTTCCTTGTCATTGTGTTTCACTGTTTAAATTTAATTTCTTGTATAACAAGATATTCTAAAAGATTTTTCAATTATATATTTTGCCTAATAATTTAGCCAAAGCATTGTTGAATACACAACTGTAATCATTATTAGACCAGCAATTAGTTTATCACACTGATTGATAAATTCATTTATTCAATTAATTACTATTTATCCATACCCCAGACAATTATTATGTGATTACTTATTTAAATATTTGAATATTGCTTCCATTATTCGCACAACTCGGATAAGAAGGGTCATTAAGTATTGTGCACAGTGTGCCTACCAATTGGCATACGTGCTCAAAGCTATGAAGCGATAACAGTTGTCCGTCTTGTCGCCCTTCCATGGCAAAACAGCCCAACTCGAAAATTTTGATTTTGAGATAAGATCATTTTGGGGAAATTGAGGGGGCTCTTTTCATTTTGGTTTCAAAGGCGTACGTGGTTGTTTTAGAAAAAATGTCTATCTCCCTTCT
>CM055826.1:2002773-2024115 GCA_029582265.1 Zoroaster sp. YZ-2022
TGTACGGCGGTTCAGACTTTAGAATGGACTAAACATCAATTTATGCGTTGGACCCATCTTGGGTCTCACCTATATTGGGGCGGGACTAGATTTTTGAAACAAGTGAAACTAAAACGAGCATTCTGACGTCATGAAGTATTATTTTTCATCCTGGTTTGTCAGAATGAGATAATTGCATTTTCAGATGAAATTCAATTCTGCCTTTTTAATGGGCGGGTGTTGAAGTTGGAAGAACGAAAAACCAATATGAACCTCTAAACTTTTATCTAAAATTGACAATTATAGATTAGTGTTTCATATTTAGATGTTGACCCATTCTGTGTTTACCTAGTTAAGGAGCATGTTCTCAAGGTAGGTAGGCAGGTAGGTAGGTAGGTTAAATAGTGGGGCAGATAAACTCGTATATTGGAAGGTATTGTGCATTTTATGACTAAAGCATGAAACTTTCTCCAGTATTTCTATACACCATGAAGTTTGTTTTCAGACGTGGAACCACTTCAGCACTGACCTCTGGAACTTGTCAGAGGTTGAACACATTTCGGGCTGTCAAAAACCTTTTTTTTTTTTCTCACTTTTTTGCAGGCATAAAGGCAGTATAGATAAAAAATGAGAGTTGTGGAGCACAATGATCATCTTAAAATTGCTTTAATAGTAGCAAGCAGACTGACATTTCGACAGCAGTATAGGATATATCAATTGTGTTTTATTTTCATACATGAACAAATGGGGGGAACACCCACCACACACAAACACAGAAACTCAAAAAAAAGTGGACTTCACACAATTTGTGTTAAATCATGTCAGCATCTCTTAACCCACCCTACAATGACATTATTAGTTCAGTATAGTCATGTGTGGCCTAACAGTCTCCTGAGCATGAGCAAAGGGCAGTACACTTGAGGGCAGCCTTTCTGCACTTGCAGCGCGTAGTACACCCTTTCTTGCAGCCACAATGGATAAGTTCGTAGCAGCTTTGTGAGGCTTCTGGAAGGGTGGTCCACAGTGGCTGCCATCCCATTGCTTCTTTCACCCAGCCCCAATCAGAAGGGCTTGGCAGCTGAGGGTCAGGTTCTAAAGCTTTGCACCAGACATTGGCCTGATAGGTGGCCCGCTTAATGTGTTGCTCTAGCGCAGCCTTCGTTGGTGGCATGTTCTCCAGAGCTCTGGATTTCTGAGTGAAGAGCTGTTTTCTTGCTTCATTCACCTCTGTGGTTTCGCTTGTCCTGTCATACATCAGCACCACAAAGCGCTCCAACGGTGACTTGGACAGCTCACTCACATCACCTTGCATCTGCAGGAGCTCATTGAAAGCCTCAGTCACTTCAGGGAAAACCTTCCAAGTCTCCCATGCAGTTTTCTTTCCTCTTCCAGCAAATGCTGAGACTGTGTCACATCCCGTGAGTGCGTGGAACAATGGGAAAGCAGCACAGGTACTTGGATCCAGCTTGTTGGCTACTTCATGAACACCAATATATCTGAAGCTGGTGCTCTACCAAGAGCAATCCACATTTCCTCTGGCCTGATCTTCCTAAACATGGCCACGGCCAGGACAACAACATCGGTGTCTACAGTACGAATACTGACCTTCTTGCAACCCTTCTGAACAGCATCTGACACATGCAGAAGCAAACGTGTGTCTGCTTCCTCATGAGAACACGGAGTGATATTCGTCAATTCACACTGGGCAGGAGAGCAGAGCACCATTTTGCCATGAGCTGCGTAAACTTCTTTTCCCTCATCTACTAGGATGCAGGTGACTTGCTGGGAGAGGAATCCAAACAATTCTGTTTTGTTCTCATCAACACGCAGGAAGTCTTTCCAGTTCTCTGGCAGTACAGTGGTTGGCATCACCCGTCTCTTGATCCCCTTCCCTCTCTTCTGTCGGGTGGTTCCTTTCAGACTGTCTGGGATGTAGACATCCCAGATAATATCAAGACGCCTTGTTTTCTCAAGCTGGGATTTTGCATACGGCACAAAGACACTGTCTGCATAGTCATGGAAGGTCTTTGCTGTACCAGGATTCAGCATCTGGACCACAGCTGCACCATCAAGGAACACAGCATCAACAACAGGAGCAGGTTGTGAGTCAGTGTCTACAGTCATTATGCAGTACAAGAGGTCTGCTTTTGTACCAAGCCGCATCTTCCCTCCCTGAGACAAAGACGGTGGTGCCATCACGTATTTGGCAAGACACATACAGAGATTGCAATCACGCTTCAGTGCTTCAAGTTGGTGGCTTCAAGTTGGTGGGTGGCTGAAGAGAGGCATCTTGTTCTTGGGCAGGGTATCTGTGACTGGCTTTGTTCGCTGCTCCAGCTTTCTTCCACAAAGGTCTTGTACTGTTGTGCACCCAAGGACTCCACCTTCCTCACTGTGTCTGCAACTGATGAACTCATGATATCTTTGGAGTCAAGCACCAGAAGATCCTGACTCTCTTCAAGAAATGGGTTCCCATCTCTTCGATCACTGCTGTGAGGAACCTAACATGCTTCACGAAGGCT
The DNA here is from genome assembly GCA_029582265.1 of Zoroaster sp. YZ-2022. Lineage (NCBI taxonomy): Eukaryota > Metazoa > Echinodermata > Asteroidea > Forcipulatida > Zoroasteridae > Zoroaster > Zoroaster sp. YZ-2022. The sequence continues at coordinate 2,005,275 of CM055826.1, forward strand.
TCTTGCACTGCTGGCTGCTGCTCATGGTGACGGTTTTCACTTTGTGGGGAGCATTCATTCTCGAAATCTGTAATCATTCTTGCAATTTCTGGACCTGCCACCATCCAGCGATGCAGTGCCCCAGGATTCTCTGTCAGGCCAACTGCTCCACCAGATCCTTTGATGAGTGCGTTGTTCTGTTCATGGCAGTGGTCAATTGCCATAGCCGAGAACTTGTGACTTGTTGTATGCACAACAAACTTCCCGGCACGGAATTCCTCCAGGATTGCTGGATGTTTATCAGAGAGGACCATCATGTCACGAACATGTACTGATAGCCACCTGGAGTAGTGAGTGTGGTCCAGAGCAAACATCCAGGGTAGGAGCTGTGTGAGGGTTTCCACATAGAGCTGAAAGTTGCCCTCCCGCAGTGATCTGATCTGATGTACATGAGCATGAGGACCTCGAGTGATAGGGTTTTTAACCAGTAGTCAAAATGCACGCTTTCACTGACTCGCTGTAGGCACCATTCTTCAAATGTTGGAGGGACTGCTTCAGATGTGCAGTGCTGATTGTAGGCCTGGTGCAGTAGCTTGTACAGGCTAGCAGCTGTAAGTTGGCGGGCATGGCGGGTCTTGGTCACGTGCCTGGCATGGATGAAAGAATCTGCAGTGCTGGGGCTCGCAATCTCAGCCTGTACCAGAGCATTTGTCCACCCACTGTCTTCAAGCCAGTCTCCCAGGAGCTGCAAGCACACACAGATCGAATTTTGTCCACATTACAATCTTACTGACAAAGATTCAACTCCCTTTCATGTACCTTCATCATTTTCCTTTCATGTATGATACTTCTAAAATTGTAAACTTATATAATCACAGATTATCTTTACAGTATATTGAAATAATGGGTCCTACCTTCAAGACAGCCATTTCGATGTGGAGCACACCAAACATGATCACAAAGTGGTTCTCTCCGTGGCTGTCTGGCCACATCCACTGGATCTCCTTGGCTAAGGCATAGAGAGGTTGGTCTACAGCAAGAACAGGCACCTGCCCAGGGTTCAGGTGATGAACCGCTGCTCTGACAATGTCCATTGAATGTCTTATCATGGCAGCAGAGTGTGCGTTGTCCAGAAATAAAGGCAACAGCGCATTAATGGCTGCAGGGGGGATTACTGTCTGCTGGATACCAGCACGGTAGGCAGACCATGATACCCAGCTTGCCTTGTTTGTTTCCTGATCCAGGGCTGCCATCACTGCTCTCAGCCACTCATATTCTTCATCTCTTGTTTTTGCTGCCATCTGGAAATCAAGGGGTCTCACAGGGGCTTTTACTGGAGGGGCTGTGAATTGCTTTGTTATTAGAGCAACTGGTGGCACATTGGTGTATGCTTGTGGCAGAGGCATGATTGACCTAGTGGATGGAGTGGACTGGTTCATGACAAGCACATCACGGTCAGAGCCTGCACATTCATGTGTAGGGTGCTGTATCAAAGAGATACCAGTGCCATGAAGAGAGTCCTTTGCTGTTCCAGAGCTTGGATTGTGGTCAATATTGTCCACCGCAGTTGTTGTGAAGAGACCATTGCGCATTTGTGGTGGGCGTACAACATCTTCCAGCTTGAAGCGTTGGCAGACTCCATTGGCAATGTCGGCCGACACCTGCAGGGGGCGATCATATGACACACACATCCCCAGACTGAAGAGAGTGTCAATTAGCACTCTTACGTGTTTCAGCATGGACTTTCAGTGCCACGTACAGTGGAAGTAGAGTTTCCTGGTCACGGCTGTGACGCACTGTACCTGATGACTTTGCTGCCCGTGTATGTTTGACACTGTTGAAAACCAACAGCTGTGAGACTGTTAGAGCGGCGGTTGTAGTACCTGTTTCCTGAAGCTGAGTCTGGTGTTTGATGTTCGCCCCATCCAGGATCATGTTCACCAAGGCCAAAAGAGATGTAGGTACAGACTCCTTCTGACAGTTAGGATGGAATAAGCCATCAAAGTTGAACTTGGTGGCAAACATCTCTCTGCGTACCACTTGTGCTGCTCTCACCAAATGCAAGGCATCACTGTCGTGGTTGTCGTGATCACAGGTCTTCTTGAGAGCATCTCCGATATCGTCCTAAAATGTCAGAAGTGTGTCTCTTCCCTGTGAATGTGCCATTAAATCAGGTAACTCAGAGAGAAGCCTGTTCTTCAGTCTGGTTGTGTGGATCCGATTCCCCACTGTGGCACCTAGCTGTTCAAGTCGGACTTGGTACAGGTCACCCAGGTCTGCCAGTTTGAATACTGGGGCACAGTCATCACTTCTTCTTTCCTCCATAAAGGCTACCAACTCTGCGAAAGCATTACCGTGCAGTTGAGCCTCTTCCTCATGCCCATCCTTTGATACAGCCTGTCTTGCTTTGTTATAGAGCATCCGGGGGCAGTTTCGATGATATTTTGACTCAAGGGCTATCATGTCCCCAGGTTTAAGTTTGGCAAGCAACTCAGTGTCTTCTGTTTCCAAGGCAGCTTTTCTAACATTGAAATTTAACTGTTTTGTTGATACCTCGTGGAGCACTTCAGAGCCGGCTGGGTTGTTGCAGAAGAAGCACACAGGGTCTTTAGTGTTGACATGACTGTAAGCAGCCCGTGTGCGAACCTTGGGTGCATCAGACTGCTCCACCTTTTCTAATGACTTCCGCCGTCGTTGCAGTTTGGTTTGATTATATTTTACTCGACAGGCCTTGTGCCACTGTGCCCTGTTGGTCATCAGTGTGGCTTCTATGCCATTCCCATCATCCAGCCTGTCCAGGTCCAGCTCAGCTGGTATTTGTCCAATTTCCTCAAATGCAAGGAGATCCCTGGCCAATGACACATAACCACTGCCTACTGGTGGCTTGCTTGAACTGGCAGGGCATTGCAAAGCTTCCCCTGTTTCTACTTGGCAGAGAGCACAGAGTTCCCAGTTAGTGGGGCAATGCAGCTTAGAATGCTTAGATGTAGAAGGCTGGGCTGGATCAATCAGTATATGGCGTTTTGACATGATGCAGACACAGTGTTGAAGTATCAAAGTTCTGAAGAGTGCAGTGGGCTAGCTAGCTAGCCAGTAGCTAGCTGACACATACAGAGGGATCCTGTAATGCACAAGAACAAACCACATTCATTTAATTTCATTCATCAACAGCTAGCTAGCTAGTCTTTGATCAGAAGGAACGTGATTAAAATACTCACTTTTCCAGACATCAAAATATCACTCTTTTCTCATGTGCACTCCTGTCAGTTAAACAAACCGCATCCATGTGGTGAAGTACAGTAAACGGTGCAGCCAGCTAGCTCTACTGCCCTCTGCTGGTCTGCAACAGTATTATCACGCTACAAACTGACACACAGGGACACAAGGCCATGGCTGAGCAAATAAATGTCTTTATTAGAACAAAACTGCAATTTTAACAAAGATATACATTATTATAATGGAGAGTGATGGGGCAAAAAGTGTAAAAATGCAATGCTGAGGTCAATGACCTCTCAAGGTCACCAGAGGTCAGATAGTAAGTGGTTCCACGTCTGAAATAAAACCTTGGGGTATGTAGATTATATGCTGAAAGTTTCATGCTTTAGTCATAAAATGCACAATTGGTTTGCTTATCTGTTGTAAATTCCAACACTGGGCAAAACAAATAATGAAAATGCCAACAAATTGTGCTTCTGCGTAAACAACGTGTGACAAAATTCATTGGAGGGGAAAATAATGATTAAATTAAGTCCTGATCAGTGTTTGAAAGTTGACAACAAACCCAAAACGCCTATTATGAATTCGGAATGTTCAAAACAAACGGCTGCCGTGGCAACCTTGAACACCCACACAAAATATTTGAATATGGAATGTTTTAAGCAATACATTCGAATTTTTCCGTCATTATTACACCGTTGCATTTATGTAGTACATTGTAATACAACGGGAACTGTGGACTCCTTGTGAAGTTGATTTGTGCAAATATATGGGCATAAAACTGTGATGACCCAGAGGTATTTACTCTTCATTTCATAATGTGTTTATTTAGATTTGTATTTATTTGTTTAAAAAATCACAGTTTCAGTACGTCTTGTCAATGGAGACGCCGATAATAAAGGAAGAGTAGAGGTGTTTTACAAATGCCAGTGGGGTACAGTCTATTCAAACTACTGGAGCATCAAAGAAGCCAACGTCATCTGTAGACAGCTAGGCTACCCTTCTGCATCCCAGGCCTGGCCAAGTGCTCACTTTGGTAGTGGGTCAGGACCGATTTTACTGGACATTGTTGCATGTAATGGAGATGAATCAAGCATTGATCAGTGTGATCACAGTGGGTGGTTTAATCGTTACATTTATCAGAGCGTCGGAGTGACTTGTGATGTCACAACTCCTCCACCAGGTGAGACGATGTACAAACCTTTATTTTAAAGCATATCTGACGCTTCTGCTTTTAATACATGCTGTATGCACAGCTGATAACCTCCACGGTTAACAACAATTCTGAACCTAATTAATTTTTCACAAATTTTCCACTTAGTTATTTGAGATCGGGACCAAAACTCCTACAAAATGTTGCTTGTAATGGTGACGAATCAAAGTGTAATCATGGAGGTTGGTATGTAGAAACCTGCAGTAATAACGCTGGTGCAGGAGTGTTTTTTGTTTTACTGTCAGTCACCCCAAACAAGGCCAAAAAGCCACTAGAGTGTAAGGTGTTACATTTGCGATAACATCCACCATTTAAGCAAGATTACATTTGTTGATATTTTTCTTAAACTTAATTAGATCGTAAGTTGGTGGAAAACAATCAGCAGGAAGGTCGTTCCATTGTAATGCTGTTCTAGGGAAGAAGCTATCCAAATGGAACTTACTCTTGATTTTGGGGAGTCGAAGATATTGAGGGTGTTCACATGCTTGTTTAGCAAAATGAGCAACACGAGAGAAATCCCTGCGCTTAGGTAGCAACTCATGTAGCTCAGCAGAACAATCCCCGTAGTAATAACGGTAGAACAGTGAAAGGCTGGCTACATTCCTACGATGTGAGAGAGGTTGAAGGGAGGAAAAAAGTTCCTCACCAACTAGTCCCTTGATGCGGTGTTGCAGTCTATCAAGAACAGATAGTGATGCTTTGGAGGCACCTGCCCAGATGTGGGCACAATATTCCATCTTGGGCCTGACTTGACATTTGTAGAGGCAGAGGATAGCCTCAGGGGTCAGTATTTTGCTTGACCGATAGAAGGATCCTATCATCTTGGAGACTTGATTCCCCACCTCTGAGATGTAAGAATTCCATTTGAGATCAGTTGTGATCTTCAGGCCGAGCAGTCTGTCCAGGCTTGACTGTTCGTTTATCATTTCACCCTTCATAGTCCGGTATTAAAGTGGACATTCAAGCAGTACGTGTTTAAATTTAGTTGAAACTATATATAAAAATGTTTCATAGTTTAATAGTGTAATCGTTTTGATTTATCTGGTACAGGCTTAGCACAGGAAGTGGTATTGATTATTTAATATTTTGCATAAACTATGACATTTGATTATTCCCATGGTAACAGGCTGGGGCAAAGCCATTTTTTGTCCCCATTTATTAAAGGTCAGAACTTAACGCGCCGCACAAGTGTAAACTATACATGAACGAGACTGAGCCAAGCTGGCACCGTCGGTATGTCCACACCTTCCACAGTATAACATAATGAGAAGCAGATCACATCGTGGTATAATAAAGTACCGAGTATAAATAAATGTTTTTTTTCTGTTCCAGTTTGTCTGCATAGTACGGCTGTGGGCAATTTTTCGTTTTTCGTATGGAAAAGATGAGTCAACAAATTATTTTTACAATACAACTACATATGGGTTCAAGTACAATGGCAATTCTAAACTGCAGACAATTTAACATCACAAACGAGAGTATCCTCTCCTCCTCAAAGCAGGAGTTAAAGGTTTTAGAGGTAAGGGTGAAACACGACATAATCTCGCAGTTTTCGTGACTATACAACCGACTATAATACTCTAATGAATGGAGTACTGAAGTGTGATGTCACGTTACCATGGCAGCATATGTTGGCTGGTTCTACACATTCTTTGTTTCGTAATTATTCTTAGCGTTATTGAAACAACATCGATTTTGAAAGATTTGAGGCTTTGCTTGGTGGAGTATCGGTATTGGTTCCGTTTGCGGTAACACCATAATTATGAGGGTTATATTTACTAAGTGATTTTGTTAACATAATTTGGTTGATTTTTGCTCTACAACAGCGTTTGATGCACCCCGAGTATACTCCAAGTGTCTATATACGGGAGGGAAAAATTCACAGGCGACTCGGTTGAGATTCGAACCCACAACTTTCTGCTAACTAGTGCAGCACCTTACTACTCGACCATCGAGCTTGCCCTATTTCCATAAATCGGGTAAAATCCTACATAGCAGCGTGTACAGCAATTTGAATGACTGCATTAATATTTTGTTTATCTTACATATTCCAAAGCACAGACAATAATTATTGAGCGGGCTGACAACGGGTCTGATACATGATTCAAATAGGCATACGTTCTTCACAATATCCACTTCTCCCAATCACATATCACGAGCAAGACTTATTACGTTCCTAATCACACCTACCCCAGCTTCAACATTTCTTACGCCTATCCCCCCATCCAGTGTTCAATGTTTTACCGACGCTGAAGTCACTTGGCAAATTGGCTTCCACACCCCCAAAAATTATGCCTTCGTTATGACCATGTTAATTAATATTCCATATAATGTTCTTTACATACTAATGCGATCTCACTTCTTTCTCCTTTCGTATTTTTTCTGAAGTTCTCGTGCGCCTTGTCAATGGGAACGCCCCTAATGAAGGTACAGTGGAAGTGTACTATGGCAAATGGGGAAGAGTCTACAGCAGTGGATGGAACATTAAAGAAGCCAACGTCATCTGTCGACAGCTTGGCTACCCTTCCGCGTCTCAGGCATGGCAGAGGAAGTACTATTTTATAGATTCATCAGTGCCTATTGCCTTGGCTTATGTTGAATGTAATGGAAACGAAACCAGCATTGAACAATGTGATTACTTAGGGTGGTTTAGATCTGACTACTTCCGTGACGTTGTTGGCGTAACTTGTAACCTAAGAAATTCTCCTCCTGGTGAGTTAGAATTTTAATTCCACGTTTAGCTGATATGGTTTTATAAACTGATAATGTATAATACCAACATTGTGTGGACTAATATAATGCCTTATCAGGCGTTACGTAAGTCAGTCTAGGCTTAAAGGTAGACACAGTCTTTGGTTTGGTGCTTTTAGGAGTTGCAAAAACTACGTGTTAAAAAGTACAGTAACGGTGAAAAGGTCCGATAAACAAAATGGTTATTATTCGGAAGGCGCGGACTGGGAGGCGGTATGCAACCATAACCATTTATGGTTCTCTATTTAATACGACGATTTCAAGCGACGGAGTGGCAAATGAATTATGCTGTAAAAATGAACGAGCGATCGTGTTTTACTTTTAGACACCAATTATTATTAAGTGCCTTTATTTCATAAACTGTGAATAATTATATCACTCGGAAATAGTTGTTGAAAATATTTCAAATGACAAGGATCTTTGTGTGAGCTATAAAAAGAAGTATTAAGAGGATTTGTTATAGAACTCAATAACATCTGTACTTCAGGGGCACATTACACGGGCATAGCATCAGTAAGAGAAGTGATCATGAAGGGTAAATGGATGCCAAGCATTATAAACATCAACGCTCTCAATACTGTTTTTGCAATCGCTGTAAATGTGAATATTCTTCTTTCGTTTCCAGTATTGGTACGTCTTGTCAATGGGAACACCAATCATGAAGGCAGAATAGAAGTGTACTACCAGTGTCAGTGGGGCACAGTCTGTGATTATGGATGGAGCATTGAAGACGCCAACGTCATCTGTAGACAGCTAGGCTACCCTTCTGCATCCCAAGCCTGGCTAGGTGCTCAATTTGGTCAAGGATCAGGGTTGATTATACTGAGCACTGTTGCATGTAATGGAGATGAGTCAAACATCGATCAGTGTGATCATTATGGATGGTTTAATCATTATAGGGACTGTGGTCACAGCCAGGATGTCGGAGTGACTTGTGATCTCACAACTCCTCCACACAGTGAGTCATTTTAATTATAAAATACATATGCTATCAGCAAGCACTGTCAATACCTTTCCTGCTTAATACTTCGCTATGAAGAATCTGAGCTCATACGTGATGACGTTTTTACAGTTTAGTTGTATGATATATTTCGTGAAAACTACAGGTGCATTAAAACTAACTTGCGTTTAATGATGTTTGTTCCAATTAAAGGGATCCTTTAAGAACTTCAAGAAGCATATGGTACGGTCTCTTTTATAACTTACAAATTTATAAACAAAAATTAAATGAATATATTGATAATTATATCAAATCACAAAATTACCGGACTATTATGTCAACCTTTGTTGTTGTTATGGAGGGAATACCCTTCTAATACGCCCTTCTTAGGTCACTAACGTTATTTCAATAGTGAGAACGTTTCAGTGGCGTAACTATGGGGAGGGGGAATGTGCACTCCAGCCAATGCCAAATGAAAGTTAAAGCTCAATATAGAATTTAAGTCATGTGAAAAAGCATTTAAAATATTTGTCTGTATATTTACAGACAACACTTGGAGCAAAACGTTGCTGTTTCTAGTTTATGTTTTTGTTCCGGAAATTAGAGCACTGCAGCCCAAATTATTTAACTCGCTTGGTAGATTTACCAACTTCACATCAAGTTAGCTTTTTATAATAATTAAGTAATCTAATTAGGTTATAACCAATGCTGTAAACCTTCCATTCAATTGCACCAGACGTCAAAGATGTATCGCCCGTGTTTGGGCCAATGTAACGGTAAAAATAGATTAAATGATAAATTTATATTTTTTCATTGGGTTAAGGAAGTTATAAGCTTTCGTTTAGGACATTGAACGAAAAATTCGTCATGGATTAGTTGCAATAAAATAAAAACTCAAATTAATAAAATGCTGGCCCACTGTATTAATCCTCAGCTTGCACGAGGCTGTTGATAGTCTTCCGATTGGCTAGCGCAGCTGTCAATCAGAACCAAGAGCGTTCGAAATATCGCTTTTTATTACAGTTTCCGACATCCGAATTTCATAATTTTGGGTTTGATCGATATTATATTCCAAAGTTCGTTCGCTTTATAAATTATGTTGTGTGGGTCATCTGAGCCAAACACGGGCGATATGTCTATAAATGTTTATGCATCCATACGTTAATGAAGAGATATTTGTGCAAATGTATTTAAATGTGTTATTATTCATTCGGATGTGGGTATGGATCACAGTTGGGATCCATTTCACATCTGCAATACATTGTCACTTTCTCAAAAATGACCGAATTTCAGACGGAATAATTTATGATGCTTGTTGGTATCATCACCAACTTCACGTCAAGTACATGTTTAGATTATGATTTAAAGAAACAAAATATGATATCTCCTTATAAACTTCAAGGCATATGTTTACTATATTAAAACTTTACTCTTTAGTTGTTTTAATTTGTAAACAGTTTTCTTCTCTAAGGCTATCCAAAATGTAACCCCTTGTTAAAAAATTATAATAATTAAAAACGTTATTGCAGGGAGTCTTTATTGGCTGTGCCCTCCGACTTTATTTGGATTCTCGGGCATTCTGACACGTTGACTTCAAAAATGATAATTAATCCCAAGGAATTACAATCAACTCAAATAAGCCTCTACCATAGATTAGATATTTCGTATGTGTCTCTTATTGAGTAAGAAATGTTGTTGTGTTCCCATCAAATTAATCATTCTTAACTAGACTAAGTATTCCTTGACGTCAAGCCGACTGTGTTTTTGTGTCAGTTGTAATGCGTCTTGTGAATGGAGACAGCCCATATGAAGGTGGAGTCGAAGTGTACTATGAGAATCAGTGGGGTACAATCTGTGATGACAGCTGGACCATTGAAGACGCCAATGTCATCTGCAGACAGCTTGGCTACCCTTCTGCATCCCAGGCCTGGCAGTATGCTCACTTTGGTCAAGGATCAGGACCGATTCTACTGAGTAATGTTACATGTAATGGAAATGAATCAAACATCGATCAGTGTGATCACAGTGGATGGTTTAACCATAGCGGTAGTCACGAGGAAGATGTAGGAGTGACTTGCGGGGACGTAATTGTCGTTTCAACTTCTTCACTAGGTGAGTGTTATGTATATAATATCAAACAATTGCATACATTTCCAAATATCAGTCTGAAGTCTTGAATTTATAACACAATTATTGATTTTTTGTGGATATCAACAATTGTGTTTTTAATTCTTCCAAGTGTTTTAAATTTACACATTTCACAAAATTAACAGTTAAAAGTATTTTTTGTTCAGTACATATATATCCCAAAATATAATTCATCATGGTGTTACATACACACACACAAACCGCAAGTGTTAGAAAATCCGTGCGTGACCGCGTGTTGACCCCAAATGGGGCGGGATTATGTTTACAGGTTATGACCAGAACGTTCTGGAAGTTTCTTTTAGAAAATGATGTAATTTTCAGGAATTTCTAGAAGTGAAGTGAAGAAGAAATCTCTAGTATTTTCTAGAAGGGATTAAAAACTATAAATACGGGCTGGTAGAGGATTTTAAATAGGACTTGAGCAAACCAGGACTTCGGTAAACAAGACTTGAAAACCAGACTTCAGTGTACACCAGCTAGGACCTGTGATGTCGCTTACGACTCGTCTGTGGAGTGTTTTTCGGATCGTAACAAATTGGGGGCTTGTCCGGGAAATCGAATAAAAATAAGCCATACTACTTTTATTGTACAACTGCCAAGCAAGGTTGCACGCTTTGTTATATTGTTGCTAGTTTGTAGTGTAGAATAATTATGGCTAGTAAGTTTGAGGTACAAGCTTTCGTGGAGGCTGAGGATTTGTCAGTCGATAAGTTGCAAATGTTAACAAAAGATGAGTTGCATGAAGTTGCTAAATATGTTCAACTAGAAATTTCTCGAAGTGTCAAGAAGGCAAAACTAGTGAACGTTCTTGCGGAAAAATTGAATCTAGAGATGGCCGAGTCTCCGCAAACTGCTGATCGAGAAATTGAGCTTGCCAAAATTGAGCTGGAAAAAGAAAGGCTCAGGCTTGAGTTTGAAGAAAAACAAAGAGAAAAAGAACAAGAAAGGCTCAGACTTGAGTTTGAAAGAGAAGAAAAAGAAAGACAAGAACAAGAAAAAGAAAAAGAAAGAGAATTTGAACTACGAAAGCTTGAACTCGAACATCAACTCAAAATTAAAGAACTGGAATTAGGTACAAAGAAAGACACAGGCAAAGAGAAAGCTCCAAATGACTTTGATCTAACGAATAACGTGAGGTTGTTGCCAAAATTCAACGAACATGATGTTGAAACATATTTTCTATCTTTTGAGAAAACTGCCAAAAGTGTTAGTTGGCCTGAGAAATATTGGCCTTTGCTCTTGCAGAGCACGTTTGTGGGTAAGGCTCAAAAGGTATGCCACACATTCAGAGGAACTATGTAGTGAATATACTACCGTTAAAGCAACTATTTTAAATGCTTATGAATTGGTTCCTGAGGCATATAGGCAGAAATTTCGAAAATTTACTAGATCAAATGGCCAGACCTTTGTCGAATTCGCTAGACAAAAAGAAATTGTTTTTGTCCGATGGTATCGATCTCTCAAAATTAAGAAGAAATTTGAGGAGTTAAAAGAAGTTGTCCTCATGGAAGAGTTCAAAAACAGTGTCCATCTGAGTATCAAAACCCATTTGAAAGAACACCAGATAATCAAATTAAAGAAAGCTGCAGTGGTAGCCGATGATTATGAATTAACTCACAATATGAGTATGGGTAAAACTAATTTCCGGTCAAAGGGTTTCTACAAAAACACTGATAAGGGCAAGTCAGGTCCCGAGGCACAGTCTAGCACTGGAAATCCTGATCCATCGAATAAGAAGTCTTCATCACCAAGTGGAGCCAAGGAGGACCAAAAGAAGAAGTTGTTTTCCTCCGTGTGATTACTGTCACAAAAAGGGCCACACGAAGGCGAGATGTTTCAGGTTCATCGCTGACGAGCGAGAGCGTTCTGAAAAGCCTGTCGCTTTTGTCCGTAAGGACACTCTACTTAGTAGGAAGTCCGGTGAGGCCGATGGCAACCGTGTTTCTTCTTCGATGGTGTTTGATGAAATCAACCAAGTTGATGAGGTCTACAAAGATTTTGTTTATCGTGGTGATGTTTCGTGAGCGTCTGATGAAGCCGGCAGTTCAGTTGTTATCCTATGGGATACAGGCGCGTCACAGTCACTGATGCTGGAGGATGTGTTGTCATTGTCTCCAGAAAGTTCGCTGAATGCGAAAATGTTGATTCAAGGTATTGGGGGTAATTTTATGCCTGTCCCAATGCATAGGGTGAATTTGAAATGTGACTTGATCACTGGCCCTGTGGACGTTGGAGTTGTTCCTAGTCTACCGATGAAAGGTGTCGGATTTTTGCTAGGTAATGATGTTGCGGGAGGTAAAGTGTCGGCATCCCCTATTGTCTCTGGTGAACCTGTGGATGAGCCAGAAATTCATTCTTTGGAGGAGTTCCCAGAAATCTTCCCCGAATGTGCAGTGACAAGATCTCAGATGAAACAGACGGAAAAGGAGGTTGCAGAGTCAGTGCCTATAGAGGAGGACTCTGGTGTTTGGCTGGCTGAAACTTTTTTCAATAATTTTGAAGAAAATGAGGGAGTGTCTCAAGATGTGTAAATTTAGCCGATCCTCGCTGATAGAGAGGCAGAAAGCGGACCCAGATTTGAGGAAGCTCGCCCAGACAGCGTGTTCTGAGTAAGAGGCTCAAGGGGTTCCAGAATGCTTCTACGTCAAGTCGGGCGTGTTAATGAGGAAATGGAGATCTACCCAGAGACCAGCTGATGAAGAATGGAGTATTGTCCATCAAATTGTTATTCCTCCGTGTTACCGTGATGAGATCTTGAAAATTGCTCACGAGATTCCGGTTGCAGGTCATCTTGGCATCAGAAAGACTCAAGCTACATTTTTATTGGCCTAAGCTACACCAAGATGTGGTGAAATTCTGCAAGACGTGCCATACGTGTCAGATGGTGGGGAAACCACAGCCATCAATCAAGCCTGCACCGATGATGCCGATTTCTGCATTTGATGAGCCATTTACGAGAGTCCCAGTGGATTGTGTTGGTCCTCTCACCGCGGACGAAATCCGGGCATCAGTTTTTGTTAACCATAATGGATTTGTCAACCAGATTTCCAGAGGCCATTTCACTGAGGCAGATAACAGCCAAAGTTGTTGTTGAGGCTCTTATGCAGTTTTTCACAAGATATGGTTTACCAAAAGAAGTGCAGTCCGATCAGGGGTCTAACTTCATGTCGGGTGTATTTCAGGAAGTCCTGCGTGAGCTGGGGATCAAGCAGTTGAAATCATCTGCATATCACCCACAGTCTCAGGGAGCTCTGGAGAGGTACCACCAAACCCTCGAGAATATGATAAGAGCATACTGCGAGGATTTCTCAGAAGATTGGGACAAAGGAATTTCCTTTCTGTTTGCCACTAGGGACTCACCGAACGAGTCAACTGGTTTTACTCCGTTTGAGTTGGTCTACGGAGTGAGGGGGCCTTTGAAACTAATTAAGGAGAGATTGTTGGCAGAGGAGGATAGGACCAATCTGCTCGACTATGTGTCGAACTTTAAAGAGAGGTTATCCAAGGCGTGTTCTGTGGCACAAGAACATCTCAAGGTGTCTCAACGGGTCATGAAGACAAGAGCAGACAAGAAACCTGAGGTCCGCATCTTTAAACCCGGCGAGAAAGTACGAGTGCTGTTGCCTCTGCCTGGCGAGCCCCTTAAAGCGAAGTTTAGTGGGCCCTACTGTATTCAAAAGAAACTCAATGATGTTAATTACGTAATCAGTACCCTAGACCGAAGAAAGAGCCAAAGAGTTTGTTATGTTAACATGCTCAAGAAATATTATGAGCGTGATAATTTTGGTCAACCAGTGGGGGTAGCTGTTATTGAGTCAAAACCCGACCTTGACAATTCATGTAATGAAGACCTTGATAACAAAAACGTCTGACCTTGAGTTTTTCGCTGTACAGCTTTCAAATTCTGAAATTCTGGCTAACTTGGATGAAATCCTTGGCCATTTGCACAATGACCAACGGACAGATTTATCAAACCTACTCCAAAAGTACGAGCAAATTTGTTCTGATAAACCGGGCCGTACGTCGGTGGCAGTTCATGATGTTGATGTAGGAAATTCAAGGCCGATAAAACAGGCACCCTACCGACTTAATCCTAACAAATTATGGAAGGTTCGGGAAGAGGTTAAGTTCATGATAGAGCATGACATTATAGAACCTAGACAGAGTTCTCGGAGTTCTCCCATTGTCATGGTATCAAAGCCTGACGGTATTCTTAGGTTTTGTATAGATTATCGAAAAGTCAGTGCAGAAACTAAAACTGATTCATATCCTATCCCTATGTTAGAAGACTGCATTGATCGGGTGGGAAATTCTGCATTTGTCAGTAAAGTAGGCTTGTTAAAGGGATATTGGCAAGTGCCCTTGACTGACCGAGCCAAAGAAATTTCTGCGTTTGTGACACCCGATGGTGTAAATTTTCTTTCTTTATGGGGAGAAGTTACACACACAACCCCGGGTCCACCTGCCTCGTCCGTTCGTCCGTTTCTCATGCTTCTCGGACAAGCCCCCAATTGTCACAACCCCGGGTCCACCTGCCTCACGCGCAGTGCGTCTGGGCCATGTCACTCACAAGAAACACACCAACCAATAATTTAAACTAAAACTTCTCGTTTAGGAAGACAATAATATTAAAATATTTATTTACACTATGTACAATTAATTACAACAAACAGAGCATCTATTAAAGTCCAAATAAATAATGTTGGACTCAATTATACAAAAATGTAGTTTTAAATTATAATTTCAAAACCACCACCACCGGAAGTTAAAATCTACCGCCCAAAATGTTTGTTTTCCCCGTTCACGATCACGGCTCCCGTCTAGGTACGACGATCTAATTGTAAACGCCATGGTTGGAGAGATGTCTAGAAAGAGAGTCATCGTAGCCATGATGGGCGATAGCTTCGTCTCCAAAGACTTAAAATCTTTGTCTCCAACAAAGTTGAATCCAACAAAGGGAGCCCTGGGAAAATATAGAATAATCCAAAACTACTACTAATAAGCCCGAAACCCTTCCGACCATTTTAAAGCAGCTTATACTTTAAATAACAAATACATATCCAAAACGTAGTTGACGGTTTCTTGAACCCCCATATTGAAAGGTACCGAAATTATAGAACATTCTTTAAGGAAATACATATCGTTCAATAAATAAATATACATTCAACTTACAGTTTAGCTGGCTCCCTTGGGCATAAATACGGGATGTAGGGCTCTAGACTCAAGAAAATATATAACTATTTTGCGGAACAAAATCTCTTCCAGGCTATAAATTGCTTGGCTACCGCCACTCCTCCCCAAAGCGTAGTCCGACGCTTTCTCTCACATTTTACGGCTATCGCCACAAAATACTGGCGAAGTTTGTCCCAAAAGATTGATCAAACACTTGAACAACTATTAGAGCTACCGCTCTCTCTGTGCTACCGCACTCACTCCCAAGATTTCAGTCTTCTCTCACCCCCTCGATATCCTAACGTATTTATACCCGGAGTTTCTAACCTCTTGAGCAATTATTAACCAAGTAAATTTCCCAGCACAACGCACATGAACAAAACAAATCTCCCGCTGAAACCTTATTTGAATAGTGACGTGTATCCCCACCCGAAACGTTTGCATATAATTTACATCTAATTTACATTTACTTTACATTCCGTTCTGGGGCGTGAACATTTTGCTGTGATGACGTAAAAGTAAGTAAAAAATATCGCCCTCTTGTGACATTACCCCCCTTTTAAGATATTTTTATACAAACGCAACTATTTTCTGTAGTACATGTCCTTGAAATAGTCAAATAACTTATCGTCTGTGCTTACGGAAATATCTTCTTCTTTTTTTACAAACTTCCGTCAGACTTAACTTAGTCCGTCTTTCATTTAAACACACATTTTCCATAAATGTCTTGTTTAAATTAATTATAAATTTACACAAAGGTACATAATCTAGACTTGACAGTCAATTGCAATTATTTACACGGGCAACCTCAACCAATTAACATTGTGCTGGACATCGACTCAGAAAGTCCGCAACGTTGTTGTCCGTTCCCTTTATTGCTTTTACAACATATCGATATCGCTGTAACGCCAAAGACCATCTCATTACTCTACTATTACTGTTCTTAGCTTGTGATATGTAGGTGAGAGGACGATGGTCAGTTTCAATACAGAATTCCTTACCGTACAAATACAATTTATACTTTTCTACGGCCCACACAAGCGCTAAACATTCTTGCTCAATGGTAGAGTATGCTAGCTGTCGGGGAAGTAACTTCTTGCTCGCGAAACTTATGGGAAATTGCTCTTCTCCATCGCTCTGCATTAAAACTGCCCCTACGCCTAGGTCAGATGCGTCTGTGCGCAAAATGAAAGTCTTGGCAGGATCCGGTAAGTGTAACACAGTTGCTGACGCTATACAAGCTTTTAAATTGTCAAATGCACGCTCTTGCGCTTGACCCCATTCTAATTTATTTGGCTTTTTGCCTTTTGTAAGGTCTGTTAAGGGACTAGCAATGGCTGCAAAATTAGGAATAAAGCGTCGGTAATACCCAACAAATCCTAAGAAGGAACGTACTTCTTTATTGCTAGTAGGTCTTTTAGTTAATCCTATTGCTTCTACCTTACTTGACTGGGGTTGAAGGAACCCTTCTCCAACTACATGCCCTAAGAAATCTATACTCTCGTACCCTACAAAGCATTTTGTGGGGCGGGCGGTTAGACTAGCCGACCTCAGCCTATCTAGTAATATAATAATATAATGCGCCTTGAGCACCACTTAGTTGGTGGATACGTGCGCTATATAAATCCACATTATTATTATTATTATTATTATTAGTAGTACCTCTGTCAATACTTGCACATGTTTTTCCCACGTACCTGTAAATATACAAATGTCGTCAATGAAGTTGATTAAATTGGATAGACCACTGAGCAGATTCCTCATCATTCTAGTGAAAACCGCAGGAGCGTTGACCATGCCAAAGGAAGAACCTTGAACTGAAAAGGTCCGTCTCCCGTTACAAACGAACTTTTCTCCTTATCCTGTGAACAAATCGGAATTTGCCAATATCCCTTTGATATGTCAATTTTAGTGAAATACTTACCTGGGGATAGCTTGGCCATAAGATCATCGATGTTTGACATTGGTTCTGGGTCGAAAACTGTGATATGGTTAAGTTTGCAGAAGTCGACGCAGAATCGATTGGACCCATCCTTCTTCCTAACTAACACTAGGGGTGAGGCATATGGTGCTGTAGATTCTTCGATGATATCAAGTCTCAACATCATTTCTACTTCCTTCCTTATCGTGTCTTGTACAGCTAGTGGCACTGGATATGGTTTAGATCTGATTGGAGATGCAAAATCCTCCATCCAAAGGGCACATTTTGGGAAATATTCAGCACTGTTGTTAACTGCTACTTTCACCTCTTCAAATGGGACAAAATTACTACCTGGCAAGAAGTACAGGCCATAAGTGCTGAATATGAAAGATCAACGAAAATGCATGATGCATTTTGAAGATAAGGGCATGTTTCCAAAAGTACATTGATGGATTTTGGAGGATTCACTAAGGTTCCTAGACAGAATACCTAGGGCGGTTAGGGTTAATGTTTGCTTTAGGCGACCGGTACTTCATTCCTTCATGTTCACCACAAAAATAAACTCGCTTGTAACTTGCTTGCAATCCTAGTTCGAGGGATTTATCCTAAAAGCAAAACTTTGCGTGTTAGTTATAAATATTTGTCAAACATTCATTTCGTAGATTTTTTATTTTCTTAGAGAAAGTGATATTTTAAATGTTTTCATGTTGAACTAAAGTAAACACTTAGGCCTATGTGCTTCAGTTTCCAACCCAGCAGGATCTTTATCAAAGGCAAACAAGACTTTAACAATTTAATGTGAATTGTAAAACTTTCAAATAGTGCAACCGACCGATCGATCAGTGATATACATGTATACTATTAATTAAAAAAAAAAGCGCGTCACCACACCGATTTTGAAGCCGACCGATGACCAAAAACCGGAGACTTTTTTTGGGGGGGCCTAAGATCTTAATGTTTGAACTTACTTCTCGTTATTCATGGCTTCTTTGTCTTTATTTTCAGGTGGTAGCGGTGGCAACGTGAAAGTTTTCGTTCAAACGTAAGTTCCCCTTCATTTGTTTAGCATGTTTGGTCATTTTGGCCCGTAATGCACACATAAATGGTCAAATAGGCATAATTATAGGCATTTAGTAAGTTACATCATGTACATGCACATGCATGCATCTCTATTTCATCGTCCTGGAATTTTGATTTAATCAATGCACTATACTATTTTCCTTCCCAGTGACGTATTTCACGAATAATATGAATAAAACACCCATAGTATATCGTCCCTAATTTGCCATAGTGACCAATCCCGAATTGTTGGCATAGTGACCAATGCGGTATTGGTCACTTTGCCAAATTACAAAATAGCCAGTTAGAGCATGCATTTCAAATGACGAATGCACTATCTCCAAAACTATATAAGGAATATATGCATGTAGATTAGATACAATGGTAGGTCTCTTCCTGAATGTACTAATGGGCGGGAAACTTGTTTATTTCGAACACTGTT
>CM055826.1:2024615-2050577 GCA_029582265.1 Zoroaster sp. YZ-2022
TTCATAACCATACATTCCTCAAGACACGCATGATGTGACATTGGCCTTCATGACCTTAGCACGCAGTAGTGTCTGGAAAATTGTTTACCACTTTGATTGTATTCGCTTGTATAGTGTTCGTATGTATTGGCTCAAGTTCATTTGAACGGCCAAGATCTGCGTAATTCACGCGCCTCTAGCTCAGAGCGTGACGATCAGATCTTCAGGCTATGGCACGAAATATTACTATACCTCATACATATTCATGATCGAGAGCCGAATTCTCACTGGTCCATTCACCGTCACGTGCCAGATGCTATTTTGGCTATTTACCAAGCGCCTGCGAGTATTCACGCACAGGGTAAATACGCATGCGCAGTAGTGCGTAGTAGACTGTCGCATCGGGGAACAGTACCGGCGGGGAAATAGTCCCAACGATCTGTTCCCCGCGCGCCGCGGCGCGCGGGGAACAGTCGCACGGGCGTAGTACGCATGCGCGAACATCGCCCTAGCTACATATATACATGATGAAAAGATGGCGGCACACGTAAATGTAATTTCGCGTTTTCTCCAGCTCAATGATGCCGAATTTGAGAATATTGTGAATATATATGAGGTATAGTAAAACAAATAATATCGACTGTCCACCCTCAAACCATGTTATATTTGTATATTGTAAGCATTGAGCGCCATTTTTTATGGACGGCCATCAAGGACCAACAATTTTAAACATGTTACAAACAGATTCTGCCCACAATGAAACATTTTACACCGGAGGTATTTAAGAGCAATATATCTTGGTAAAGTATGTTGATTTTATCAGTGTTTTTCACTAATTACAGTATTTAAAACAAACATTGAATTTCCGGTTTTATTTTGCACTGGCGACTGCCCATAGTTTGGCAAACGTTACTATGGCTGTGACGTAGGACATTATCACTGGTTAACCATTGGCGTGCGCTACTAGCTCCATTCTAGTATTAACGGTTACCAGGGAAAAGTTTCACTTTGAAAATTTCTAACAAAATGGCCGCTGAGATGTCCTTTTTCAGGTAGAAAAACTCTTCATACTTAGTACATTTTACCGCTAGAGGGATACGATATGCACGAGGCGAATAGCGCACGAGTTGTTACGCGTTGACCAAAATGAGTACGAATTAGTAAAAGTACCAGTTTTTCCATGCGGTGAGGCTGCATGTATTTTGCATAAATATGTGACATGCATGATGAGTGGTGCGCAGTGACTACTACTCTGTAGTAATACACATGCAAGTATGGAATTTTATTTTATTTTTTTATTCCGTCCTCCGACCCTGCCAAATGTTCGTAATCCAATAACTAAATAAAAAAGTTTGCCTAAGCAGCAGCGTTTCCCAGAGTCCGGCATTCTCCTGAAGACGATCATAGCTTACTGATCGGAACATCGAGTTGTAACCTCCAGCTCTTTTCAGAACTAATTACTACTCAAAAGAGAATTTTCACGTGTGACCGCACACAGTCTTTACTGATCTTTTCCACCATGCAAAACTACACATCTTGCATAATTATTGATGATATACCTTTATATTTGTTTAATTTACAGTTCCAGTGGGACACGTTGAGCTAATGGACAGAGTAACTGGAAGTAACATCTATAGGAGTAACTGAAATGTGTGAAGTAGCTATTATAACATTCCATAAGACATTCAACGGATTCGAATTAATATTCAAACAATAATAATAAACCTACCAATTAGAGCTTGATATGCCTAAATTCAAGATAGTTTATCATTTATAGGCTAAATATTAGAATAATACCAGCTATGCCATCCATTCATGTTGTCTTGAAGCCACTGTAGATAATACAGTGGGGGGGGGGGGTGGAAGCAAATCTGTCGACTGACATCGGTGGCATAGCGAGGATTTTCAGAGTGGGAGGGGAACATTTCATGTTGGTAAATTTATCCACACAACACTAACGTTGCTCAACGGGGGGTGGTTAAGTCAAATACAGTGTATTACAAAGGAAAAACAGCTCGGCAAATGTTCAGCGATTAGAAATACGAGATATACATAGCTCAAGGTTTGCCGACTGATAATTTATTCTGGACCAACCCTTGATCTAGTACCTTTGATGCCGACAGAGGCTCGAATTGCCAACCGAGAGAAATTATTGGGTCCCCCCCCCCCCGCGCTCGCTACGGCATACGATTGTCATAAAACAGTTATAAACAAATTAAAATAAATAAATAACAAACCTTTCACGCCCACCTGAATTATCTTTGTCAATGTAATAGCAAACCATTGTATTCTTGTGTCTTATAAAACACTGGTGGTTGGGATCTTTCTAGTAGTGAAAGTATAATTTCAAAGTTTGAAGTACACAATGTAATGGCTTTACTCGAATTTCTACAGCATTGTCTGCTGGTTATTTTATAATTGTTAGATTGGACGGACTGTTTGTTTTTTAAGGACAGTGAAACATTGATAATTTCTAAAGGTATCATTTCTGTTCTTGAATAAAGATATACATATAAACAATTATCCTGTGAGAGTTTCAACTTATTACGTTGTTATGGTACATATATCATGAAGGAGACGGAAAGATTTCCAGAATTGTTTGATACCATCATGAACTTTGAACCAAATAAGTTTGATTTAAAACCTCCAAATTAGCAATACGGCTTCAATGGAATATTTTAAGTATAAAGCAATCAACTTTTCACACCAGGGTCAAGTAGTGAAAAGACGGACAGGGTCAAATAGTGACAAGATAGACAATGGGTCTCGTCTTTGTTTCCTCTGGTCTGAGCCTCAACCAGGATGGAAGAAATGGGACGTTTTAGTTAATGTAAAACGGTATAATTATACGCACTTTACGTGAGCGGACTGCAAGTTTGTGAGACCAAGTTTGTGTAACGACATCATATATCTCAGGATGATGACATGGTGAAAGTGGGATGTCGTCTTGCCGAGATAATTTATCTGAGGATGTCGTCCTAAAATGTCTGTTTAAAAAAATTAATGTAGGTCTCATTCAGTGTGGTTCATGACATACCAAATTCTCAAATACTTGTTGACGCTGACTACATTGTGTTATTTGGCTGTCATGACTGTCCTATCATAAGAAACCTGCAACAACTTGAATTAACAGTGGTTTGATTCATGTGTGTACAAAGATGTGTGCATTAGTAAGCATATAATGTAGTTTGCCTACCACCAGTCGGCAAGTAGTATGATTGTGACATACAAAGAGCTATTCAGTAATTGCATAGATAAAAAACAAGATAGCTGCATAGTGCACAGGCGCAAGCCTATTCGCATAATACATGCTTGTCCTAGCTAATGATCAAAATACTGCAAAACTGACCTTTGCTCCCAGATATTGTATATCAATGTTACAACCACACTCAACAAAGGTTTGCTATTTTGTTCATTATTTTTTTTTTTCAATTTAATAACACATATAACTATTTCATAATTTTAAAATACACAGTAACATACAGGGAAATATAAACTGTAGTGATTGCTAGTTTGATCAAGAAGCAATGCCTGCGTTGTAGTACATGTAGTCTATGCAGTATGTAACCTCGGCAGTTGTATGTGATTTCATTATGGTATTCATTTGATACAGCTGTGCATGTAAACAAATATGGACAATTTAGCAATGTATGTTGCTTCAACATTTAATACAAAGAATGTCAAAATGTATGTTTTATGGTAGAGGGGTTCCCATGTGAGTTGTAATGATATGAAGTCAGCATTTGTATGTTGTGATAATAGCTTGTTTTGATGTCCTGTTTGATTGTTATTTCTTTCAAATGTACCGTTCCAAAGACACCCTCCCTATTCATTTCTCAAGAACGTCAACTTACAAGATCGTAAGATTTCATTTTGTATTTTATCAGTTCAAAGCAAATTAACAATAAATAAGTGATACCATAACAAATTAGTTACCTAATTATGTATTAACATTTCTCTACCAAAGTTGAGAAATTAGAGCATTGTGGAGTGCCATGGCCAGGCGGTTTAGTTCATCAGATTTGTGTTCTGATGGCCGAGTCATCAGAATGTGGGTTCGAATCCCGACTGCGCCTGTGGTGCTTATGTCCTTGAGCAAGACACTTTACCATAATTGCTTCTCTCCACCTAGGAGTAAATGGGTACATGTGAGGGCAGAGTTGGTTGTTGTGTTTGGTAAGCCCATATGTGCCGAAATAGCAGCAATTGAGCTGTATACTCCCCAGGGAGCTGAGATGGTTTCAGGAATGATTTATGCGCCTGATGAGCAGGGGTAATAATGTAATGCGCCTTGAGCACCAGTTTGGATATGTGCGCCATAGTCCACATTATTATTGTCGTCGTCGTCGTCGTCGTCGTCGTCGTCGTCTAAATCGTTTTTTTGTAAGCCAAAATTGCTGGATCGATTGGAATTCTGCCGTGCTATATTTTAAGAAACAACTTTTTCACATAGGGGTTTTAAAAGGTGTGCATGATTTGTGCGATAACTAAACTAGGTAGCTGCTGCTATCACCAACTTGTTTGCATCATGCAGTGTAAACACGTTTGGCTAAATGTTGGTATAAATCCATAGACTTTAATAGTACTTCCATTGGACTTTTCATTATTAAATGTCTATATTGTGATATTGTACGAAAAGGGGTGCACGCTCCATGACCCATGCAATGTTGTGGCTACCTGCCTTTGCGGAGGGGTGTGCCCTTTCCCATAAAACTCCAAAGATGTCAAAGTCAAATACATAACACAATCCAAAATAACTTTTCTTATACATTACGTCAGTTTGCACTGACCTTGCAATCACTACAACAAACATGGATGTACATGTACCATGGAAAGGCAAGTATGCCTAATAACCTCAGTCCTCCAAATCCTTCACTTTAGCAAAGAGCATGTAGCATGTAACCTCAATCCTTCAAAATCCTTCACTTTGGCAAAGATGATTTGGGAGGGTTGGGGTTAAAGAAAACATCATCAAGTGTAAGATTTTTACCATACAAAGTCCTGTCCTATAATGAATATTAAAGTGAATCTAAATCAGGTTTATATTTATTGTGAAGAATGGAAGCTTGCTCCATGTGTTTATCATGGAGGTTACCATAAACATTGGTTGAGAGGAACGTTTTCCCTTAACTGCTTTTTCTTATGAAATGTATCAGAATTTTATAAAAATTTAATTTTTTGTAATTATTTAGCCCATCAAAACATAAATGTTATTTTAAAAAAGTACCATAAATGTTTCTTTTTCAAACTATTTGTGATTTTACGACGCAACGTTCATCAGCCCCAAATATTATGACAACCTCCATGAAATGACCAACCTGATTCAGTGCTCATAATGAAATGATTTACTTTCTTGATAATATTTAAATGTTTGAATTACTCTCATATTTGCAACACAAATCTGCTCCACAAGACATGATAGGTATTTGTATAAACCTCTCTTATAATACCAAATATTCAAGTACTTTTTACAAGTATATTGACAAACAATATCCCACATTACCCAAAAATGATTTTATTTCTTGATATAAAACTCATTGTAGCTCGTACAATCTAACAATTTTCTTACATAATTATATGATAGTGCTGTATATATATATATATATATATATTTTTTTTTATATATATATATATATATATATATATATATATATATATATATATATATATTAAATTATACTTTGTTATATAAAAACTACAATGAAATCTCATCCATGATACAGTTATATGGCAGGCACTTGTGGCAGATTGAACACATTGTTACACTACAATGAACAATGACAATAGACGTACACATTCTTTTGAAGTATAATTCTGATAACGTTCAGATAAAATATATAATTGCAGAGGATTACAAATTTCTGGCAACTGGATTAATCTTTCTATGAGATTATACAAATCATAAATATCACTATATTTGTATACACTTGATTCTGGTACTGAAGCTCGCTCAGACATATAATACACATCTTAATAATTACAATAACTCTTATTAAATGAAAATATATAAATGAGAGTGACTGTGTGAAATGATACACACGTAAGTTAGGTATGATTAAGTTTAACGTTTTTATGAATGAATTAACTCACACCAGCTGATGTCCAATCACATGTATGATGGTAAAGAAGAGGGCATGCAATTGGCCAGTCAAATGAAGGGTGATAACCAATGGTTTTCTCTTAGCCAATCAAAGCCATGATGGTATTGGAGGAGGCAAATGAAATGGCATAGAAACGAAGGATGTCTACATCCTTCGTTTCTAATGGAATCCTGGTTAAAGGCAGAAAGTTTAAGATCTGTTATTTGGCACTTGCATAATTCTGTATGACTGAATCTGAGGTATGGTTTAAGGATAATAAAAAGGGTAACTCCAGTCACAAGTTGCTTGGAATAATTTGCAGAGGAAAGAACCAATTGACAATTGCTTACAAATAGTGAAGTGACATCAGTGGTGCTTTGTTATTATTACAAGGTCAGGCAGGACAGCCAATCACGCAGGTTAATTCTTCCCAACAACTATTTGTGACTGGAATGACCCTTTGAACGGATTGTGGGTTACGTGGTCGATTTAGAAGGAGAGGCATATACACCCATCACAACTTCTAAGTTTCCCCTAATATTTTTTTAGAATATCTCAACAAGTATTGCATGAATTTTAAACATTCAAAAAGCAAATGACAGAATGACATGTTCTACACAGCTCGTAATGAAATGGTTGAAATATCAATCATGCATGCACAATTGACAGTGATTTGAATGAAAATTCAGCTGAAAAAAAAGTTGCAGTACAAAGCATTGCTTCAAGGGCATGTTACACATGTAGTTTTCTGTAAGAACTCAGTGCATCAATAACAATGGTATTGATGGCTGTTTCATAATGAGAAAAGAATATTCAAAGAGCAACAAGCAACATGCATGTCCATTGTTTTAGAAGGGTAGAGCAAGAGTTTAATATGGAATTGGTCCTCCATTATTCTCCATAACTGCTATACTGCGCCTGACTCCCGTCTACCCAGTAATATTTCTGTGTCGTTTGATTTGTGAAGCCGATCCAGACATCACAGTAGCCGAATGGCTTAACATACCCTTTGATGAAATCTTCCTCTTGCTGGTTGGGGATTGAAACGAGATGGGCCGCTCGTCCTTGTCGGGAGAGATTCTTACAGAAATCTTCCCAGAAGGATGACTTCGGGTCTTCAATCATGAGATAACAGTTTCCATTGTAGGAATGCCAATGCAGACTGCATTCAGAACAATATTGAGCGGTTGCCATAAGAAGAGTTAGACGCACAGAATTGTAGTCATCAGAAAATTGATGTTGGTATAATGACTCGCCCCCAAACTGTTAAAGTTTATGGGGGCACAGAAAATGTACCCAAGAAGAAAAACAGTTGAATCATGCTTCATCTTATTCCAGATGGTTGTAACATTGTTTTTAATCTTGAAAATAAAAATATTGTTTTCGATTGTTTAAATAAAATTGTATAATTTGGAGAAGCTCTCAAAACTTTTAATTAATATTCTTGAAAGACCAATAAAATGGAAGGTGGTTAAAATTTTTGCAAAAAGTACTTTAAAACTTTGAAATGTGTAAAAATGCTATTAATATTTTGTCAAATAAAAGATTTATTTTCATAACCATGATATTAATGTTTCATTTTCTCAATAATTTTCTACTAACGTCGAAATAAACACCAACAAATTAAGTTGTCTTCGTTCGCTTCTTCTATAAGGAATGGGTCAATTTTGAAGATCAGTATTTCTTAAAAAAATCATTGCAAATGCAAAGCATTCATATATTTTGGTTTCCACAGATAACAGCTTGTTGATGACCAAATTGGGGGGGGGGGGGCATGCCTCCCTGGATCCACCGATGTATAGATAAAGATTCAATACAGGAAAATCATATACCTGTCTAATCATCTCTTTACTCTGTCTATGATTACTCTCTCTATAATTATATTTTAATTATATATTTACTACACGCAAAGTCTCAGTAGACATGAATAATACATTATGTACATTGAGATACCACAGTGTTTGACAGAAATTGATTGATTTGATATCCTTTTTGTCTATTTACCGATTTCGCTTTTCTTAAGATTAAAGGGGAAAAGAGTACCTTAGTAAGCTGTAGCTTTTCTGAGGTATGTTTGGCATACTTGTGCGTGTGTGTGGGCATTATATTTAGAATGTACTTAAGATATAAAATAAACTTTCACATATCGCTTGATTTGTATAAAGTATATATGGATGCATTCAAATACATTTTACCGAAAGTGTATAATAATAATGGAGGCATTTTTAAAGCGCTCTTACACGATGTATCACAGCGCTGTACATTATACTGGCTTTTGCTTATGCAAATGTAACAAGTGACTTGTATACAAACAAATTAATATTAAAATGACCTGACCGATCCTAAGAGCAAAACGCGTTTGTTTGTAATTAATTACTTCACATAATATAACAGATGTTAAAATCTCAAATTATCAAAAACATTTATTTCTTACTGAAAAAGATTAACATTTCGTGAGAATCTTGATTGCTTACGTCTTTGTTTTTGGTTTAAATGTGTATATTGTTCTTTTTCTGGTAGAAAGAAAGTAAATTACTTTCAGAGTCATTTCACAATATTTGACCGATACATGGACAAAGCGTACTCTTTAAAAAATGTATTTAGATTGAAATTCATTCCAATCGACCGAGGGACAAACTGCGAAATATTTGTTCGTAAATAATTTCAACCCATTATAGTGAAATTCGATGTAAACGTTTTAACAAGTAGCCTGTTTTTAGAGTGTCAAATATATTGCTGGACAAATAATTTTCTCATTTGAAAGCAACTGTATCTCATCGAAATGTACCGACTTAAAGACAATAATGATGTGATAAAAATAAACACACAATCTACACATCTTGAATTACACACCACAAAGCTGCTGCTTGATCAGTTATTGAACAGATTGTTTGAAAGTTACATTGGTTTTTCTCCTGATTTGGGTGAAGTTGTCCTCCAGATTTCTTCCTTATTTAGTGTTTTTTGTCTCCAGTTCAGTTCTGTTGATAATTTGAGTTGGGTGAAAACACATTTGGTGTTTTGACATCTAGCCGGATTGGATGGTTAAATTAGTCTAGAGAGTATCAGGTTCATAACAGTGGATGTCCAAATAACAGTTAATTTCCTAGAAAGACCCAACATTCTTGAACTAAAAGTCCTAAAGTAAATTAGTATTGTTTATTGCAAACGGTTTGCATACCTGCCAATAATCTTACAGATGAAAGGAAAAGTTCCATCACAACTGAGGTCAGCCCAACTATTTCTGAAACGCAGTATGATACATATGTTATCCCCTTCCTCGTCTGGTTGCCCATCTCTCCATTTCACATACTGTGCTTTGCTCCCGTCTACCCAGTACAATTCCTGGCTCGTATGATTCAATGTGGAGCCGATCCAGACTCTAGAGTAGCCGTATGGATCAGCATACCCTTGGATGAAATTTTCCTCTTGCTGGTTGGCGATTGAAACGAGATGGGCCTCTCGTCCTTGTCGGGAGAGACTCTTACAATAATCTTCCGCATCCCAGAAGGACTTGGGGTCTTCAATCAGGAGATAACAGTTTCCACTGTAGGAATGCCAATGCAGACTGCATTCAGAACAACATTGAGTGGTTGCCATAAGAGTTAGTCTGATGAAACACACAATGTAAACGGCTGGTATTTTAGCCATCTTATAAGTATGTTTCACATGCAGTGTAATTCCACGAACTATTCAGTCCATCATATCTTTGAATGTTGTGCTCTTCGAGTTTCGTTATTGAGACAGTCGAATCTTGCAGTTTGCTTTCTTCCAAAATTGTTCAAAATTAGCTTATTTTCTTTCCCGTTACGGGTTCATGAAGTCTCTGCAATATTGATCAGCATTTGCGCTGCAGCGATCTCTTGATGTACCAACACTTTTGAACTGGGTGTGTCACGTCTCGTTAAATTATCATACTGAGGTGCACGCTATTGTATCCTCCAATAATATGCACACTGATTGGTTTACTTGGCCTAAACTATAGATTTTCAGACAATCACGTGCTTCAGCGAGAACGTAGGTTACGCTCCATAAGTATGTCAGGGACCTGTACTTGGAACAATTGGTTTAAACGGAGCCTTGTACATACGGATCTGGGTACCAGACTATAGTGTATATTTATCCTGAATGTAAACATTTTCTAAATTATGCCAGCGGTAATCATTGGCAATAATTTAAGTTATTTGGATACAACTTCCTGTAGACCTTTCCTATACAAAGACGCACAGATTACAATAACACGACAGCTATTACAGGCTAATTGCCTGTATGCTAGTATACGGTAGTCGACTGGTTAATAAACGTCCATTGTTGCCGCTTTCCACAGCAGTGATTTTATCGAGCCACGCCATTAGCAAGGTCACTTTAGAGGAGCTACAAATTAAAGTATTTGTGAAATTCAATGATTAATATATGAATGACCTATTTTCTAAAATGATTAAAATGTGTATGCCTAAAATACGATTATATTTATTATATTAAATTGTGTAAAATGCATTTATATGGAAAACTGCTATTGGTAATATCCAGTAAAATCATTCAATTCAATTGAACATTGAGCGGCGGCAGCACGCGAAAGGTAACCAGTAGTATGACAAATAAATTAACTGGTATTCTTGTCATCTCATATAGTTAAGCGTGTCATCTCATAAGCAGTGTTTGAGGTCATAATACAGTTCAGTTTATATACTGGTATAATATTAAATCAGTGTTCCTCAGTAGAGCTCCCGTTTTAATTAATGAAGAGGTCAAATTTTGATTTCTACTTCAGTCTCTGTGTGGAACCTCAAATAGAAACCATACTCTACATCTGCTGATATTCCTATCCATACATTGTTCAACAAGTCAATTCAATAATAAAATGCCAACTGCTTACGGTGAGATATCAGTGATATCACTGCCTCTGATGAGCTGCAGTGATGGTATACACCGAAGTTAAAGACAAGCTGACACTGAAGGTGTGCATGTGATTGACTGTATAATTGTATTGATTGGAGCGTATATAATTATGTCAAGTACTAATCACCCAAAACAAGGTTTTCATTGTATGCTCTAATACATATAGGCTAATTATACAGACAGGGACCGGCATTGATCTTTATTCATTGGGGATTGTTAAAGGGAAGGTACAACTGTGGTAATGTGATATCATTGGCACAAGTGCTTTACCGACCGAGTAGGCCTATACTTACTCTCTTTGAATCAAAATATACATTTAATAACCAACCTGGAAAGTTTCATCCTAATACGTTGTGTCCTTCAAGCCAAAAAATGTCTCCAGTTTCTGGTCATCGGTCGGCTTCAAAATCGGTGCAGTGACGCACTTTTTTTGCCAACGGGGAAATAAGTGATACATTGTATACGCGGGGACCATATTTCCTATATACAAAGTATAGTGGCTAAAAGAGGCCTCACTAATCGGGCAAACGTTCATATCCCTATGTGAAAAAGTCGTTTAAAACACAGCATGGCTTAATTCAAATCAATCGTTAGCAAATAAATAAATAAAAAATAAATAAAATAATAATAATAATTATTATTTTAGAAAATAGGTCATTCATATATTAATCATTGAATTTCACGAATACTTTAATTTGTAGTTCCTCTAAAGTGACCTTGCTAATGACGCAGGTCGATAAAATCATTGCTGTGCAAAGCGGCAACAATGGACGTTTATTAACCAGTCGACTATAATGGATACCGCTGTCATAATTTAGAAAATGTTCACATTTATTCGGATATCGCTAGAGGGCATCTTTGAGTAACCTTCCATTGCCATCTAATACGCAGGGGTGCACCCCCACTACGCATGCGTCAATTTGAAATGCTAGCGCGGCCCACATTTTTGGTGCGCACGCGCATAAACAACAAATAACCGACTGCCATGATGTTGTCGATCAGTGAACACGGCAGTCAGTTGTTGTTTATACGCGTGCGCACCAAAAATGTGGGCCGCACTTGCATTTCAAATTGACGCATGCGTAGTGGTTTCCCCCGTTTTCGGTGGGAGATTCTACGGAATTCCCAAGACTGTGTTTGATAGTGGTTCGTTCGTGTAGCGCCATGAGATCGTGTATCATAAACATACAAAACAAGACCATTTATCATAAAGTGTGTGTCCCAATTTTTCTGAAAAACAAAGATTTGAGGCCCATACATTTGATGGATTGTGTAAAAATGGCCCAATATCATAACCTGGGTTCGTTGACTTACAAATGTGTGTTTTTTGGATACACTAGGCCCTGGCCTGAAAAAGTGGTCCTAATTTGATTTCAAGCGTAAGGCCTTTTTCCAAAATCGCTGCTTTTCAATGTGGTCATTTTCACTACCGTAGAGGGTGGTTTTCATTGGGATGAGAATAACTCGATGGAAACCTGGACTATCCGCAATAAGTTGAGAAGAAAATAAAAGGTGATTATATCGATCAATATTTTTGGTTTTAAAAACTATACGACTTCTGGATATTTGTTAATGATTTTTGAATATTTTGTATTTAGCACTGTTTACTATGGGAGTTTATTTATTGGGGTGCACCAGCAGTGGCGTAGCTACCTACTTAGGAGGCGGAGATCACCCCTGCCCCGTCGTATATTTAAGCATATTCCTTCCTCCATGATTTAAGGATACACGTATTTTTCAGTATAATAATTATTAAAGGAATATGTCATTATGATTCAGTGTGTTGTTCGTTTATT
The DNA here is from genome assembly GCA_029582265.1 of Zoroaster sp. YZ-2022. Lineage (NCBI taxonomy): Eukaryota > Metazoa > Echinodermata > Asteroidea > Forcipulatida > Zoroasteridae > Zoroaster > Zoroaster sp. YZ-2022. Next base: position 2,037,370 of record CM055826.1, read on the forward strand.
CATTACGGAAGAATACCAAGTGTTCAAGAGGTGATTATTTACAGTTCAGACGGGTCTGGGTCTGTTGTGTTGTGACTAGCCTTGATTAAGGCGCGTTGGAACGGTTTGGTAGCCCCTATAGGTTTTCTGAGGTATATTTGTACATTGTTTAAATTGAGGATTATTGCAGTCAGCAGGGCCGTAGCTAAAGGGGGGAGGGTCTCAGTCGGGAAGTTAACCACCAAATCAAACCATTGAAGCAGGGTTGTAGTTTTGTGCTAGAGGTGAATTCATTTCTGGAGGAAATTTCTCACGCCTTCCCCTCCCCTCATTATAGGCGATTTTTCGGGGAAAACCCCCAAACTTTTTTTTTCATTCATCGTTTCAGTCCAACTCAAATTACATGCAGTAAATCAATCAAATTATTATGAAAAATCGTATCTCCTGAAACATCTTAATCTTCATTGTGTCATGATCTTAAATAACATTAATTATCTGAATGCACCGATTTTGATTTCCCCCCTTTATACGACAAGTTATTTTCATTCGATCTTGATAGTACATGTAAACGGTACATGCCTTTCTTCTCAGTTCTTTGGAATGAAATGTGTGTAGGAAAGAATGCGCGACACTCAATGAGCAAAGTTAACGTGAATCACAAACCGAAATCCCCCGTGTAAAACTCTAGTTACGGTAAAAGTCATGTTTTAAATGTTGGTGCCTTCCAATGTACAATTTTCAGATTAATCTGGCTAAGTAATTGATTTGTAGAATTTCCAAAGTGTTCATGTATTTGCTTTCATACTACATTTCTTTGTCTCTTCAAAAACGTCAGCAATTATCGTAGGTCTAATGAAACTTTAATTTTATGATTTATTTTGATGATAACTATTTTATTACGATTATCAATTATTGATAATGAATTTTAAAAAAATAAAAAATCGAAATGTCTACAAGCTCAAGTCCGAACACCTTTGAGTTTGTAATTCAAAATCGGAAGTCTAGTTTTAAATTTGTTTTCTTTCATTCACATTTCAAATTCGAAACGAAAATGCCAGAATTTGGCGATGAAATAGTCACAAACTTGTGTAACACCCTATTGTTACAATTATACATTAATCACAACGCGTCTTTTAATATACTACTCAAAACAATTTAGGGAACACCGGAATAATCTCAGTTAAAGCAAGATCATTTATTTCAGATAAACACAATGTTTCACAGAATTGATGAGAAACAACTGCACAATGAAACAGATGATAAAGGATGCATGTAGTGATCACACATCATTTCATGACATGACTACTGAAAGAGAGAGGGAATTGCAAATGAAAATCCCGGTTCATTGAACATTTCAAACCTACTTGATGTTAAAATCTGTTGTTCCCTAAATTGTTTTGAGTAGTATATATACAAGACCAAGACCCACATGACTTGTGAACAATCAAATTACATTAAAATTACCTAAAGGTTCATGAAAGCAAAACGCATTTTTTTAAAACTTCACATAAGCGGAAATGTCAACATTTCCTACTTTAAAAGATGTAAAAGATTCCGTGGAATCCTTATAATTATTACGTATTTTTTGTTGGGTTTAAATCTGTACAATTGCTCTATTGTTCTAGTAGAAAGAAAGTAAATTATTTTCAATTAACAAAAAAAGACTTTTTAAATTGAAATTCACTCTTACCTATTGAATTGTAATTGTATGGACAAACTGCGAAAGAGTCGTCCCTATAGTTTCAACCAGTTTGTGTGAATTCAATCTTATTATGTGAATTATGGCTAATTGAATTTAGACCACAGCTGCAGCTAGACAAATACATTGCTGGTTATATATCATATTTGTAATTTACTTTATTTTTAAAAGGAAACTAGAAGTGTACTGATTAAAAACCAAATTGTCTTCGATATAACGAAACAAAAAACACACGGACTATACATCTTGAATTGCATACCACAAAACTGCTGCTTGATCGATCTTGACGATACGTATCGTTTACACATTTTTGTGTTCGTCCTGACAATACAATGTCACACATTTATTTCCATGTTGGCAACAACTTAATCCATATTGAGTACAATAGTACATCACAGATTATTAATATTAAGCACAATTGACAATTATGTTAAGTGTAAATTACAGTTTGACAGGATTTATACATTGAAACTTGGCAGTATTACCAACATGTAAAGAAAATGAAGCATAATGCTTTTAAATCTTCCCCTATGACAGACAAAGACTTAGACATGACGAGGACATGTAACAGACATGTGAGACATAATAACACATAATAACACATGTACATCAGTGTCAACAGTTTGCGTTGATCCATAATGTGACGCGTTTGTTCCTCAACCTGATTGAACAGATTGTTTGAAAGTTGTAGTATTTTTCTCTTGATTTATGTCTGAAGTTTCAGTGAGTTAAATTGTCCCCCAGTTTACTGCCTTATTTGGTATTTCTTGTCTTCAGTTCTGTTGATGATTTGGGTGAGGGAGAACATGTTTGGTGCTTTCGTGACTGGGTATATACCCATGTAACGGTTCATTTCCCAGACAAACCCATTGCAGTCTATCCTAACTGTTGAGTGCCATTGTTTAATGCAAACGGTTTGAAAACCTGACAGGAATCTTGCAGATGAATGGGTGTAGGCCTAATTTAAACCATTCGTGGTCATTTAAATCACCTCCTTTAAGTAGCACGGCACAATATCCTGTCCCATAGATATATTTCCATTCGATTGATAATGTACCCCAACTCCTACAACCAAACACCTAAACAAAAACGAACAATTTCAAGAGTTGTTCGGTGTACAAAAGAACACTTAAAAAACAACAAAAAACTAAAAACAAAAACAAACAAACAAATAAACAAACAAAAATGCGCGTCACCGCACCGATTTTGAAATCGACCTAAGACCAGAAACCGAAGACTTCTTGGGCCTTATATTGAATGCTAACATTTCTGAACCTTAACATGTCTGCAAGTTAGCTACATAATTATATAGCAGTATCAGATGGGGTGAAGCGATTTGTACACCGCAATCTATGTCAGAAATAAACACCTATCAATCCCTGTTGAACTCTTCTGAATCAGCCCCAACATTGGCGTGCCATCCATATGAATTACCGAATGTATTGAATTCTCGCTGTGTCTGGTAAGTCTAGAGGGCAGCTAGACAGCCTTGAAATACTAAAAAAGAAAAGAATAGTGCAATGTTTGAAGCTCGACGTTTGAATAGATACAGTTTCCCTTTTGAAATTGAGCAGGTCAGGTTAGTTCACTTTTAATAAACTCATTGTCAGCTTTGTGTGCAAATATGCCCCCTCTGAAAACAAGTGCCGTGCACCCAGGGATCCCGGTTCTACGGTGGCTAAGAAAAGACAAATCACTATTCTGTTCATACAGCGATCACTGGGCCATCATCGCCTTCATAATTGATTGCCAATCAAATCGTGTTCTACACATCATATGACCCCGCCCCCCCCCCCAATTCAAACAGAGAACCAAATCCTCACAGCTTTTATAACGTTGATGGTCATCACATGCCCAAGCATGTCCATTCGGCTGTGATGCGTACACGTTCGAAGACAAGCAATATAAACAATCATTCAATACTTGAATTGAGTGAACAGCTAATGAAACAATGCTCAAGACATTGGTCATTATTGAATCTTCCTTGGTGGATGTTACCGCTCTGGTGTGCCATACGTTGCGTATAATAGCTGGGCCCGTATACTTCTTTTTTAAATAAAAACACTGGACCCGATCTTTTATCATCCTGTTGTGTTATGTTTGCAGATGAAATTCTTAATTTTCGTACAATCCTCAGTCTACTTACGATGAACGAAAACTCCAACTAAATTAGCGTCTGGTGAACAATTTCATGTTAAACTCTTCACACTGGAGTAATACATTTAATTTGGTAATCTCCATGCCCGGTTTAACCATTTAGGAGATTGTTCTGTTACATTTATATCTTATTTCCAGTATCTTGGTGTCACAAGGTCCATCATGATTGGGACAGAGTGAAAGTTATACAGTAAAAAGGCACCCCCAGGGAAAATGAACACACCAACAAAATGAAGCAGAGGAACATAAAAAAGATATTGTTTTATAATATAATTTAATTATTATTTATAATTTAATTATTACTAACAATTTAATGCAATTCAAGTAAATTTAGATAAATGATAAATTGGAACCCGGTTGTTGATCGTTGTGTAGTTGGCTGGTTAAGCGTTTGGCTGGTTAAGCGTGCGGCGGTGACATGGGAACTCACACTGGATAGAGACCCTTGGCGTGCATCGGCGGATGACATCAGGTCCCCGAGACGGCGTTTGCCTCTTATACCATAGTCAGCGTCGTGCCTCTCCATGTCCCAACCAGACCCCAAAGCCCAGAAAATTATTTTAAAAAATCGACCTTAAAGGTTGTGGCGACTTAGCAGCTTGGCCCCAGTCTCGGCAATCTCAGCTCGGATGTCCTCCAAACCATCGGCTAACAGAGCCGGTATACCCAGAAAACGGCTGATCAGACCTGCATTAGTGGAGCTCAGATCCGTACCCCCAGGGTGGGGTCTCAGGCAGAGGCCTCAGTGCCCAAAGTCATCGAGGCGGTGGTCAAGCTGCTAAGTGTCTCCCAAACCCCTTTACTTTTCTTTATATACTACACCAATAATGAATATTCATTTATCCCATAAATTTGAATAAATATCGATCCAGACATTTGCATGTTTAAGCCAAATAAGGAAATCAATTTCAAAACAGATTCTTTAGTAAACAAAAAGGTGCAGCCCCCTGGCTCGGTGGACATTAACAAAATAAGGATGGCTGCCGGTTCTATAGAAAAGTAAGGTGGTACTGAAAGGACATGATTTCGTCACACCCACAGGATTTAAGTACAGTTATTTATGTTACCTTAAAATGACATTTATACATTAATTCTGAGTTTGTGACACTTGGAATAATAATTGATTCTAACCTCAGCTGAAAGTCAAACGTTAATTATGTTGTTTCAATTGCAAACCGTCGTTTATCATCAATTTGTCACCATAGATAGTTTTTTTCCATTTTAACATCAGTTTGTCTTATGTAAGCTGCAGTAGAATTACCACAAAGGTAGCTGACGTCATAACCCTGGCAAGTGACATGTATTATGTTGGTGATTAGATGCTGTACTGTGGTACTACATAGCTCTACTAAAGGGAGTCACCGGTTCAGTTGCTTACCGTTAAGAACGTCTTTCAAATTCACCTTTGATTGTCGAAACAGCAAAGCTTATCTGTGCAAAAACATGTAAGTGTGTTAAGGCCCATTGGCAATGCTTTATTTTAGTTTACTTGACACAATTTGATGTTAAAATGCCTTTAAAAATGTAGATTCTGTACTCATGCCGACTTTTACCAGTGAACAGTTTATATTGGAATTTGATTAAAATTTTGATTTGCTGTTGGGTCACGTGCCTAATGGCAGACAAAATGAAAGTAGTAACGACTGTATGAAGTAATGCCATAAATAATTTGTTGGATGCCATATTTCGTGTTTGAGAAAACCTGTTTTATTGTCTCGTTTGTTGTTTTGTATATTTAACGATGGATGACATCAGTGAAGATGAAGACTTATATCTACTTGATTCTTCTCATGGTGTGTGTAGGATGTGTCATTGCAACTTACGAGGATAAAGGTAAGTCAACAAATCATGTTCATAGATTGAACTCAATCGAATAATGTTTTCTCAGGAATTATCGCAAAACCAAAGCACTGGATTTGAGGGAAAGAATGTCGTATCCGAATGCCACTTTTTAAGTTTTTTTGGAATTTTCTTTTGTACAACCACTAAGCAGTTAAAAAAGGATTCCATCGATTTTTGGGGGTACAGAAAGCAAAAACTATCTTTAAAATCCACTTTTATGATGGTTTTCGGACTTGATTTCCCTTCTAAAAAAATCCTCCCCTTCAGAAAATAGAAGGATCCTATATATTTGCCACTGCGCATGTACAATGACCGTGTTGGTCACTTATGGGGGAGTTGACAAGATCAGACTGACATGACTGAGGAAGCAATCGTATATGAAAAATGCCTGATTGTTCATGAAATAAATATCCTGTGGTAATTTGAAGTATGCTATATATCCATCATCATCCATATGTTCTCCATTACTAGATAGGTAAGATTTATACATTATTGGTTATATTTAATGAGAAAAAGTGGCTGTTGGATACGACATTCTACACGATTTGAGATTTGTTTTTAATATATACAATTTTTTGTTTATAATTCGTTAATCAATGAGACATTAAAAACATAGTACATATATTGGGATGTAATGTGATTTCGTTTAAATGTATTTTGAAATAGATGAATAATTAACTGTGCGCTATGATTCACTTTTGGAAATAATTATCATCTTTGTATATTATATCAGTACCTTAACTATGGGGAGGGAGGGGGACGGGGGGAGGAAGTGCCCCCCCCCCAGCCGAGGTCTGTGCCCCCCAGCCGAGGTCCGTGCCCCCCAGCCGAGGTCCGTGCCCCCCAGGTTCCCCATTCAGAATTTTGAAAAAAAATAGGTCCCAATTTGAGAGTTCAGGATTCAAGTATTGACATCCCCCGAGAAAAAGTGGTGCACCTCCTAGTGACCCCTGAAAATTGGACCCCAGTTACACTGTATTATATATACACTCTTAAAACTAAAGTGTTGAATCGACCTTATAAGAGTTCGGTGAGTGACAACATTTTTATAAAGTTAAATTCAACGCAAAGAAAGTGTTAAATTAACACAGAGTCAAGTTAAGTATAAATTTATCAATGTGAAGTCATCACTTTTAAAAGTTAAATCCAACTTTATAAAGAGTAGTCAGTGACTGAACTCTTTAAAATGTTGATTCAACACTTTAGTTTTTAGAGTGTACATTTCACGATTCTCAAAAATGACAATAATATGTCAGTCGGGTCATTGTTTGGTACCGTAATCTTCATAATTGTTAAGTTTCTTGTTGGATATTGTGTCATTAATGGGGACGATAAATAGTATAAGGGAATATTGACATTACTGTCATTATATCCAAGCATTTGGGGAACATGTCCACGTCCCCACACTGCAAAAACTGGAATGTTAAAAGAACGCCATTGGTAACAGTTGAAATAACGCTGGAGGTGTCATTAGTTTTATTCTTCCATAGTGTTTGTATTGGGCGAGTTGTTCAATATGAACGTCTCTGGTGTAGTTTCTAACACGGTTTTTGCTGCCCTTCTCACGCCACGCCCCACATTGTATACGGCCATGGCAGAATAGCAATGGTTAGGCAACTGGGGCGTGTTTTCGTGACCACAAACAAGCTGGCATAGCTACGCGAAAACCCGAACGTAACCAGAAAATTGTTTTCAGTTTGCGACATGTTCAATCATCAACCATTTTTGTCTGTGAGTATTCGGTTTAATTTTTTAAAATCATTTTAGAGGACTATTAGCCTATTATAAAGTCAATTTTGTTTAGTCCGGTGCTTCCTTGGCCGGCCAACCTGTGCACTCGCTACGCTGACGAAACGCTAGCGTACTGCGTATTTAAGAATGCGTGTGACGCGCGCATGTAGTACCGCTCTATGGGTACCACCGCAGTCATGGCAATAATAGACTGGTTCCATGTCTATATCCTATCAAGGATATAGACAATAGGCTCCAGGCGTACCACTCAAAGGACTTCATTGGATACGTTAACGCGTTGTGCTGAAGATCTGACGTCACGCTTCCAGGCTTGTGCGCGAGCTACCAACCGAGGTCAAAGTTCAGCATTGGGAAAAATATCGCGGCCAAGATCTGGCGTAATTCACGCGCCTCTAGCTCAGAGCGTGACGTCAGATATTCAGGCTATGGCAGGGAATACTGTGGTCCCTGGATTAGTCTATTGGCCCCGTCCGCGTATTTTTTTTTTACACCGCAGCGACGGGTTTTGTGCCAATTCCGGTCTTGAGAGAGAGACTACGAAACCCTAGGCGCGCGACGATAGAAAACTCCAAGCTGCAGTCGACCATGGCGCTCTGCAGTGGAACTCATGGAGCCATTCCCTCTCCGTTGATGGTAGGTTTTTTTTGCGTGTCGAAACTCCCTTCGCGCGCATGCGTGCTGAATGGGTTCATAGTCTTGACAAAAGGGCAAAATGCGTACAAAACCCGTCGCTGCGGTGTAAAAAAAAAAATACGCGCCCCGTCCATGACTATATGAGAGCGCCATCACATATGATACAGGAGTTCGCAGAGGGCATTTTGTAGTGTAAGCATTGAGCGCCATTTTTTATGGACGGCCATCAATGACCAACAATTTTAAACATGTTAGCAAGAGATTCTGCCCACAATTAAACATTTTACACCGGAGGTATTTAAGAGCAATATATCTTGGTAAAGTATGTTGATTTTATCAGTGTTTTTCACTAATTACAGTATTTAAAACAACCATTGAATTTCCGGTTTTATTTTGCACTGGCGACCGCCCATAGTTTGGCAAACGTTACTATGGCTGTGACGTAGGGAATTATCACTGGTTAACCATTGGCGAGCGCTACTAGCTCCATTCTAGTATTAACGGTTACCAGGGAAAAGTTTCACTTTGAAAATTTCTAACAAAATGGCCGCTGAGATGTCCTTTTTCAGGTAGAAAAACTCTTCATACTTAGTACAATTTTACCGCTAGAGGGATACGATATGCACGAGGCGAATAGCGCACGAGTTGTTACGCGTTGACCAAAATGAGTACGAATTAGTAAAAGTACGAGTTTTTCCATGCGGTGAGGCTGCATGTGTTTTGCATAAATATGTGACATGCATGATGAGTGGTGCGCAGTGACCACTACTCTGTAGTAATACACATGCAAGTATGGAATTTTATTTTATTTTTTATTCCGTCCTTCGACCCTGCCAAATGTTCGTAATCCAATAAATAAATAAAAAAGTTTGCCTAAGCAGCAGCGTTTCCCAGAGTCCGGCATTCTCCTGAAGACGATCATAGCTTACTGATCGGAACATCGAGTTGTAACCTCCAGCTCTTTTCAGAACTAATTACTACTCAAAAGAGAATTTTCACGTTTGACCGCACACAGTCTTTACTGATCCTGTCCACCATGCAAAACTACACATCTTGCATAATTATTGATGATACACCTTTATAATTGTTTAATTTACAGTTCCAGCGGGACATGTTGAGCTAATGGACAGAGTAACTGCAAGTAACATCTATAGGAGTAACTGAAATGTGTGAAGTAGCTATTATAACATTCCATAAGACATTCAACGGATTCGAATTAATATTCAAACAATAATAATAAACCTGCCAATTAGAGCTTGATATGGCTAAATTCAAGATAGTTTATCATTTATAGGCTAAATATTAGAATAATACCAGCTATGCCATCCATTCATGTTGTGTTGAAGCCACTGTAGATAATACAGTGGGGTGGGGGGGTGGAAGCAAATCTGTCGAGTGACATCGGTGGCATAGCGAGGATTTTCAGAGTGGGAGGGGAACATTTTATGCTGGTAAATTTACCCACACAACACTAACGTTGCTCAACGGGGGGTGGGGGTGGTTAAGTCAAATACAGTGTATTATACAAAGGAAAAACAGCTCGGCAAATTTTCAGTGATTAGAAATACGAGATATACATAGCTCAAGGTTTGCCGACTGACAATTTATTCTGGACCAACCCTTGTTCTAGTACCTTTGATGCCGACAGAGGCTCGAATTGCCAACCGAGAAAAATTATTGGGGGTGTCCCCCCCCCCCCTCCCGCGCTCGCTACGGCATACGATTGTCATAAAACAGTTATAAACAAATTAAATTAATTAAATAAATAAATAACAAACCTTTCACGCCCACCTGAATTATCTTTGTCAATGTAATAGCAAACCATTGTATTTCTTGTGTCTTATAAAACACTGGTGGTTGGGATTTTTCTAGTAGTGAAAGTATAATTTCAAAGTTTGAAGTACACAATGTAATGGCTTTACTCGAATTTCTACAGCATTGTCTGCTGGTTATTTTTGAATTGTTAGATTGGACGGACGGTTCGTTTTTTAAGGACAGTGAAACATTGATAATTTCTAAAGGTATCATTTCTGTTCTGGAATAAAGATATACATATAAACAATTAGCCTGTGAGAGTTTCAACTTATTACGTTGTTATGGTACATATATCATGAAGGAGACGGAAATATTTCCAGAATTGTTTGATACCATCATGAACTTTGAACCAAATAAGTTTGATTTAAAACCTCCAAATTATCAATACGGCTTCAATGGAATATCAACTTTTCACACCAGGGTCAAGTAGTGAAAAGACGGACAGGGTCAAATAGTGACAAGATAGACAATGGGTCTCGTCTGTGTTTCCTCTGGTCTAAGCCTCCACCAGGATGGAAGAAATGGGACGTTTTAGTTAATGTAAAACGGTATAATTATACGCATTTTACGTGAGCGGACTGCAAGTTTGTGAGACCAAGTTTGTGTAACGACATCATATATCTCAGGATGATGACATGGTGAAAGTGGGATGTCGTCTTGCCGAGATCATTTATCTGAGGATGTCGTCCTAAAATGTATGTTTTAAAAAATTAATGTAGGTCTCATTCAGTGTGGTTCATGACGTACCAAATTCTCAAATACTTGTTGAAGCTGACTACATTGTGTTATTAGGCTGTCATGACTGTCCTATCATAAGAAACCTGCAACAACTTGAATTAACAGTGGTTTGATTCATGTGTGTACAAAGATGTGTGTATTAGTAAGCATATAATGTAGTTTGCCTACCACCAGTTGGCAAGTAGTATGATTGTGACATACAAAGATCTATTCAGTAATTGCATAGATAAAAACAAGATAGCTGCATAGTGCACAGGCGCATGCCTATTCGCATAATACATGCTGGTCCTAGCTAATGATCAAAATACTGCAAAACTGACCTTTGCTCCCAGATATTGTATATCAATGTTACAACCACACTCAACAAAGGTTTGCTATTTTCTTCATTTGTTCTAATTTAATAACACATAGAACTATTGCATAATTTTTAAATACACAGTAACATACAGGGAAATATAAACTGTAGTGATTGCTAGTTAGAACAAGAAGCAATGCCTGCGTTGTAGTACATGTAGTCAATGCAGTATGTAACCTCAGCAGTTGTTTATGATTTCATTATGGTATTCATTCTATACATCTGTGCATGTAAACAAATATGAACAATTTAGCAGTGTATGTTGCTTCAACATTTAATACAAAGAATGTCAAAATGTATGTTTTATTATAGAGGGGTTCCCATGTGAGTTGTAATGATATGAAGTCAGCATTTGTATGTTGTGATGATAGCTTGTTTTAATGTCCTGTTTGATTGTTATTTCTTTCAAATGTACCGTTCCAAAGACACCCTCCCTATTCATTTCTCAAGAACGTCAACTTACAAGATTGTAAGATTTCATTTTGTATTTTATCAGTTCACAGCAAATTAACAATAAATAAGTGATACATAACAAATTAGTTGCCTAATGCATTATGTATTAACATTTCTCTACCAAAGTTGAGAAATTAGAGCATTGTGGAGTGCCATGGCCAGGCAGTTTAGTTCATCAGATTTGTGTTCTGATGGCCGGGTTGTCAGAATGTGGGTTTGAATCCCGACTGCTCATGTGGTGCTTATGTCCTTGAGCAAGACACTTTACCATAATTGCTTCTCTCCACCTATGAGTAAATGGGTACCTGTGAGGGCAGAGTTGGTTGTTGTGTTTGATTAGCCCTATATGCACCGAAATGGCAGCAATTGAGCTGTATACTCCCCAGGGAGCTGAGATGGTTCCAGGAATGATTTATGCGCCTGATGAGCAGGGGTAATAATGTAATGCGCCTCGAGCACCAGTTTGGATACGTGCTCCATATTATTATTATTATCATTATTATCATCATTGTCTAAATCGTTTTTTGTAAGCCAAAATTGCTGGATCGATTGGAATTCTGCCTATATTGTGATATTGTTCGAAAAGGGGTGCACGCTCCATGATCCATGCAATGTTGTGGCTATCTGCCTTTGCGGAGGGGTGTGCCCTTCCCATAAAACTCCAAAGATGTCAAAGTCAAATACATAACACAATCCAAAATAACAAAATCCGGTTTATATTTATTGTGAAGAATGGAAGCTTGATCCATGTGTTTATCATGGAGGTTACCATAAACATTGGTTGAGAGGAATGTTTTCCCTTAACTGCTTTTTCTTGTGGAAATGTATTAGAATTTTATATATATTTTTATTATTATCTAACCCATCAAAACAAAAATGTTATTTTAAAAAAGTACCATAAATATTTCTTTTTCAAACTTTGTGATTTTACAACGCAACGTTCATCAGCCCCAAATATTATGACAACCTCCATGAAATGACCTACCTGATTCAGTGCTCATAATTAAATGATTTACTTTCTTGATAATATTTAGATGTTTGATTACTCTCATATCGTCCCTAATTTGCCATAGTGACCAATCCGACTTTTTTCAATTTTATGTTTTCCCGCCCATTAGTGCATTCAGGAAGAGACCTACCATTGTATCTAATCCACATGCATGTATTCCTTATAGTTTTGGAGATAGAGCATGCATTCAAATGATGAATGCTCTAATTGGCTATTTTTATAATTTGGCAAAGTGACCAATGCCGCATTGGTCACTATGGCAAATGACGGGACGATATTTGCAACACAAATCTGTTCTACAAGATATGATAGGTATTAGTATAAACCTGTTATAATACCAAATATACAAGTACTTTATTACAAGTATATTTACAAACAATATCCCAAATTACCCAAAAATGATTCCATTTCTTGATATAAAACTCATTGTAGCTCGTACAATCTAACAGTTTTCTTAAATAATTATATGATAGTGCTGTGTGTATATATATATATATATATATATATATATATATATATATATATATATATATATATATATATATACTACTCAAAACAATTTAGGGAACAAAACAATTCAGGGAACACCGGAATAATCTCAGTTAAAGCAAGATCATTTATTTTCGATAAACACAATGTTTGACAGAATTGATGAGAAACAAATGATAAAGGATGCATGTAGTGGTTACACATTTCATGACATGACTACTGAAAGTGAGAGGGGGTTGCAAATGAAAATCCCGGTTCATGGAACATTTCAATAACGGTGGTGACCA
>CM055826.1:2051077-2068463 GCA_029582265.1 Zoroaster sp. YZ-2022
TTTCTTGATATAAAACTCATTGTAGCTCGTACAATCTAACAATTTTCTTAAATAATTATATGATAGTGTTGTATATATATATACTACTCAAAACAATTTAGGGAGCAAAATAATTTAGGGAACACCAGAATAATCTCAGTTAAAGCAAGATCATTTGTTTTCGATAAACACAATGTTTGACAGAATTGATGAGAAACAAATGATAAAGGATGCATGTAGTGGTTACACATTTCATGACATGACTACTGAAAGAGAGAGGGGGTTGCAAATGAAAATCCCGGTTCATGGAACATTTCAATAACAGTGGTGACCACCTCTTGCAGTAAATCCGGTGTTCCCTAAATTGTTTTGAGTAGTATATATATTTTTTTAATTATACTTTGTTATATAAAAACTACAATGAAATCTCATCCATGATACAGTTATAATTATGACAGGCACAGATTGGACACATTTTTTACACTACAATGTATAATGACAATAGATGTACACATTCGTTTGAAGTATAATTCTGATAATGTTCAGATAAAATATATAATTGCAGAGGTATCGTAACCTGGTATAGTAAACCTAACCTTATAATGGTATGGCCGCATGCAGTCATTCGGTATTGATCACAAATGTTCCAGTTCAGTGATTAGTAAAGTTGTATATAAAGTGGAGCATGTGTAAATAAATTTGTTGAAGTCAATTCCGAGTTTCTCTGTGTGCTAGTTTATCTATGCGTTGTACCTAAACTATAACATTTGGCGACGAGGATTAAAGAACTAAAATTGCGACATGGCGTCTGCGGGAAGGTATGCCAGTATACTTCAACCCCTTCATTTCTACTAGAGCCCGGTGAGCCACCCTTACTGTGGAAACAGTGGCTTTCCCTTTTCAAAACTTACTTATCTATAGGAGGCGACGATGAATTTAGTGAAATGCGCAAAAGAGCTTTGTTACTGCACTGCCTCGGCGTGGAAGGTCAACGCATATGTTTTACTTTGCAAAGTAGCAGATTGTTTATCAAGATTGCCAGTACAGGCTAAAGACAATGAGTACGACATAGAAGATGAAGTAATCTGTCAGGTGGTTCTAGAAAATATGTGCAAATGCGTAACTATCGAAAGACTAAAACAGGCTGTAACTAATGACAAAGTACAAAGTATCTTAAAATAGTACATCGTGAATGGGTGGCCAAGAAAATTGAGTAGTATTGACCCCAAAGATGCAGAAATCCTAAAACCATTTCATCATGTTAAAGATGAATTGACAATATGTGATGAGATTATTATGAGGTATGATAGAATCATTGTTCCTTGAGAACTTACAGGTGTAATTGTAAACCTTGCACACGAATCTCACCAGGGAATTACTCGTACGAAACAGAGGTTAAGAGAACTATATTGGTGGCCACTTATGGACAAACAAGTAATGGCTGTAGTAAACTCATGTCTGACATGCCAAAATAATGATAAAAGTATAAAACAAATAAACTGCTCCATTGATCCCAGTACCGTATCCAGAAAAACCATAGAGTAAACTTGCAATAGATATTGTGGGACCTTTTGAACGAGCTTCAAGTGAGTGCAGATATGCAATTACATTGATAGATTACTATAGTAAATGGCCTGAGGTTGGGTTTACATCATCGGTCACTACTGTAAAGGTGATTACCTTCCTGAAGACAGTTTTTAGTAGAGAAGGTTTTCCAGATGAGATTATTTCAGATAATGGAGTACAATTTACATCAAAAGAATTTGAACATTTCTTAAGTACTAGAGGTATTGAACACGGTTTCTCTTCATTGTATTAATCCCTCAGAGTAATGGTGCAATCGAAAGGTTCAATGGTGTAGTTAAGAGTACAGTGCAAAATGCCATCAACCTAAACAAACCATGGAAACAATCGATGTACGAATTTCTAACAGCGTATAGGGCAACACCTCATGCAACCACAGGAATTGCACCTTCTGTTTTATTACATGAGAGACAAATAAGGACACGATTGAATATTGTTGTATAAAAACATTTTGTAAAGAAAAACGAGAAGTAGAAAAACCAGAAGAAAAGGTTCATTCCAACCAGATGAAGTATAAAGCATATGCAGACAACAAGAGAAATGCAAAAGAATTTGAATTTAATGTTGGAGATTGGGTACGAATAAGAAAAACAGGTATCATCGTGAAAGGGGACAGGAAATACACCAGACCTGTTCAAATTACCAAGAAAATTAGTTCCCACACATATGAAACTAGAGATAGAAGAAGGTGGAATATCAACAAACCAATTAAAGCACACCAGCCTAGAGTAGACAATAATGAATCAATGATTACTGATTTTGAATTGAATGATGAAGATCCACAATTAATTACTAATTTGCAACCTCATGTGGAAATACATAGTGAAGAACCTGAAACAACAGTAGTAGAAAGAACAAGTAGAAGACAAAGACGTCCACCAGATCGGTTTAAAGATTATGTGATGTATTAATTAGTTGAAAAAGAAATAAAAATGTGACATTAATTTGTTAATGTTCAATACAAGTAGCTAAATAATTGCTAGACATGGACAGTAATCTATAAGGTTCTAAATTCAAGTTATGCGTTTCAAGTTTAAAACATTTTCATGTGTATTACTTTTAACGAAACGAGGAGATGTCGTATCCTGGTATAGTAAACCTAACTTTATAATGGTATGGCCGCATGCACTCATTGGGTATTGATCACAAATGTTGCAGTTCAGTTGCAGTTCAGTGATGAGTAAAGTTGTATATAAAGTGGAGCACGTGTAAATATAGTTGTTGAAGTCAATTCCGAGTTTCTCTGCGTGCTAGTTACCTATGCGTTGTACCTACACTATAACAAGAGGATTACATATTTCTGGCAACTGGATTAATTTTTCTATGAGATTATACAAAACATAAATATCACAATATTTGTATACACTTGATTCTGGTACTGAAGCTCGTTCAGACATATAATACACATCTTAATAATTACAATAACTCTTAATAAATGAAAATATAAAAATGAGAGTGACTGTGTGAAATGATACACACGTAAGTTAGGTATGATTAAGTTTAACTTTTTATGAATGAATTAACTCACACCAGCCGATGTCCAATCACATGTATGATGGTAAAGAAGAGGGCATGTGATTTGCCAGTCAAATGAAGGGTGATAACCAATGGTTTTCTCTTAGCCAATCAAAGGCAGGATGGTATTGGAGGAGGCCAATGAAATGGCATAGAAACAAGGATACCTACATCCTTCGTTTCTAATGGAATCCTGGTTAAAGGCAGAAAGTTTAAGATCTGTTATTTGGCACTTGCATAATTCTGTATGACTGAATCTGAGGTATGGTTTAAGGATAATAAAAAAGGGTAACTCCAGTCACAAGTTGCTTGGAATACTTTGCAGAGGAAAGAACCAATTGACAATTGCTTACAAACAGTGAAGTGACATCAGTGGTGCTTTGTTATTATTACAAGGTGAAGCAGCACGGCCAATCAGGTTAATTCTTTCCAATAACTATTTGTGACTGGAATGACCCTTTGAACGGATTGTGGGTTACGTGGTCGATTTAGAAGGAGAGGCATATACACCCATCACAACTTCTAAGTTCCCCCTAATATTGTGTAGAATATCTCAACAAGTACCGCATGAATTTAAAAAATTCAAAAAGCAAATGACAGAATGACATGTTCTACACAGCTCGTAATGAAATGGTTGAAATTCAATCATACATGCACAATTGACAGTGATTTGAATGAAAATTCAGGTCAAAAAAAGTTGCAGTACAAAGCATTGCTTCAAGGGCATGTTACATATGTAGTTTTCTGTAAGACCTCATGCATCAATAACAATGGTATTGATGGCTGTTTAATAATAAGAAAAGAATATTCAAAGAGCAACATGCAACATGCATGTCCATTGTTTTATAAGGGTAGAGCAAGAGTTTAATATGGAATTGATCCTCCATTATTCTCCATAACTGCTATACTGCGTCTGACTCCCGTCTACCCAGTAATATTTCTGTGTCGTTTGATTTGTGAAGCCGATCCAGATCACAGTAGCCGAATGGCTTAACATACCGGTACCCTTCGATGAAATCTTCCTCTTTCTGGTTGGCTATTTAAACGAGATGGGCTGCTCGTCCTGTCGGGAGAGATTCACAAAATCTTTCCCAGAAGGACGACTTCGGGTCTTCAATCATGAGATAACAGTTTCCATTGTAGGAATGCCAATGCAGACTGCATTCAGAACAACATTGGGCGGTTGTCATAAGCGTTAGTCTGATGAAACACACAATGTAAACGGCTGGTATTTTAGCCATCTTATAAGTATGTTTCACATGGAGTGTAATTCCACTAATATTCAGTCCATCGCATCTTTGAATGCTGTACTCTTTGAGTTTCGTTATTGAGACGTCCGAATCTAGAAGTTTTATTTCACTCCAGGATCAGTTTTATTCTAAATCAGTTTATTATATTTTCCGTTTTGTAAATCATGAAGTCTCTGCAATATTTTGGTTCTTGTGAAGAGCGACTGATCAGCATTCGCGCTGCAGTGATCTCTTGATGTGTCAACACTTTGGAACTAGTCGTGAATCTGTGTGTGTCCCGTCTGGCTAAAATTATCATGCTTAATGAGGACACCTCGTTGTTAATATTCTTAAAAACGTACACATTGTTATTATTATTGTTTGTTTCTATAGGCAATTAGGTGCATGCTTAAGCGCCTATAAATGTCTGGGACCTGTACTTGCAATATTTGGTGAAAACGGACCCCTTTGCATATAGTTCTGGGAACCAGACTTTCATGTATGTATCATTTTTGGAGGTGAATAGTGTGTACATAATACACTCTTGATTAACAAGCGATAATAATTGGTACCTTTTTGAGCAATTTGGATGCAAACAATCCCATTCCTCGACGTCGTTAAAATTGGCCTACACTGTACGAAGCGTAAGAATTTCTCTCTGCTTATTTTGCACACTTAATGTATCCTATACATCAGTACATAGATTATTATCTTCACGAGGCATGTGTGGGCTGTGCGTTCAACCTTGAATTTACCTCTTAATTAAACATGAGCCCTTGTTCAACGTGGCCATCTCTATCATAAAACGCCAGATGCTGTGGACGTGTACTTCAATGGGATCTCAAACGGCCATTCTCATTCGCTGCTTAGTTTAACAGTACCAAGTACGCCACTAAAATGTAGCCAATCAGCTAGAGTTTTACATCAACTTTCCGTGAGGGATCAACCTCTATTTTAAAGCTCGAACGAAAATAATCGGCCGGAAGGTTACTGAGTTACGACCGTTTAGGGACCGCATTTCATAGTCTGCAATGAGCAAAAAATGCCGCCTACACGGTAAAATTGACAAAACCGACGATCTTTAACCGGCATGGTACGAGACTTTAAAACAATCATCTAATACAATTTAAGCGCTGTTATGAAGAGGAATAACTATTCTCCTTTTGGGCCCAAAACCGAAATTTATACGTCGAGTAGAAGTTGAGATATGAAACTAGGAAGACAAAAATAAACCCACTGTTTCGCGACATTTCTGGAGACGATTTCCGCCGTTTTCGTAGTTGGTTGATTATGTTGTACAAAGGAATTCATATGCAACATGTTGAAATAACCATAACAACATTTTGTGGATGCTTATAGAAAACAATTATCATTTGGCTACAGCAAACATATATATACATACAACGAATAAAATGAAATAAAACAAAATATAATTAATTATATATAAAACAATTATTACATAGAATAATTTGTTTTAATTTTTATTTTGTGTTATCATGTTATAAATTATACAAGGTCTATCATTAATATCAATACCTCATTAACGATATTCATTCCTTGTGTTTTGCTATTTTACCGGCAATTTTGTATAAAATCAGTACACTTGTATAACCCACCTTGGGCCTGAAGGGAAGTAAAACACTGTTAAATTTAATATTTTACAAAATAACTGAAAGATTCATTGATTCATAATATTAGATTTATTTCCCAAATAAATATGACATGTGCAATAAGAGAGAAGTGGATACTTGACAGAAATTGTCATAAGGGCCAAAGATATACTCATTTTATTTTAGGGAAAGAACAGCAATCTGCAGATGTATGTTTTATATACTCGTCATTCACGTGTCGTTCTCATAGGAACAGCGCCCTCAACTGTAAGTTATGTTAAATCAGTGATTAATGCAGTACCATTTATTGCATAATAAATATCAGCCTTTCAGTGACTTGTGTCACCTTCCCGCTAATTTATGTTTCACCACGCAACACGTCACAAGGCCATGAACTACGAGGTTATGCCAACCTCCTCCTACAATGCATTGAGTTCTAAATCTTTCAACGTGAGGTCATATAACGGCTTGTCCATTGATAATGTGTCCTCAATGTAAGAAGGATTTCAAATGCAGATAATTTGCATGACAGATCCAATGGCTTATGATCGAGTCCCAGATAGGATGTGTGTAGGTTGGGGGTGTGAACGGGGGAGGAGAAGGACTTACATTATGTTAATTTTAAAAACTTCATATCATTTTTCATGAATACCAAAATATACTGATTGTGATTACATTTCAATATTTTATTCTCTAATTCCACAAACTTACAAAATATGTATGGTTTACATTTAGTATGCTTTTATACAGAAGCAACATGACCAATCAAATGACAGTGGAAAATAGTAATGATATTCAGTACGAAGTAATAAAGGATGTTTCATTTAAAGATGATGATGTTTCTTGATTTTAGTAGCCATAAATATATCACGATCGTAATTTGGTCTCATTGGATGTAAGATTTAACAAAACAAGTACCCTGCAAAAATGTGGTGTTAAAATAACACCAGTGGTGTTAACTGTATTCTGCTATGGCGTTTATATACGGCGAGTAGCCCAATATAAACACCATTCGAGTTGTTTTACACCTGTTTGCGGTGTAATTTCTGTTCATGCGCGTAGTGATGGGACAGTCCCCATTCTTAATTTTTTAGAAGAAAACAATTAGGCTAATTGAAAACAAGGAGCACACTCGGCAAAATCTTAAACCTCGTTTTCAGACAGAAAAAAAGAAGGGGTGTTCACATGAACAATGTATATGTGATAACCCCAAATATGTACATACGGTGATCTGTCGTCCCCCCCCCCCCCCCTGTTCTTGTCAGAATATATTTCTTTGTGAGATTTTCTTAGGTTACTTTAACATCAAGTTCTGGTGTTGCCAGCAGCAGGGTGTGGGTTCGAGCCCCGGTCGTGACACTTGTATCCTTGAGCAAGGTACTTAACCATAATTGCTTCGTCCTTCGGATGGGACGTAAAGCCGTAGGTCCCGTGTGTTGTATAATGCACGTAAAGTGGATTGTCGTGGCCGAGCGGTCTAGCGCACTGAACTCAAGTTCTGGTGTTGCCAGCAGCAGTGGGTTCGAGCCCCGGCCATGACACCTGTGTCCTTGAGCAAGACACTTAACCATAATTGCTTCTCTCCACCCAGGGGTTAAATGGGTACCTGTGAAGGCAGAGATGGTTTGCTCTCTATGCGCTAGAAATGGCAGCAATTGAGCTGTATACTCCCCATGGAGCTGAGATGGTTTCAGGAATGATTTATGAGCCTTATGAGCCTTATGAGCAGGGATAATAATATAATGCGCCTTGAGCGCCACTTAGTTGGTGGATACGTGCGCTATATAAATCTATACATTATTATTATTATTATTAAAAAGGTTGTCGCCCAAAACAAACTCCTGGCTACGCCTCAGCTGGTTCTTTGAAATGAATCAGATGAATGCATCATGCATGGATCAGGGAGTATCTGTTATTATCTAGACTCGTCTGCTTGAATATCAATTATCTCGTAAATGCTCTATGATATTGCACATTAAACTTGGCATTACCTATATGTATAATTACTTTATGTTTATTACTACTGATTACATCCTTTTCTATATAATACATTATACTCATAACACAAAATACATATAATAATCAAAGCATCACTGGAAAAAGAACAAACAGGTTGAAATCTCCAGATCAGGTTTTTAAAAATTAAATAACATTTCAATATGAATAATTTATTAGATTTAAAGATTTATCGCCCGTATTTCAGCCGATTTGACGTTAAAAAATAGATTTAAATGTTGAATTGCTATTTTTCTGGGATGAAGGAAGTTATAATAAACTTTCATTTGAAACATAAATCATTAATTAATTAATTAATACAATTATTGTGACCCCCATTTAAAAGTCTTGATATACTCAGTCGAATGCAGAAACAAACTGTGTGCTCTGAACAAACTAAATTTAGTATGGATGCATTTACAACCCTTTTATTAAACGTGTAACCTCCATTTAAACGTCTTCAGATACTCAGTTGAATACTCGGCCATTATTATCTAAGACATTTATCGAATATCACATACAAATATAATTTACATGATACATGTAGAAACAGGGTCGGATCCAGGGTGGAATAAAGGGGGCACAGAGCAATGGGGTATACTATAAAATGAAGGTACACATGAAAACGCATGATAAATCTACATGCATGATGACCAAATTGCGGGGGATGCTTCCTTTGTCTCCCTGGATCCACAGATGTATAGATAAAGATTCAGTACAGGAACACCATATACCTGTCTATAAATCATCCATTTACTTGTCTATGATTACTCTCTCTATAATTATATAGGTCTTACTACACACAAAGTCTCAGCAGACATGAATAATACATTGTCACATCCCTGGGTATTTTCCCCACCCAATTGGATGTAACCTTTGGTAGTTTTATCTATACAGACACCCGAATAAAAGCAGTTGACAACTCTTTATATAATTTATGCGATATATACAATTTATTTACAATTTACTCAAACAAGAACATGTCGAATGGTCTGATAAACCATTAAGCGTGTGTATTACTACCAAAACCAAGATTATACATATATATATATATTTAATAATCCTTAATTTAGTTTAAACATCAGTGGTTTCTCATCCCGTTACCCGGTCGTGGGGTGTTGGCTGACCAAGAAGCTCAGTCTAGATAAAGTGACATTTTCCCCTATTTATTCATTCATTCATTCATTTATTAACACATATTCCAATGTTGACAACAAGAATGTTGTTACAAATAATTACACAATATCAAGAGGTCCTACAATATGCAAAGACAAAATTAGTAACCTGAAAAGACTAATTATGAGAGAAAAGCTTGTCAACATTGAGGAAAAGAAGAAGCCGGGGCTTTTATTCCTTTCCCTACCCCCACCCCTCCCCTTAAGTGCGTAAACTGCCAGCAGTCTACTGGTCAATTAAGCATTTTTGTTAATTATTCTGCCTATGAAATTAGTTGAAACCCCATATTCCTTGACTTTGTACATTATACGCTTGAGAAACATATTGCATAGTTTGAGTGGCCACCATGCAGTCGTTTATCAGGAGTGGCATTGTTTACAAGTAGGGTCAGGCGAGGTCAGCTCCCAAGGGATTTCCCCATTGAAATTGTACACAAAGCAAGATAATCTTTGACCCAGCTGCCAGACAGGCTACAGTCAACGAGCGTTTGATACATTGTACGTTTTTTATGAATGAGTTGTTTACTACTAGGTCTGTGGTGGGGGGGGGGGGGGAGGTTAGGGGCGGTGCTTTGAAGAAAGCCTGACTGAAAACAGCTGTTTGACTTGGCTGTAAACGACTGTTTGACTCACGTGGCGTGAAGGGAGCTATGTCTGGAAGTAATAATTGTTTGGCACCCTCTTAGCAGTCATAAACGGAGGAAGAGTAGGTTTTGACTGCCCATTTAGCCACCCCCCCATCCCCCCTTTTTTTCCATGGTGGGAGGTGGGTTTTCAAAGTGTAAACATGGAGCTATAAAAAAAGGATGGTGTAAACAAATGAGTGGACCTTGAAAATGCCAGGGACATGGTGGACAGATATGATTTATTCAGCTCTATGGTTTATTACAACAGTCGTACAGTGAGACAAGGGACACTGAAGGGGAATCTGGTACCCTGTAGCTCATGTAACGGTATATATATGCCCCCATTCATTGAGTTACGCGTGCCAGTTGTCGACTGGCAGCTCCTAGTAAAGTGTACAAAAACATAAAAGAAAAAGAAAAACCTACCGTCCCCCCTGCAAAAAATCATGAATCCTCCCCTGAAAAGGGTGGAAATATATTATGGGAATTCCGACGCGGATCCAGGGGTGGAGGGAGGGGGTGGGGGAGAGGGGAAAAACCCCAAATAATACAAAACATAACAGGTGGTTATTATCAGAAAAAAAAAGAACATCTTGACCCCCACCCTGCCCTCCCCCCCCTTAAAAATTCCTGGATCCGCCCCTGAAATGGTTATATACAACCTCTAGACTATCTGAAAGAATGTGGGAATGCTAGGAGAACGATTATGCAACGGGATATGCCCCCATTCATTGAGTTACGCGTGCCAGTTGTCGACTGGCAGCTCCTGTTATAGTGTACAAAAACGGATCGCGCGCACTTAAGGGTTTAATTACAAAATGACAAAGTTACTGAACAAATACAGAAGACTACATTCAACAATAACATTGGCGGGAGATCAGACCAAATAATAAGTCAATTAAATAGCATCATTGAGCAACTTAAATTTAAGTTTTTTTGTAAATGTTTTAAGAGAGCGAAACTGTTTGACATCATCAGCCAGACTGT
Source organism: Zoroaster sp. YZ-2022 (assembly GCA_029582265.1). Taxonomy (NCBI): domain Eukaryota; kingdom Metazoa; phylum Echinodermata; class Asteroidea; order Forcipulatida; family Zoroasteridae; genus Zoroaster; species Zoroaster sp. YZ-2022. Next base: position 2,061,778 of record CM055826.1, read on the forward strand.
TCCAGAATTTAATTCCACATTGTTGGGGACTATTTTTAAATAAAGAGGTACGATTAAAATGTTGATACAAATGTTTCCTGGATGAGCTTCTGGTTACGTGACAGTGAACATCTGAAGTTAAAATAAACGATTGTTGCAAGCAAGGGGGTAATAAATTGTTCATTTGTTTGTACATAAATTTGCCAAGATTAAGGTAATAAATATATGTTAATTTGAGCAAATTTAAATTAGTAAATAAAGGAGTTGTGTGATCCAGATAACCTGCTTTGGAAATAATACGTACAGCTCTCTTTTGTAAGAGAAATAATTTGTTATGTTGTGTGATCGAGCCACCCCAGACAATCAATGAATAATTTAAGTAAGGGAGTATAAACGAATTATACAGTGTTAATAAAGCATTACTAGAAAGAAACGGCTTCAATCGATTCATAATACCAATATTTTTTGAAATCTTAGTAGCTAAAGTATTAATGTGGTTAGACCAACTTAAATGACTATCAATGTTCATACCCAAAAAGTTGGTATTAGAAACTTGTTGAAGATTAATACCATTTAATACCAGCTGGACAGATTGAGAAACTTCACGATTACCAGCACTGAAAATAATATAATTTGTTTTCATGAGATTAACAGATAATTTATTAGATGACAGCCAAGTGGTAATTTTAACAAGTTCAGTGTTTAGAATTTGAATACCAGTATTAATGTCATTATGATCATACAATAAACTTGTATCGTCTGCAAATAAACAAAATGAAATAATTTTTGAGGTATTACAAATATCATTTATATAAATAAGAAATAATAAAGGGCCCAACACAAAACCTTGAGGTACACCACATGAAATATATTGATACATGGATATAGCAGAATTATAACAGACAAATTGCTTTCTATTACAAAGATAATTTTTAAACCAATCCAAAGCTATTCCACGTATGCCATACTGGTCTAGTTTCCGAATGAGGATGTCATGGTTAACCATGTCAAAGGCTTTTGATAAGTCCAAGAAAATTCCAATGGATAATTTCTTGTTCTCTATTGCTCCAAGTATTTTATTTACAACATGTACTATGGCCATCTCAGTGGACCTGTTTTTTCTAAAACCAAATTGCGAATCAGACAATATACCATTATTATCTATAAATGAAATCAAACGATTAAAAACCAATTTCTCAAACATTTTACTGAATACCGACAATATCGTAATAGGTCTATAATTTCCAATCCTTTAAACCTTTAATCCATCAGGGAATATTCCCGAGGTAATAGATTTGTTAAAAATGAGAGCAAGTGGCTTGGCAAAAGAATATTTAGCTTTTTTTAGTACAATAGAACTAATACCGTCCCATCCTGGGGCCTTGCCACCTGGGATTTTGTTAATAATTTCTACTATTTCTTCTTGTATAATAGGGGTGATAAAAAAAGAATTCGGACATCTATCATTCAAGAAGGACTCAAATGACATGTCAGGAGTAGGAAGCTGACTAGCAATGTTGTTACCAATGTTTACAAAATAATCATTGAATGTATCAGCAATATTCCTATCACCACGAACTTCCTTATTATCATGAACAAAACAAGATGGGTTATGTTTAGGTTGAGATTTATTTAGCAATGAGTTAATAAGTTTCCAAGTACCTTTTATATTGCATTTCTCTTTGTTAAATTTATAACTTAAATAATTTTTCTTGGCAATTTTAATCAAAGTATTGAGTTTATTTCAAAATTTTGTATAACATGATTTATCCTGCATGGAACGTGTTTTCAGATATTTTTTGTAAAGATAATTTTTTCTTCTGATAGAGTTATAAATACCATTTGTTAACCAAGGAGATTTATATTTATTAAAATGGAGATTGACTTCATATTGAGGAAAGTGATGATTATACAAATTCACAATATGATCAATCAATATATCATATGCTACATTAACATCATAACTTGTTATAAAACTCCAATCTGTCTTATTGAGATCATCAATAAATTGTTTAATATTTTCATCAGAATAGTCACGTTTAAGGTTGGAGTCGGTCCGAAACTTTTCCTTAATATTATCTACCACCAAGAAAACAGGCAAGTGGTCACTTATATCGGTAACTAAAACTCCAGCACAGTGTTTAGAGTAATCATTGGTGAAAATATTATCAATCAGAGTAGAACTAATATCTGTAATTCTCGTCGGCTTGTTAATTGTTGGGTAAAAAGAATAGGAAGTTAGTACATCCAAAAAAAATTGTCACAGTGCGGTCAGAATTGTAATTAAATAAGTTTACATTAAAATCGCCCATCATATAACACTTTTTGTTGTCATTATTTTACCCGAACTAATATTTGGGGTGAAGTGGGTAATGAAGTTAATATAGGAAGCATCAGGGATTTGTAAATAATTCCAACAATAACACTAGTCGTATGAATATTATCCAACTCAATAAAACATGCTTCAATATCAGAATTGCATACACATATGTCATTACGCACCTTGTAGGATAAATCCTGATTAATATAAAGTGCTACACCACCACCTCTTTTATCATGTCTGCAAACACCTTCAATATTATAGTGAGGAAGCTGTATAAGAGGGTCATTTAAATCATTAAGCCATGTCTCTGAAATACCAATAATAGAAAAGTCCACCTTTAACATATTAATATAAAGATAAATATTATTGAAATTTTTAGGAAGACTACGTGCATTGATGTGAAGTAATTTAGCATTAGTATTAACATTAAAAGTATTCAAAAGAGTATTCTGGTCATAACAATCACAGCTAATGTCTGGCAGTTCATAATTTAAATCGGGGTCAATATTAGAATCTACAAAAGATGTGATGTCAAGGAAAGATCAAATGTATACTGAATGGTCGATCTCCTGAACAAATGACAAATGACAAATGGACAAGGACAAGAACAATACACAAAATAGTAATTATACATGAAATAAGACTTACAATAATTATGATATGAGGTGTAGTGACAGATCGTGATACTCCCCCAGGAGATTAATATAGTATGACATCTAATAGTTATTTATCTCACCGTGCAAAGCTACAAGTTTCAACTAAATAAGACATTGTTGGCCACTACCATTCACTACTGGAAGAAGCTTAATAAGCTAGTGTAGATGTAATGGTACAATGTAAACCCCTCAAAAAAAGTTCTGCAATTCAAGTTTGAGGGATGATATCTTTCTTGTTACTGATGTATGAAAAAAGAAACTGGTGTCATTGAAAAGCTTGATTATTTCTCTTTACAATGATGTGTCATTTGTGATGCTTATGCAATCATGGAATGCGCAGTCCTTCTGAATATGCAGCAAGGTCAAAAATGAAATGTTGCAAAATTCGTTGTTTTCAATAGTTAATTCATCCAAACTTTAATGACAAAACAATGATGACACAGACAATTTTTTTTTCTCACTCTCTCCTCTCCTTCTTTTATTGAGAAATGGTCACATGTCAGTAAGTCAGTAGCGGGTAGATGACCCGAACACAGCAACCACGGCCTGACACCTCCTCCTCATGCTGTTCACCAGCCTCGTCACACGAATCTGTGGGATGGCGTTCCACTCTTCAACAAGTATCAGCCGGAGTTGTCCAATTGCTTGGGCCTTTAGGAGATTCGATAAGCGTGGCATCTTTAAACATCTTACAAACGACCACTCAGTAAACTGCAGCTCTACCTCACACAAACATTATTGAAGGCACCATTGACATTCATGCAAGACATGCACTGTCATCTGGACACTATTCAAAACACATTGCATCTTCACAAGAAATGGAGACTTCGGTGTTGAAAACAATGCTTTTTGCAACATTTCACTTCAGACTTTGCCCTATATTCAGGAGTACTGCACATTCCATGATTACATAATCACGGCAGATGGCACATCATTGTAAAGAGGAATAATCAAGATTTTCAATGACACCAGTTTCTTTTTTCATACATCAGTAACAAGAAAGATATCATCCCTCAAACTTGAATTGCAGACCTTTTTTTGAGGGGTTTATAATAGGTTACTTTAAAATCACAAAAGGAGCTAGTAATGGTTGATGAATAAGCACAAGCTCTGGTATGTGAGTATTTTTAAATCACAATAGGTACAAGACCGTTTCTATGGTAGCGAGAATAGCGTTCCCAGCAAGAAATGTAATGGAGAGTAGCGTCCTCTGTAACGTGTAGAAACGTATAGCAACCTATTACCGATACATATAATAGCGATCTGGGAAATATTATTTTGTAAATACAAGCATGATCGTATTTATATTGGTACAAAATAATGTACATTTAGTTTCAATGAAATTATACTAAATAGCCTACACAAGATTATTTGTGAAGGTTAAATTAGTAAATACTATAGTTGACAAAAACTTAGCTTGAATTTTCGGGATGTTGTGGCTAATCAATGGAATTTGGGTGCTTCATCTCCAAGGCGAAATGACTTAAACGGTCCCTTCCAGTCCCTGCCAGGCCCTCTGTCCTCCCTCCATGACTGGATTAACTCTCACCCAGTCCCGTTATTGGTATCGCCCCTCTCACCCTAGTTATTTTGGTGGTGGTTTTCCCTCAAGGAAGGAACCAGGTCGTTGTGACGATCCTGGTTCTACTCATCGGTGTGCTCACACTACCAGATTGGTTTACGGTGATTTTGTTGTCACAGACTAGTAAGCACTCAATTGCTCTAGAAAATTCTCGTCAGAATTTAATCAAACTCGCCTAGTTCTCAGTAACTGGCTTCACTTAGTCATTGAGGCTGACAGAAAAAGTGTCCTCTCCTCGGAATTCCTCAAATCGAATGTGTCAGAAAATACACCGATAATCGAATACCTACAACCCCACCCTGAACATAATATAATCACCCGGTTTTAAAACGACCAATCACAGCCCTTGAAACACCTCACCCTACAATAATCCGCTTTGCCTTTATACAATAAAAGAACTCGTTCAAGCGTTTTGCCCCTTGTGGCCAGCGACCTTTAAATTATGTTTCTCTAAGTAATTTCTTTAAAAATATATTTCACTCCGTGACATGTCCCCCACCTTAGATAATTACTCTGGAAACTTATTAAACACTTATTAAACAAGTACACTATTTACATCACAATTTACATTCCATCTGCTGGGCATCTACTCAAATAATCTGCTCGAATGTTGTCACTACCTCTAATAGCCTTAACCGTGAATATGTACTGTTGGAGGCTGAGAGCCCATCTCATAACTCTGCTATTATTTACTTTAGCTGTGGTCAAGTAGGCTAAGGGGTGATGATCTGTTTCTAACAGAAACTCTGACATAAAGGTACATGTGGAACTTAGAGATTGCCCAAACTAATGCTAGGCATTCACGCTCAATGACAGCATAAGCTCGCTCCCTAGGTAGCAATTTTCGGTTTGCATAACAAATTGGAAACAATGTGTCACAGTCTTGCTGCATAAGAACTGCCCCAATGCCAACATCTGAGGCGTCAGTTCTCAGGATATATCCTTTGTCGTGGTCTGGCAAACGTAGTATGGGTGAAGCAGACAATCGCTCTTTGAGTGTGCTAAACGCATGCTCCTGCGGTTCATCCCATTTGACTATGTTCGAATTTCCCTTTTTGGTGAGATCAGTGATTGGCACAGCAATGGCGGCAAAGTTAGGTATGAACCTTCGATAGTAATTTACTAATCCCATGAATGATCTAACTTCTTTCTTGGTGCGTGGTCGTGACGCGTTCGTAATCTTAGTGATTTTCTCAGGTTGAGGTCTGAGTTCGCCATTACCAACTACGTGGCCCAAGAATTCTAATGAATCATAAGCAAACATACATTTTGAAGGTTTAGCCGTCAGACGCGCGTTTCTCAAGCGGTTTAATATTTCGTTTACTCTACGCATGTGCATCTCCCAATTATCTGTATAGATCAGAATATCATCGATGAAGCTGATTACATTGGGTTGATTATCGAGGAGTTTACGCATCATTCGTGTGAATGTGGCTGGCGCGTTAACCATACCGAATGGCAGAACTGTGAAATGGTATAAGCCTTCTGATGTAATGAATGCGGTTTTATCTCAGTCTGAGTGGGCTATGGGTATTTGCCAGTAACCTTTCGTTAGATCCATTTTAGTGAAAATTTTCGCTTTTGCCACTTGAGCCATAAGATTATCAGCGATCGGTATTGGTTCGGGGTCGAAAATTGTGACTCTATTCAACTTCCGAAAATCAACGCAAAATCTGTTCGAGCCGTCTTTCTTGCGAACGAGAACTATTGGTGACGCATACTTTGATTCCGACCGTTCGATTACGCCGAGTTTGAGCATACTATCGATTTCTTTCTTAATCGTTTCTTGCGTAGAGAAAGGAACAGGATATGCCTTAGAGTAAATGGCATCATGGGTAGTGAGGTTAACCCTGTGCTCTATGAGTTCAGTGTGACCTGGAATATCAGTAAGAACGTCAGTGTATTTTTCAAGCATTGCTCTAATTTGCTGTTTTTGCTGCTCTGTTCTGCTTGTGCATACATCGACATCAGTAAAATTTTCTGTCTGTTTAATCGGTAACAACTTGACCTCTATAATACCCTCATCGGTGTCATCGTCAATGACACTAGCATTAATGTGCTTAAAACTAGCTGCGGCATGGATGATTTCAGGTTCTTCTGGTACTATACTATCTGTCCGTGATATGTATTTCTTTAAAATTCCGTG
>CM055826.1:2068963-2131061 GCA_029582265.1 Zoroaster sp. YZ-2022
TTTTTGACCCACGTAGTCACATTGCCATGAAACTTGACTTGTGCTAAAAGTAATTAAGTCTTGTTTGTTCACAGTTGGAGATGATGTAACCAAAAGTGCCAGTCAACTAGGAAGTGTCTAAGAAAGGCTTTGACTAGGAATGTTTTTCAAGAATCTTGTTTATTATTATTAGCACAATGAGTTTGTAGCTTCATTGTGAGATATCAGATGTTTGCTGCGATTCCACTCTTAATAACTTAATTTGTAGTAAAACCCAACACTTATGTTGGATAAAGTGTTCATTAATCTATTATAAGATCTTTTCAATGTCAAATTATTAAACATGTAAAATATTGTTTATAAGCCACATACACACTATTGGTTATTAATTTGAAAAAGCAAATGATCAGTTTTACATAAAACCTACTTGGTGTGAAGCCGATAATGGTTTCAAACATCCTTGAAGAAATATTTCTGTCTGATCTGACGTGCTTTCTTTTTATTAAAATTTGTGAAATAATTTCCCAAATGGATTTCTGTCATCCAAATTCCATGTTGGAATAAATATACAAACAATCTGAATGCTTTTGAACAATTTTCTTGAAATGAAATAAGTTAGTGTTGTATGTACATATCCTGATGCTTATAAAATATATACAAGTTGATCCACCATTTGAAACCATTCGCTTTTGTGGTTTTGAATGGTGAAATAACTGTACAGTATTGATCATTTATCTCCTGTCCGAAAGATCATTTTTGAACACGATAACCTAGAATTACTTATGCTGGAAACTCGTACGAAACATGGTAAAAGCTTGTTTGGTTGTTTATATAGACCTCCTAGTGCTTCGGTTACATTTTTTGATGATTATCAAATAGGTAGCTTGAAAAATCTTGCCCTTTTCTCATCAATATTCCTGGCCATTTACTATAGGTGGGTGATTTTAACATTAACGCCCAGCAATCTAATGTCTCCTCAATGTCACCCTTCAGCACAACTTACGATTTAAGCTCTCTTTCAGACATTCTTAACATGGAGCGAATTGGTGAATGTTTACACCCGTGAGAGTTTCTCTACCAGTCCAGTGGGCTCACATAATTGACTTGTTGTTCACAAATAGACCTGATTTATTTTTCTAATGTTGAAGTTTATCCAGGTTTGGGAACCAGTGATCACAACGGTGTATCTTTCAATATGCTCACCTCTTATGATTATAAAACTATGAACCGGTTTTTTATCAGTACCAATAAAGCCGACATTAATATTTTTATGCAACACTCTCAGCGATGGTTCCTTGGGATACTTGTTTCTTATCGGATGAGCCCAACATCAATGAGAAGTCTGGGAAAATTTCAAGCGATCTTTTGTTTGCACTGCTATCAAAAGATGTCGTTCCTATTGCCAAGCATACAGCGGTAGACAAAAGCACCCATGGATCACTGCTGAGATTGGTTGCTCGTTCAAAAAATAAAAAGCAGGGCCTATAGAGCAGCTAGGCGTAATTCTAATAACCCTCAGAATGTGGGCCAACTACAAAAGACTTCGGAATGATGTTAAATTTTCTTACTCGTCAGTCCTATTGCAGTTACGTTCACGATCTGGCTTTGAATTGTTCCTCCAATCCTAAGCGTTTCTGGTCATTTGTTGGTAGCCAACGGCGTCAAGTACCATTACCAGTTTCGAGACGGAAGACGGCATTACAGATGACCCGATTCGTACAGTTGCTCTCATAATTTTAATAAAGTCTCTTTCCAGAGCAACTTCACCAATAACTCGGATGAATCTGGACATATTTTGTGCGACCATGGAATTGACGGTAATTTCCGTTTTAATGGATTTTCGACTAACCTCAAGCTTGAAGTTAAAAAGCTTCTTTTGGTAACTTAACATGTATAAATCAGCAGGCCCAGATAATACCGTATCACCATTGGTTAGCTAACATTAGCTGCTGATAGTCTGGCCAACCTCTTTCAGCTCCAGATTATTAATATTTAATTTATCTCTTGAAACTGGATCTGTCCTGCACAGACTGGTTAAATCAGCTAATGTTGTCCCTTTGTTTAAGACTGGACCCTCATGTTATGTTGAACCAGACCAATCAATCTCTTTGTTCAGTCGTTGGTAAAATCCTGGAAAAAATAGTCTCTACTCAACTTGATAATCACATGTAGCAGAGGGTATAATCTCCACATTGTCAACGTGGTTTTTAAGCCGAAACGTTCGTGTGTCACACAACTGACTTCTGCTTTTTTTACGATAATTGGGCAGAGTATTTTGGACACCCCAAAACCTCCGCGTATTGACGCAATCTTTTAGAACTGGTCTAAAGCCTTCGAACCGTGTGAGTCACTCATACCTTCTTATGCAAAACTGCATAAATATGGCGTTGTCAGGTCCAATGCTGGAGTGAAAAGGTTTCGGTCTTATCTCAGCAATAGGTCTCAACGGGTTCAATTTAGGGGTTCAGTTTCTGATTGGGTGGCAGTGCATTCTGGTGTGCCACAGGGGTCGATCCTCGCACCTTTATTATTCAATATTTTGTTTTGATCTTCCTTTCTGTGTGCAATCAAATCTGAGACAGTATGCGGATGATACTGTGCTGTATAGGGTTATCAGAAACCGGGATGACGAGTTGGCACTCCAGAATGACCTGCAGCACATAGGCACTTGGTGTGAATTGAATCATATGATGCTGAACTCAAAGAAATGTAAACTTATGACTGTTACTCGCTCTAGAAATCCCCCTAAACCTATTTATAACATCGGTTCTCAAATACTACAAAATGTTGACAACTATAAGTACCTTGGTCTCATCATATCGAGAGATTTAAGTTGGAAACAACACATAAACAGTATTGCCTCCAAAGCTACTCGGCTCAATGGTTTCTTGGGGAGGGTAATTAAATCTAGAAACGCTAAAATTCTTACTACATTATACTGTTCTATAAGTAGGCCTTTACTAGAGTATGCAGCACCTGTATGGTGCCCTGCTTTATCTACCCAGCAGGACACATTGGAAAGGGTTCAGAGGCGATTTACTCGTTTTTGTCTAGGCTTACCTAGAAGGGCTTTGTTTAACTCTGACAGGGAAATGTGCTATACAGACCGCTGCTTTCAATTGGGCCTCCCATTGTTAAATAACAGGATTCATTTTCTTGCCATTTGTTTGTTGTTAAATGCTTACACAACAAGTTTGATTTACCTATTGATAACATTGTTGTTAACCCTAGACACTCTAATGTTGTTAAATTTCAACACCAAAGGGCGAGGACAAATGCAGCGCATCACTCTCTTTTAACCGTTTTTCCCAGGCTGTGGGATGCTTTGCCCTCGGAAGTCAAAGATGCCATTGTTTTTAGCCTTAGCTCATTTACTAAATTACTCAGAGATCATTTGCTGGTGCCAGGTTCAGGGGTAGCTATGACAGAAATTAAAAAACTTTTTATCTTTTGAGTTTTTTTTTATTTTTTAAATTTTATTTATTTTTAAATCTTTTTTTTTTTTTTTTTTTAGTACTTTTATATATATATATCACATTTCTATCTCTTTTTTTTATAGTGCAATTTTAATTGTCTTCTTTTGTGGTTTTATGTATTGTCTAATGGCAGTCGGAAAACAACTCGATAGTAATTAAGTTTACTTTTTTGTAATCCTTCAGGTGTGCCATTTGTCCTGTCTTTAAAATGTTTATTGTCTAATCAATTTGTGTATATTTATTAATTCTTGCCTCTTGTTTAATATGTATTTGATTTATAATGTCTGTATTTTAATGTTTTTACCTGAGAAATTAATAAATGAAATGAAATGAAATTCCCCCAAATGGTTTTGAATGGTAGGTCAGCTAACAAAAAAATAACTTGTTTGGATACTTCTAAGTGGTGAATCAATGGACCCTCTATGCATTTGAATGGATTTGAATGGTAGTAAAGCTTGCTACCAACACTGTTCAAATGGTATCACCATGTGTGTACAAAACCAATGGGCATTTTGGTAAGTGGAAATTTTGAATGGTTTCAAATAGTCAAACAGTAGGAGGGTTAAGGGCTATTTTGTGTATTTCTTTTTATATTTAGCATTGCTTGTAGGCAAATATTATTTAAACAATGCTTTTACTATAGTATTCATTGTTCATCCTAAACGTTATTGAATTGTTAAGCAGACTTTTTGTTAATTTCACAAATAAATTCCTTTTGATAATGACTATTTACGGGAAAACAAATTTAAGGCCATGGTCAATAAATAGGGAAATAAAAGTTGTTCATGCACTCATTTCTACAGGATATCACAGGTAATAATAGACTGATAAAAAGTGCTTTTATAAAAGAAATTGTTTGTTTACAGTGTTCATTAGTGTTAATGGTGGGAATACTGCTTGGGATTTTTGGTTGGATTGGTGAGACTGAAAACTGCATATTAAGTAAGACTAATTGCGGTGACACCATGTGGAATCTCAATTGAGTAGTAATTAGTTCTGAAAAGAACTGGGGGTACAACTCGACGTTTCGATCAGTATGCTCTGATCGTCCTCAGGAGAATGCCGGACTCTGGAAAATGCTGCTGCTTAAGTAGACTGCTGGAGGATCATCCCTACACCACAACGTCTACAGAAAGCCCACGCACACAGATCGGTACCTGAACCAGCGCTCCTTCCATCATCCAAGCATCAAGTCATCGGTCAACCGTACGCTCGTACAACGCGCCTACAACATTTGTGACAAGGACAGCCTTCCCAAGGAACTACAGCACATCCGAACTACCCTCAAACGCAACGGTTACAATCCCAACAAGATCAGCACAGCGAAGCCGGTTCCAAACTCCAAAAGCAAGGTAAGTGATCTAACCCTCTCTGCTTGTCTCCCCTATCTAGGTTCGACGTCTCACAAACTACAACGCATCTCCGACAAGCAGGCATCGATGTGTTCCACTCAGCCCAGCAAACTCAAGGACTTCTACATACCCACAAGGACAAACCGGACCCAAACAACAGAGCGGGAGTCTACCGGATCCCCTGTGAGTGCGGTAAGGTGTACATCGGCGAAACAAAACGCAACCTCCCCATCAGATTGAAGGAACACCGAGCACACGGCCGCAGAGGAGATTTCGAGAAGTCCGCCATCGTCAAGCACTCGCACATCAAGGACCACCAAATCGACTGGCAGGCAGCCCAACTCATCACACCCATCGACGCATGGCACCCCAGACGCATCAGAGAGGCCATCGAGATCGTCAAACACGACACTGTGCCACAGGACATCGGTTTCTTCATCAGCGACATTTGGCGACCTATACTACAGACTGAAGGATCTTCTATAACCAAAGTCCATAACCCACCCCAGACTGAGGGATCCCCTATGTCCTAAGTCAACCACCCTCCTTCCCCTGTGCTTGTTAACAACTGATTCAGTTCAGTGAGCACACTCCTCTCCCCAACCCCTAGGATCCTATAGTCTCATAGTCTCACAGTTTCCCGCCTGCGCGCCTCAACGAACTAATCCTCCAGCATCCATTCATGGGATGATCCTCCAGCAGTCTACTTAAGCAGCAGCATTTTCCAGAGTCCGGCATTCTCCTGAGGACGATCAGAGCATACTGATCGAAACGTCGAGTTGTACCCCCAGTTCTTTTCAGAACTAATTACTACTCAATTGAGATTCCACATGGTGTCACCGCAATTAGTCTTACTTATCATCCTCACCATGCAAAGCTACAAGTTTTACCTAACTGCATATTAAACAAGGGCAGTATTTTTTGTTTTTTAATGTAAGTGATTGTGTGCTTGTGCACATTGATCATGAGCATACAGTGCAAAGGCCCGTTTTAAGAGAATTTCAATGAAAAGTGTATTCTTTGAAGTTGGTTAAGGTACCAATCATCCTGTCTGATGAAGTTCTCTTATTTCAAAGAAAACAATCAACATAATTATGCACAATACAAAAGCTACTCCTTGTGCTTTACGTGCATGGTGAATATATTTTTCGTTACTCCATATTGTTAAATGTATACATGTATCTTGATTCGATAGGACAGAAGTGCGCTGCCAACGCGTCCGCCAACACGATACACTTGGCCATCTTCGTCTAAGAATGGATCCAGTTTCATGATGTTAGGATCCTGGAAGCTGATATCTCTTTGCGCTTGTCGTATCCAATACAACTCAGCCTCATTGACTAGCTTTGAAGAAGGCCACTGTGAAATCTGCTGGGTGAGCTGCTTTAACCATTGGTTCTTGTGGATCTGTTTCAAGGACAGCACTCTAGCAGAGATCATCTTTAGTTTGGACCAGCCTGAGAACTTGGTGGCGTCGACTATTGGGGGTTTAGACACAACATTGACTCTGAGTGCTAGTGTTTTAGCATTCCGGACGTGGAACTTTTTCTGTTCACTATCTTCAGGGTCCACTGGGATATTCTCTGGTGTCTTTGGCCAAGACACAGGTGGTAGCCTCAAGTACTCAGGTCCCTCGACGACTCGCCTCATGTCAGCAGCAGTTCCTCCTCTAGAGACCAGGTCAATAATGTTCTGGTCTGACGGCACGTAAGCAATATCGTTGATAGGGTCAAACTCTGTTGTGATCTCGCCCACACAATATGCAACATATGAGCGGAAAGACTTGGATTGCCCCCTCAGCCAGCTGATGGCAGTCATGCTGTCCGTCCAGATCTTTGAGTAGGCTATGTTGAACCGCAGAGCGTTCTTTACAGTGAGCATCAGCCTTGACACCAGGAGGATCGCTTGGAGCTCCTTTCGTGGTATGCTCGACTGCTTCAGCGGTGTAAGCCTGGCTCGTGCACACACAAATGACAGATGGGCCTCAGTTTCCCTGGGGTGAGACCATCTCAGCCAAACTCCGATGCCCATAGCATCCTCAGAGGCATCACTTGCACCATGTAGAGACACTTCAGGCAAATGTCTCATTCCTTTGTATGGCTCTAGAATCAGGCACCTCGGAATTTCAATGCTGGTCATCTCCCCAAGGTCTCTGTTGATCCCTTTCAGTATGGTACAGAGTTCGCCTTTTTCGTTGAGAGGGGTGTCCCAGTCAAGGTTCAACTGCCATAACTTCTGCAAAAGAATCTTAGGTCGAACAAGGATCCCAGACAACATGCCAAAGACATAGTAGGAAGCAGTTTGTCCCAAGATGCTACGTTTGGTTGGGACGTCCTTAGTTGGCTTTACCTCCTTAACTTTCAAGGTGTCCTTCAAGAGGTTCCACTTAGTGCCCAAAGCAGTGGCGACTTTGGTATCTTCTGTTTTGTCGCACACTTCCTCTACGTTTGATTGCCATTTCCCAATGGCAAAGCTGCCCTCTTTCAGGGTCTTTGTGAGTTTGGACTTTAGTTCTAGAGCCTCTTTATGGCGTCAACGACGGATTCGTTCAAGTCGTCCATGTAGAATTGGTCGACGACCACTTTCTTCAGCTGCTCATCACCTGGTGCATGCTCAGCTACTACGTGCCTCAGGGTCACAATGGCAGCAGTTGGAGACGGTTTGTCCCCAAAGGTGACTGTTGTCAACTCATATACTTGGATGGGGTGATTGGGGTTTTCACGAAACACAAATCTGTGAAAGCGGGCGTCGTCAGGTTTGATTTTGATGGCTTGAAACATCTTGCTGATGTCTGCAATGATGCCCACTTCATTTTCTCGGAACCGCAGTGCAACCTCGAACAGATCTGAGTTTATATTCTCACCCTTGATGAGATAATCATTCAGTGAGCAACCCTGGTACCTTGCCTTTGCATCGTATACTACTCTGACAGGAGTTGTCTTTGAGTCTTTGGTGACGGCAAAGAGTGGCAGGAACCACATCTTCTTGGCAGTATATCTGTCTCGTTGCAGCTCTTCCTTTGTGACATGCCGAGAAACACCCCTCTTGAATTGGTCTCTCATTTGCTTGCAGTATGTTTCCCATTCCTCAGGCCTGTTCCTGAACTGATTTTCTAGGCTTTTCAGTCTTTTGATAGCATAAATGTAGTTGTCAGGTAGGTCGTCGGGTGATTTCTTCCACGGCAGTTGAATCTCATAGGAACCATCTGGATGTCGGGTTACACTTTGCTGCATGGCCTCGGTCGCGCCCTTGTTCAGGAGATCGGAAGAGCATTTACACCTATTTGGCTCCAGGCCAACAGTCTCTACGCCGATGAACTCCTCTATTTTTCCGATGGCTGACACATTGACGTAGTTCAACAGTGAAGCCGAACTAGCAGATCGCCCACCTTGAATGAACCAGCCAAATGGGCATCTGACGGCTACATGATCGTCAGACCTTCCACCAAGGATGTAGTCTTCCCAGATCATCAAATGTGTGTTGTCAACACCCAGAAGTACGTCAATAGTCTGCGATGGGGCAATGCGAATGTCAACTTCACTCAGATGATCGTACTGTTGGAGCTGTTCTGGTAGTATAATCGGACTGTCACCGCAGGGCTGGTCAATTTCAGTGATGGTCAATGGACATGACCAATTTCCCTCAATGTCTTCGATGTGACAGTCTAACAGTCTCAATTTTCTTGTGGTTTTGCTGCCACCAACAAGACTTAGATCATGATCCTGGTAAACATCTCGATCTGTTCTTGGGAAGATACCTTCTCTTAAAAGTGTGGCCTGGCTACCACCATCCAGCAGGATGCGCACTAGGTGACGGATGTTTCCGCATCGAAGATACCCAACGACAGTGGGTAGGGTGCCCTGTAGTTTACCTCTCTCATTGGTGGTGACGGTTGTCACGTTGACGGAACCACTGTTTGCACGAGAGGGCTCTACATTGTTGCTCAACTGCCTTGGAGGACCATTACCTTTCTCTCCATACACGGCAGGCCAGATGGCTGCAAAATGAAGATCGCTACCACATGTCTGGAACCGACATGGGGCCACAAACTGACAGGAGTTGTGATCATACGGAGGCTTGCCAGCTATGCAATTATTGTGCCCACAACGGTAGCAAATACTGTTCTTTCTCATTATTTCATACTTCTCTTTCTGCGGTAAGCTCCTGAACTTGTTGCAAGTTTTCAGGAAGTGTGAGTGTACATTGGGGTGTAACGCACACTTAAGGAACCCTGAACGTCTATCCTTGCCTGGTTGGCTCTGCTTACTTGACGCATGTATTGTGGCTGCATTTGAAGACTTGGACGTTCTGTGTTGTGGTGGTGGAGGGACCGATGGACTATCCACACTGGCAGGCTTCGCCTTCTCCAGTAACAATAGTTGGCTATACAACCACTTGACAAGACCGGTGAGGGAATCATTAGTGTGGTCATCTCTCACACTCTTATAGTAGGCAATACGATGCTCGTCCGGTAGCTTCTGTTTAATTTGGCTCAACATAATTTTACTGTTCAGCTCTCCGGATAGGCCGACGGTCTCTGCTCGAGTCTCAAAGGTCCGGAGGTTCTGGACAAAGCGATCCATGGCAGAGAGGTTTGTTCTGCCCTTACTCTCATATGGCTTCAGGTTCTCAAGGTCCTTCAGTAAGCTGTCTACAACTTTGTCCTGATCGCCATAGCACTCGTCCAGCACCTGCCAGGCTCGCTCTGTATTGACGCACCCTTTTATCTTGTTACGTTCTCTGGCGTTGGACATCGACTCTGTCAGCTGATAGAAACATTCTATCTCTGTCAAGCCTGTAGAACAATGAGTAAACAATTCCTTAAATCGCTTGTAGTATTTGAGGTCGCCACTGAACATTGGGAATTTCATTCTCGCCATCTTTGGAGTGGATGAAGTAAAAGGGCGACATACAGGAGACTGTGTTAATGTGGCTGGACTGGATACCGATGGCAGAGTTCCTGTGTTCACAGGCTGGATAGGATCTCTTGACATCATAGGAGACGGTACTAGTGGCGCTGGACTGGATACCCATGGTAGAGTTCCTGTGCTCACAGGCTGGATAGGAACTGTTGACGTCATAGGAGACGGTACTAGTGGCGCTGGACTGGATACCCATGGTAGAGTTCCTGTGCTCACAGGCTGGATAGGAACTGTTGACGTCATAGGCGATGGTATTAGTAGCACTGGACTGGATACCCATGGCAGAGTTCCTGTGCTCACAGGCTGGATAGGAACTGTTGACGTCATAGGCGATGGTATTAGTAGCGCAGAACTGGATACCGATGTCACCGTTCCTGTGCTCACAGGCTGGATGGGAACTGTGACGATGGGCTTCGTTGGGGAGTCGTAGGCGAAGAGAGGAGAAATGGTTGGTTGGCCAGGGAGATTTGCGACTGGCAGTCGATGACCCGTCTTGTACGTAGTAATACCTGGACCTACTCCGTTTCACACTCTGCCATCCATTTTTCCTCAATCTCAAACTCTGCTTGGTCTTCAATGGCATCCATTAGCTCGGAAAGTTTTTCTTTAATCTTTCCGAACTGTTGTTCTGCTTTGGTGATGTATTTCCGTAACATTTCCAAATCACAAGCATCGTCTTTTGCCAGGCGGTCCATCGTCATTAGTGTTCTGGTCAACTGGCCCTTGGTGTTCCTTCTCGATAACGTCAGCTTGTTGACGTCAGTCATGGTGTAAGTTGAAGTTGCACAGGTTGCAGTACACTAGAGTTGTTGACGATGTTACGAGATCGTAAAGTTCTGACACGTTGTTGTAATAGGACGATAAGAAAGCATATGTTTAACTGTCTATGTGCTTCTCATTTAATATGCTATACTGTTCACTGTAGTATTGAAGTACACATATCGTAGTAGTAGTCAAAAACAATTCAACAACTGTGTGTGATTCCTGAAAACAAGAAAATAAAATAAACTCTGTCTAAGTACGGATTCACACGTAAGTCATGCCATTTGCTGAATCATGAAAAAACAATTAAACTTAAAACAGAGAAAAAGTTATATTAACTTAAGGAACTCTATCCCAGTCATCATTGACTCAATCTCTGAATCATTTATCCAAACTGAGGCAAATGTTTTCTTAAACTTATTTCTAACTCGCTTATATTTTGATATTGAGCAATACTCATGTTACTTTGTTTGCACAAGTGTTTATCTATGTAGAAATTAATAAACTTAAAATGCATAAAGACAGCCTAATTCTAATGTGGCCTATGTCATTACTTCATGACGACCGACGACGCGCCTACGACTGGGCGGCGGATCACTAAGACTTTCAAGAAAATATCAATCCGCGGGTCTGAATGAGCGTAGGTCCGTGACACTACTACATCAATACATTACAAAAAATAGTGCGTAACTAAATTGCCTTGTATATCGAAGAACAACAATGAGATGCAATCAAAACATGGATACTAAAAAACACCTAAATATCAATAAAATCTGAACATCTCCAAAAACATTGGTCCTTCGGTGATAAGAAATCTTAGAACAGTTCGTGAGAGCAAGCGACCTAAAAAAACATGGCGCAGGCTCTGCACCAAGTAAATAGAACAAGGCGAGCACTGTGGAAGATTTTGAACAAACAATCTCAATAAAAGTCTATTCAAAGAAATATTTAAGAGCAATGCAATACACAGACTGTAACTGCCAATTCCCGATAAAATCTACGATTGGTTGATGCAAGTTTTAACGTACCTTGAATAGCAAAGAACGGGAAAAAGCAAGAAAATCTGGTGATCAAACTTAGTACGTTGCTGTGACTTTACGAAACTCGTGTAAATGATGCCTAGTCTTCGCACAAGGCGCAAGTAAAAAATCCCCACGCTACCTTATTGGAAGAAAGAAAAAACCATGTCATGTCATTCATCATAACATGAAATGTGTGTATCCCAGTCGGCTTGGTCATCACATACATACATACTTAACATGGACAATATAGTTATATTAAATCTCTCTACGAGACCATCTGACTGGGGATGATAAGCTGTAGTTCTAGTTTTGTTAATTCCTAAAAGGCGGCATACCGATTGAAATACGTTGCTTTGGAAATTCGAACCTTGGTCTGAATGAAGGGATAACGGAACTCAGTAACGGCAAAAAAATTGCTCAACCAACACTTTGGCTACTGTTTCTGCCTCCTGATTTCTCAGAGGATAGGCCTCAGCCCACTTTGTGAAATAGTCCATAACTATCAAGATGTATCGGTTGTTTGAACGAGGCATGCAGGGGACCAAGAATATCCAAAGCTACTCTCTCAAAAGGGGCACCAACCAGAGAAGGTTTGAGTGAACTACGAAATTTTGGGGCAGGTGTTTTTCGGTTTGCACATTTTTCACACTGCTTAATCCAATTGGCTATGAATGAACGGTAGCCTATCCAATAATACTGACGTTGGATTTTCTTAAAGGTTTTTGTACGACCTAAATGGCCACCAGTTCTAGAATCATGTGCTAATTGCACCACTTCCTTCTGCAATGATCTAGGAATTACCAATTGCTTAATATTCGACGATGAATTATCTACATAACGTCTATACAACGTACCTTGTTCTAGCTCTAGCTGGTCCCAAATATACCAGTATCCCTTCGTCTCCCGGCTTAGACAACCAATCAGACTGCCAGGAGGTCTCTCAGCAGAACTTTCCTTCATCTTTATGATTGGTGCTAACACGTCATCGTTCCGCTGAGCCTCCCGCAGCCCGACCGGGTCCAAACCTGAAAAGACGCTAAGAGAACAACTAATAACTTTATCATTAACGTTTACATTTACTGGTCTAGTTTCATTTTCAAACGGCATTCTCGAAAGTGAATCTGCATTTTTATGTTGACATCCCTGTCTGTAACAGATTTCATAGTCAAACCCACTCAAAGTTTCTATCCATCTGGCTAGTTGGCCTTGTACATCTTTGAAATTGAAAGCCATCTTAGTGAGCCATGGTCAGTGCGTATGGTAAATTTTCTCCCGTATAAATAATGTTTAAAGTGTTTCACAAAATGTACAACCGCTAAAAGTTCTCTCTTAGTTACACTGTAATCTTGTTCACTTTTAGTCAACTTACAACTTCCATAACTTATAACTTTCTCTTGTCCCTCTTGGACTTGTGAAATAAATCCACCGATCCCTTTGTCACTAGCATCTGTATCTAGAATAAAAGTCTTTGAAAAGTCAGGAAATGTAAGAATACTTGCAGAAGTTAGTATAAGTTCCTGAAAAGCCTGTTCACACTCATTTGTCCACTTAAAACCTACGTTCTTATGAGTCAATTTATGGAGTGGTGATGCTATATGGGCAAAATTTTGAATGAAACGTCGATAATAGGAACATAACCCAAGAAAACAACGTACTTCAGTAAGGTTACATGACGTTGGCCAGTCTAGTATTTTGCGTGTCTTTTCTGGATCGGTAGACACACCTTGGTCTGACACAATGTGCCCGAGATACAAAACCTTTTTTTTTTTAAATAGAAAACATTTTTTTGGTTTCAGTTTGAGGCCCGCTGCTGAAAGCCTGAGTGTGACAAACTTCTTCCAGTCGTGAAATGTGTTCTTCGAAAGACTTGGCAAATACCAAAATATCATCAATATATACAAAACAAGTCTGCCAATGTAAACCAGCTAGGACACGCTCCATGAGCCTTTCGAAAGTACTAGGAGCATTACATAGGCCGAAAGGCATCATGTTAAACTCGTACCTGTTGTGAAAGCAGTTTTACACTTATCTTTGGGGTTAACTTCAACCTGCCAATAGCCACTGGCTAAGTCTAATGACGAGAACCACTGAGAGCCAGAGAGTGTATCAAGGCTGTCATCAATGCGTGGTAATGGGTATGCATCTTTATAAGTGACTTCATTTAATTTTCTGTAATCGATGCAAAACCTAGAGTTACCCTTTTTTTTTTTAACCAAAATTACAGGACTTGCCCATGGGCTACTGGACGGAGAAATAACCCCTTTTTCTAACATTTCTTCGACCTGCTTTTGGGCCTCTGCCCGTTGGTGATGATGTAATCTACGAGCAGGTTGCCGTTTTGGCTTAGCATCAAAGGTTTCTATGTTATGGTACACTACATTTGTTCGACCAAGTTCCCCATCTTTCAAAAATACTCGGTCATAATCACGTAACATTGTCTTTAACTTCACTTTTTGTTCACCTGTTAAATATTCTGAACTTCTCTGGTACAAATCTTCTAACTCGGGTTCTGAACCATTACTTGTACAATCATCGTTTTCTACAACTTGAGTTACACTTGCAGGTTGCAAAACTGCTACTTGGGTACCTTTGTACACTGTAGTTGCATCCGTTTTCAAATTTAACAATCTAATTGGTACATAGTTATTTTTATCACAATTAGCAAATGTACGTCCAATTAACAAACTTATCTTTTGTCATATAACTTCTTGATGGTTCTAGCAACCCACCCCGTGTACCTATGATACGAACATGTACTTCCCCACGGACTATGGCCTCTTGACCTGCCGGGATCGTAACGGTTTCTGCTACAGAGACCCTACAACAGTTACCAGTATTTAAATTCTCTAGCATCACTGGCACTTCATAGTTGCCAAATCTTAATTTCTTTTTCGGCAAATCTAAAATTCCCTCTTGCATTGAAAGAAAATCTAGTCCCAAAATGCCAGCCTGAGTGATGGGTGCAACAAAAATTGTATGACGTCTGACTAGGTTACCAAGTCTAATAACTACTTCTGCACAACCCATTACCTTAAGTGCCGTACCTTCGGCAGCTATTATGGACTCATCACAGGGATTCAGGTTCTGTCTAACATTTAATGGTAACAACTCCCATGAAAGTGGGTGTAAAATAGTTACTGATGATCCTGTGTCTAACCAAAATTTAATATTAACACTATTTATCTTGCCCCTAACAAAAATTGTACTCTTGGCCTCACAATTCAACGATGGCTGTGCACCGGCCCCATACTCAGCCACACCTGGTTTCCCTGCTCGTTAGTTGTAGTATCCGGAATAACTTGCTGTTGGTTGGGTGGTGGGGCATTAAACGGACACTCAAACTGTCTGTGGCCTTCCTGCCTACAATTCCAACAGATAATAGGGCCCCTAGGTCGTCTAGTCCTAACACTAGCCCGTTTATCTTTGAGAACTGTCTGAAGCTCTTTTACGGTTTGCTCTAACTGATGGACCTTAAGTTTAAGACCATCCTGATCAAGTAGCTCAGGTTCAGGTATAGCAGTAGTAATAATTGGCTTACTCTGACATGCATTAGCACCTATTCTCTGTAACATATCAGTCTCCTGGATAGAGGCCTCTTCCTCCAGGGCTGCAGTAAGGGCGCCCCCGAGATCTCTAGGTTTTGCCCTTCTTACTTGCATTCTAATTTCAGGTAAATACAATGCCTCTATAAAATGGTCCCTGCCTAACTCTTCTCTAAGTTCTACTGATACATCAGAGTATGCTTTAGAGACAAGTCTACGAATGTCACTAGCTAACTCGGGTAATTTCTCGTTTTTCCTGCGTGTTCTTACCTTGAGCTTAGCCCTATACAGACCCGACTGTCCTTGCGGAGAAAATCGATCTTTCAACGCATTGACAACTGCAAAAAAAATCAAGTTTACTTGAATCGGCTAAGTCTGTGTAAACCTGGAGGGCTGGCTATCGCAATCTTACGGCTAAGAATGTAGTTTTCTGTTCTAGCAACCACCCGTTTATCTGACTACATAAATTCAAATTAGTTAACCAATCCTCAAATGACTTACTACCATCGTAATTATCTGGCTGAACAACTGGTTTCAACGACTTTTCTATTAGTGGCTGTCTTAAAGTACTACTTAAATCTACTGGTACATCATTAGCTCTTGACTTAGGCCTATGGGTATGCTGTGGCAACGAACAATACTAGAAGTGTCCTGATGTGACAGTCTTAATCTGCCCAAAGGGGCAGACCTGCGGCTGGGGGCATTGGAACTTAACGGTAAAGTCGTCCTTAACTCAGCCAGCCTTTCTCTTCTGGACTGTATTTCCTCGTCCAAAAGCCTTAATGTTTGATTCAAATAACTATCTAAATCTGTTCTCGATCCCATCCCAACTAAGTCCTCCCCAATTTAAGATAGAATCCCACCGCTGCCACCAAAAACTGTAACGGATATAATCTTAATCCGTCAGTAGGGGGAGAGACCATCAAGAACTGAAATAAGTAAAACAAAACGAAACTAAATACTGGTATTCTTTATGTATTATCCCTCCAAGGGAGGGGGGGGGGGGCTTTTTGCCACTCAAAAATAAAAACAATACAAAGACTGGCAAAGCAAAGAAACAATTCAGGACACTACTAAATTAATATAAATAACTGAAATAGTATTACCTTAATGTTCGGACGACAGGCTGAAATTATATAACATAAAATACAAGCAATCCTTTGCGTAACTAAACTTTATACAAAATAATATACAACCGCCGTCCGAACTACCTTCTGTCCCCAGCCACAGGTCCAGACTGCCACCCTGGTGCCCTCATACCCATAGGTTTTACAGTAGGCAATTCTTTAAGCTCACAAGGTCTAGTAGCAGCTAAAAGATCCAACCATTAACAAAGCCAACTAATTAATCTGTGAAAGATCAACAAAAGCAACCACATTCCCTCAAAGAAAACAAAAACTGGAATGTCACAATACATGTTGTATCTTTTGTCCATTACACTACTTAATACCATTGTTATAGCTACAGTCCATCCAGGAGACCCGGAAAGCTGGAATGTCAAAATATCTTATGTTCACTACTTAATACATTGTTATAATTACGGTCCATCCAAGGGACCCGGAAAGCTGGAATGTCAAAATATCTTATGTTCACTACTTAATACCATTGTTATAACTACAGTCCATTACAATACACATTATCTGCGGCTACCGGCTGAGCTATATTTTCGATGACATAGTAAACTATGACTATCTTCACCGTGAAAACGACATGAAAGGTCATTTTGCCGTGACAATTTTTGCTAAGGGCAAATTCACGGTATTTTCACGGTCCAGAAATGACAAACTTTATCCACGGCAAAAACACTGCGATTTCACGGCAAAAAATAGTGTCTAAACTCCTATTGTTATTCATAACGGTAAACCATTGTTTCCAATGACAAAAGGGTGATAACGAGTGTCTCCGGTGTGTTGACATAACGGAAACACTAGCAAATGTTTATGGACAAGTTAGTGTTTAATCTCATTACCGACTGTCACTCGAAATAATTTGGCCGGCATAAATGCACGATCATACCTCTTTGGTCATACAAGGAACGGCGCCATGGCTATCTCCATGTAGAAAAAGCGTTAAGGCCGGTTCATTGAAAGCAAACGCGAAATGTCATGCTTTTGAATTCGCTTCGTATTCGGCCTTGAATGGTGGAATAAGTTTGACTGTAGGCTGAATGATAATGAAATTCTATTTACCTCATACTTCATATTTCGTATTTCTAAATGGCGATGCCAACAATGTACCCAGATACATTTTAGAAATAGTAAATCAAACGTTATATTCTGGACAGCGTTTCTTCTAAGATTTGAAAACTGCCCGTCCAAACTTATGTTCGATTCGAAAACTGCCCGTCCAAAACAAGCGCGAATCTAACAATGGCGTGGGCGCCGATGTTGTTTGGATTTTAAATGCTCTCTGTTGCAATCTGAGGCTTCAAAATATTTACTTATTGGGGATTCTGAGTCTATGCATGTAGATATTTTCAGAAAGGAAGAATAGATCCTGCCTGCCTTTTGTTGATGTTTCCGTCTGTCCATCTGGCACATGCGCGGCAGACACAGCACTGTCATTATTTGATATAACTCAACCTCGTCACCATGAGAAAATCGGTGCCCCTCGTTCCTTATACAGGTTGTTGGAATGAGCCGGGGCCAACAATGTGCTGCAAGATCTTAACCATCGGGAACGAAGTTCCATAGCGCGCTGGCCGGCTAACGTTACACAAATCACATCAGTATATAGTCGGCAACCAGACATCCTTTTTCACATTTAATTTCCCGCTTACTTTAGGGGATTACACGCGTTCTCAGTGTCAGTGGGTACCGGTATACCGGGCATTGTAGTCCTTCGTGAACAAGCGCCCACGCGTACGTGGAACACGTGCTTCCATTTTAAAAGAAACTTTGACGCTCTAACGAAATAATGTTGTGTGAGAATTTAAAAAAAATTATAGCACGGCAATAGCACTATCGATATGCGTGCTAGCATGGGCGCAGGCACAGGCAGCCCACTTCGCCGTATGTTAGGAACAGCGTGGCGTGGGTATAGGCTAGTCCAGCTTGCGATCACCGTTCACATTATCGAACAATGGGTTGAGTGCCAGAATAGCAAGATAGATCAAACACCAACATGGGAATTGGTCACTGTAGTTCTGTTACATTGTGTAAATACAAAAATGTAATGTAAATTGAAACGTCTTTATTTCAATTTAACTAATGATAAAATACTTGTATTCAATAAATTTAATTTAAGTCAAAATGTACATATAGGCTATATATATATATATATATATATATATATACTTAAATGTAGCGGTCTATCTTGAAGTAGAGTGCTCAATGCCACATAGACAGAGCATATTATACTTGTAGTAAAACTAGTGGAACGTTGGTAGTTGTAACTCCGAGTTTCACGCGTTATGCGATCATCAGACAACTGATTGTCATCAAGTGATTACTCCTATATATAGGCCTACACGTGCACGTACAGGTTACTCGCTCAATGATGCGTGGTAATTACCTATTGTTTGCGGGCCTTGTTTGTTGGTGGTTTGTGGTTTCTTGACGCGGTACTGTTCCTCGTCACGTGTCATCGCTTTTGAAGTTGCAGAGGTAGAACTTGTTTTCATGGCGGCATTTTGATATGAGTTCGGGTCGTTTGTTCAGGAGTATCCTCTTGTCGGCGTTTATGATGGAGAGCTTCTCTGTGAGGCAAAGGTTGCACCGTTTCGATTCGCTGTTGTATGCTTGAGATCTACAGGCTACCGACCAGTTGATGGTGAATGGTTTCTTGTTCCTTTTCAATTGCCAAATGTGCTTGGAGAGTTCCGTGCTGTTCTGGTACTTCTCATGCCTGAAAGACTGTGTGTGGTTGCCGTATCTTAGCTTGAATGGAGGCGCGGTGAGGCCTATGTACAGTTGAGAGTTGTTTGGTTGCTTAACTTCGGCATTGTAGATGATGTTGCTGGCCTGGCACTTTCCTTGTAGAGGGCATAGGTCTTTCTTGCGGCAGTTGCAGTCCTTGCGGTCGGTCCCTTTGTCGTTCGATGAGACTTGTTTGTTGTGTGCCTTGATGATACTGGCGATGTTGGGCATGCAGCTGTAACTGATCTTGACCGTGTTCCTGTTGAATATCTTGTTCAGTTTGGAGTTCCTCGGGAAGTGCTTGCCGATGAGTTTCAGGAATATACCGCCAATGTTTGTTGTCACGTTTTTGCTGAATGGAGGGTTGAACCAGATGACGTTGCGCTGCCTGTTCCGTTTTTCCTTAGTAGGTTGGCTATCGATGGTAGGTGAGGCCTTCCGTGTATCCGCTGGATCTTAGTGCGTCCTCGTAAGCTGGGGAGGCTTTCTTGAAGATTTCTTCATCGTGCGAGATGCCCGATATGCGTCGGCTGATGGAGGCGGGTAGGTTCTTGATGATGTTAGGCGGGTGGTTAGACTGCTTGTGGATGTACATGGGTCGGTCGTTTGGTTTCCGGAAGGTAGTGCTTGCCGTTGCTCAGATTGAAGGTGATGTCGAGAAAGTTCGTGATCTTTAGGTTACCGTCGATTGTGATGTTTAGGCCGAGTTCCTTGAATAACTTTGTTATGTCCTTCCTGATTCGGTCGGCTCTGCTGCCAGTGATGTTTTGAAGACTGCCCGCCGTCGTCCCTGTAGAGTCCAATTCCTTCTTTCCCATACCGTTTTGATAAGGTGTCCAGGATGTAGAGGCTCACCAACTCGCATACCTCAGCCCCGTCGTAGCTGCCCATTGTTACGTCGAAGAGGTCATTGTTGCCTTTTTCCTCCATGGCGTGCCTTTGTCGAATAGTAGAGACTTCCTGGCGTGCATGATGATCTTGGTGTCTTGTTGGGAGATGTGAGCGTGTTTTAGCGAAGGCTATGGCTTTTCTCAGCAGGCTTTCCGATATGGAGGGGTAGAAATCAACGATGTCAAAACTGATGAATGTGTGCTTGTCCTTTTCCTTGATGTTCTTGAACCACTCTATCACTGACGTCGAGTTCCTCCACTGGTTGACCGCTATGGCAGCTCTTACGGCGTTGTTAATTCTGTCCAAGATTTTTTTGCTGACAATTCCTGTTTCGCTCTTTGCGGGGTTGATGAGTCGGCACGGTAGGTTGTTTTCGAAGTTATCCTTGTGGTCTTTGAGGGTTATGAATGCTTGTTTCATTGCCATGGTCTCCATTCGGTCGTCTATTTCGAGTTTTGCAGCGATGGTTTGTGCCTCGGCGTTGATGCTGTTAAGAGTCGTCATGTTGGTGGTTTGGTAGTTCTTGGTGATGTTTTCTCTGAGCAGCTTTTCATACAGGGTGCGGTCGGTCTCGTACAGGTTTCTTGTCTTGTCAGCGGGGATAAGCATCTTCGTGGAGCTCTTGATCTTGTTGACATCCTTTCTGAGCGTGTCTTGGAACTGATCGGTGACTTCCTTTGTTCTTACTTTCTCAATCATTTTCAGCATGTCGTCTTCAAACGGTTTCAGCTCATCAATTTGCGGTGGGCACTTTCTGCTCCGGAACCCAAACTTATGGTCGTTCTGTGTGTCGTCGTTGGAATCGTCACTATCGTCGTCCTCGTCTTTAGCTTTTAGGAAGAAGAAGGCTTTCCATCTCATGCGTTTGATGACACTTTCAACTTTTTCAATGAGTCTCTTCTTGTACGTGCTTGTAGGCGGTATAGGGATGTTTTTCATGGAGTAATTGAAGTTGACTTGGTGAGGCTGTTCCATTTTCGTCGTCCTTATACAGATAGGCGAGAGTGCTCAACTGGTAACAGGAGCGATGTATGCTTAAATGTAGCGGTCTATCTTGAAGTAGGGTGCTCAATGCCACATAGACAGAGCATATTATACTTGTAGTAAAACTAGTGGAACGCTGGTAGTTGTAACTCCGAGTTACACGGTCAAGATCAGTTAAGATCAGTCAAGATCAGTTACAGCTGCATGCCCAGATCAGTCAAGATCAGTTACAGCTGCATGCCCAACATCGCCAGTATCATCAAGGCACATAACAAACAAGTCTCATCGAACGACAAAGGGACCGACCGCAAGGACTGCAACTGCCGCAAGAAAGACCTATGCCCTCTACAAGGAAAGTGCCAGGCCAGCAACATCATCTACAATGCCGAAGTTAAGCAACCAAACAACTCTCAACTGTACATAGGCCTCACCGCGCCTCCATTCAAGCTAAGATACGGCAACCACACACAGTCTTTCAGGCATGAGAAGTACCAGAACAGCACGGAACTCTCCAAGCACATTTGGCAATTGAAAAGGAACAAAAAACCATTCACCATCAACTGGTCGGTAGCCTGTAGATCTCAAGCATACAACAGTGAATCGAAATGGTGCAACCTTTGCCTCACAGAGAAGCTCTCCATCATAAACGCCGACAAGAGGATACTCCTGAACAAACGACCCGAACTCATATCAAAATGCCGCCATGAAAACAAGTTCTACCTCTGCAACTTCAAAAGCGATGACACGTGACGAGGAACAGTACCGCGTCAAGAAACCACAAACCGCCAACAAACAAGGCCCGCAAACAATAGGTAATTACCACGCATCATTGAGCGAGTAACCTGTACGTGCACGTGTAGGCCTATATATAGGAGTAATCACTTGGTGACAATCAGTTGTCTGATGATCGCATAACGCGTGAAACTCGGAGTTACAACTACCAGCGTTCCACTAGTTTTACTACAAGTATTATGCTCTGTTTATATGGCATTGAGCACTCTACTTCAAGATAGACCGCTACATTTAAGTGTATATATATATATGTATATATCTATATATATATATATATATATATATATATCTATATCTATATATATATAGTGTTACGAATCTTACCCTTTGATTTTGATAAATATTAGCACCCCTTATAGTTCACTTCTTCCACTTCCAATATTTTGCTGACGATGCAATTTCAACCAGTCTAAGTCCCAGGGTTGTTTCCCCGGACCCTCGATTGTCCGCTATGAATATGCAATCCATACAAGGACGCTACTTTTGCTCATGCATATCCAGCGCTAACGCAATGCATAATGCAACACCAGCGAGAGCCTTGCGTGCGTGCCACACCCTCCCGCCACGTGGCTTGGAGCCGTCCTTTGGACTTAGTCTATTTTCCGAATACTTTCCTCGGAGTCCACCCCTTCCCACCGAACACAGTTCGTGGGTGAACCACGGCCAAACAGTCACCGTGACTGACCCGCTCAGTCATTAGCCGTGGCCCGCGTGTGTATAGTGCTCCCTACCCAAGCACAGCCGCTGTTCCCCTCATGCAGTAATAGCTTAGCATCCAAGCAAATAGCTTAGCACCCCAGTAAGCATTTTCCCCTTGAACACGCCCTCCTTTCTAAGTTGTCGATCACTTCACTTTCGTCAAATACCTTTCCTTATATGGAACAAGGACCTGTTGTATGTCATGATTTTGCACACGTTTCTCATTGGCTAAGACGCTAAATTAGGCTTATGTTTTATTTATTCCTAGGCCCCAGATTTCTATATAATCCCCAAGATTTCCTGATCTCAGCGGTAGTGCGGTTCCGAATGACATCTATGCGACTCGATCCGATCTATGACAGTGCGATATACCGAACTATTACGGTCCAGAGCCTCGTTCGTTAAACCAATGGTGCAGGGCGTCGATATGGCCATTGGTTCGCCTACATGTAGCTAATGCGGTATGGTACACACTCTGGCCCCGTCCAGACACCCAGTGTAGTCAAGCCCCGGTGGTCCCCGTCGTACAGACCGACCAGCCGCCCATCTCTCGGTATAGCAGTGCCCGTACCGTATGCCGAGTGACAAGCCGCATGAACGAACGATGGTCCCCACTGGCTGTACCCAATAGTTGGTATTCGTACACCCTATTCGGAACTTAGCACAAGTATATAAGTTTAACTATTGACATGTACCTGTACGCTACCACTCCTGTCATACATGTTACTAGTGCCATTGTTAAATAGTGATGTTAATAATAAACCAACCCCATTGATTGAGATTGTCACAACAAAGTTTGTGTCCGACTATTATTTGTTGACCCACGAAAGTGGGGAATGCAACACTGGTGGCAGCGGTGGGATACAAACTTTAACACTCTATCGATAGGAGAACTTCTATGAACACTTATAGTTATATTTAAACCCCGGCACGACCATAATGCCAATGTTAGCCAGTCTGTTAGTATAAGCACCAACGCCTTCACTGCACGTATCAATGAACAATAGTATATGACCTTTTAGTCTCCATTTCCAGTAAAGTGTACCCAAAAACACTATGCCGAAAAAGTTTCGTAAATCCCGTAGGCTTAGTGCCTCAGCAGAAGCCGTCGACCTCGAAACGTCATTTGCGTCTGTGTCACAGGCAGTGACAAGACCCAGCTGGAGACCCTCGGAGAAGAGCTAAAGCAGGCAGAGAAACGTGCAGTGGAGGCCGAGCAAAGGGCGGCAGCACTGACCGAGTGGAGTGTGCCCTCTATGCTCTGGACACCACCGTTTTGATCCGTCAACACCAGCACTCAACGATGACCTCCACATAACACTACAGAGCTTTGAGTTGGACAATGACATTTAAAGATCATATTGATTAAATGGCTCGATGGCTAGAGATTATGGCCCAGTTTGACTTTAAGATTGAACACCGTGCAGGAAAGAAACATGGCAATGCAGATGCCCTCTCTATGGTGCCGTGTGATCCTGACGAGTGCCCGTGCTACGACGGTAGAACCATCCTCACTGAACTACCATGTGGTGGTTGTGACAAGTGTGTCACTAAGAGTGAACTGTGGTCCGATTTCAACAAAGTCGACGACGTAATCCCCCTATCGACCAGACGAATCAATGCTACCTCTGCAGACAAGGTAGAATCCCCTTAGAACATTCCCGATATTGTCGAATCTTCATGCAGTGAAGACTCCCAGGATGTTTTGACGTGTGACGTCCCAGGTCCCGAACTTTCATCTGATGGACTAGAAAAAGTTCAGCCTATCCCCTTCGCGACAGTTCTCATACTGATGGCAACAGTAGTAACACTCCTCGTTGGTGTTATTTGCAAACTCGGCAACTGTATTTGGCGCTCGTGCAGTACAGTTATCAATGACATATGGGTATCGACTCCCGTCGGCCGTTTTGCAAACACAGCTGGAGAAACTCCCGGACAAGCCGTATTGTCCAACGCCTCGCCAGGGATAACACAACAAGATGGGATGGCAAAGTCAGCAGAAAACTCCGACACAAGCAATAACGGTGATACGCAGAATGAACCAGAGAGAAGTGACATGAACTGTAACACGCCCTGCGCCCCCGACAAGGGCGCCTTAGCCGGTTTTATTACCGGGCCGCAACTTACAGAACTATTCTACTTCACTCCGGAGCCCAAAATCCAAGATAGTGACTTGTTCAACGTACATGTAATCTCCATCCACGACGATGCCGGTTCAAATGCTGGTCAGCAACAAGACATGCCTTGGGTGAACGATTACTCCTCTGAGGAAATTGCCAAAATGCAGAGAACTGATCCAGATATTGGCGTAATATTAGTCAGTCAAAGTCCAGCAACTCAGGAACTGTGGTTGTTATGGCAACAACTTGTCATCCTAAACGGTGTCCTCTACAAGAGATGGATAACTACGGACAAAACTCAATCATACTTGCAGCTTGTTGTAGTGAAAGAGCTGCAATACACTATCTTGTCAGCAACGCATAATTTTGTGACATACGCCCATCTCGAAGTAAATACAAAAACACAAATTCTACTGGTACCGGCTGAAGGAATCAGTCCAGAGGGAATTGGATAAGAAAAGTCAGTAGTGGAACCAGCCGTGCATATCCCTGACACACGCGATCCCCAGACCATCAGTAAAGGTTCTGATAATTCCCCTTTCCAACCACCCAGGGAAGACCATCGCCCCCCGTCATCCACGGTACCATCGAACATTGCCCCTCCCATAAGAAGAAGCCAACGTACCACGCGCACACCAGCCAGGTTTCTTACTTAACTCCGTTCACTGATGCTGCTGAACATTTGACCTCTTTAAGGTCAATGAACTCGTAGTAAACAAACAGAGCAGAGCAGTAACGACCCATTCATTCATAAATTTGCAGCCCAGACTGTACACTCTACAAGAATGTGTGCGGTTGTAATCTGATATGGCTATGTAGGAGATGCCACGCGACAGCGTCCGAACTGTACTTGGGCATGTGTACACGGTACATGTAACTGTATAATTTATGAGAATACGTGTTTTAAGTTTTCCGTAGTAGATTATAGATTTATTTACATAATTAATTGCCTAGACGTTTTGTAGTTCGTAGACCAATACTACAAAAGTGACAGTTGATGAACTATTTTGAACTCTAAGATTATGCTTCGTCGAATGAACTCTATGACTTTTGTTTTCATCAGCACGACATCGCGTAGCTGATTCACCATGTGATCATCTATGAACTTTAGATTTTTATGAACAGTAATATTGTTATTGTTTTCTTTATGATTTTAACCTATTTCCATGTTAATGCAAAACGAGGACGTTTTGAAACTACAGGGGGAATAGTGTTACGAATCTTACCCTTTGATTTTGATAAATATTAGCACCCCTTATAGTTCACTTCTTCCACTTCCAATATTTTGCTGACGATGCAATTTCAAGCAGTCTAAGTCCCAGGGTTGTTTCCCCGGACCCTCGATTGTCCGCTATGAATATGCAATCCATACAAGGACGCTACTTTTGCTCATGCATATCCAGCGCTAACGCAATGCATAATGCAACACCAGCGAGAGCCTTGCGTGCGTGCCACACCCTCCCGCCACGTGGCTTGGAGCCGTCCTTTGGACTTAAGTCTATTTTCCGAATACTTTCCTCGGAGTCCACCCCTTCACACCGAACACGGTTCGTGGGTGAACCACGGCCAAACAGTCACCGTGACTGACCCGCTCAGTCATTAGCCGTGGCCAGCGTGTGTAGTGCTCCCTACCCAAGCACAGCCGCTGTTCCCCTCATGCAGTAATAGCTTAGCATCCAAGCAAATAGCTTAGCACCCCAGTAGTAGTATGTCAGATAGCGGTTCTAGCGCACCTACTTTAAAAAACGATTTTTTAGGGACTTTCCCTAAATGTAAATAGGGCTTCTGAATCACTTGGTTTTTATTTCAGGAAACGTGTTAAGGCGCTAGGTGAGGTTGAGTAGGGATAGGGGTTGATGATGATGATGGTGGGCGAGGTTGAGTAGGGATAGGGGGTTGATGATGATGGTGGGCGAGGTTGAGTAGGGATAGGGGGTTGATGATGGTGGGTGAGGTTGAGTAGGGATAGGGGTTGATGATGATGGTGGGTAGGGATAGGGGTTGATGATGATGGTGGGTAGGGATAGGGGGTTGATGATAATTGTGATTGATGATGGTGGGCGAGGATAGGGGGTTGATGATGACTGTGGTTGAGTAGGATGATGATGGTGGGTGAGGATAGGGGGTTGATGACGATGATGATGATAATGGTGGGTGAGGATAGGGGGTTGATGACGATGATGGTGGGCGAGGATAGGGGGTTGATGATGACTGTGGTTGAGTAGGATGATGATGATGGGTGAGGTTGAGTAGGGATAGGGGTTGATGATGATGGTGGGTAGGGATAGGGGGTTGATGATGGTGGGTGAGGTTGAGTAGGGGGTTGATGACGATAATGGTGGGTGAGGATAGGGGGTTGATGATTGTGGTGAGGTTGATTAGGAGGATGATGTTACGAGGGGTTGAGTACGGATTGAAGGATGTTATTGAGTAGGGATGGTGGGTGCGGTTGAGGAGGATGATGACAGCATTATAAAAACGATTTTAAATATTGTTGCGGGTAGGTGAGGTAATCGAATTAAAAATGTAATAAAAAAAAGTGATAAATTGATTTAACATTTTGTTGAGTAATTGTAAAGATGACGACAAAGATACATTTTTGGATGAATAATGTTACTCAACTGAAAGAGTATGTTGAGGTAAATAATATAACGGTAGTACGAGCATCCAGCAAGAATGGTAAAGTGAATAAAAAAGATTATTTATTTCGTATTAAAAAACATTTAAACGCTTTACCGGCTGAAAAGATTATTCCCTGCGAATGGCTTTTAGTAGGTAAAACAGACAAGTCATTAAAAGCTAGCGTGTGTGGTGCTGATTTTTGCGGGTTGCATAAAAGTCGTATAAAGGCGGGAAAATCAATTCCTCTCGCGTGTATGAAATATGGTATGGGTACAAAAACAAAAGCACAAATATGTACAAGATGTAAAGGTTAAATTTTGTTTTACTATTTTGTGATTTATAAAATTGAGAAATTGATTTAACATTTTATAACTTATAAAAGTGATAAATTAATTTAATATTATCTTGCTATATAATAAATGGAGAGAAGAACATATCTATCGAAATGGACATTGCCAGAATTGAAAGAGTTTGCGCGAGAACACATTGGTCGAATAATTATTGTGCAAAACAACAAGAATAAAGTAGATAAACGCAGTTATTACAACGCGGTTAACAAATATTTAAAACGACAAAAACAAAAACCATTATATAAATTAAATTTAGCCGAATTGAGAGAGCGTATAGCGGTTGAAAATATTGAGCTGCCACCACGCGGCGCGGGAGCAAGAGCGCAGTTGTTAAAAAAAGACTACATCGCCGCTATTAAAAGGTTTCACGGAAGAGAAACAGAGTTGAGATTTAATCCCTCAAAGGATGGTGGCAGATATTTACGCGAACGAACAATAGTGGTTCCGATGAATCATAGCAAAGAAAAAGATTTAAACATTTTTTACTAAGCGGTAAAACCAAAGATTACAGCAAAGTTGGCTTTAGACTTGCAAGAATTTACCGCGTACAAGTTTATGATATTTATACGCGTTAAATTACGTAAAGAAAAATTAGACGGCACGATCGATTTTGCTGAACCAAATTTTCATAATAATAGACAAATTGTTTTATTGAATTTAGATAATATCGAAAATATATTTAATACAGTTTTTTCGCAAATTGTTGAGGGTTTTAGAAAAATGGACTCAAAAGGGCAGCGGATGGGAGGTAGATCGTATCGTAGAAATGAATATCGCAATCGCGAAATATCAACCTTTGAGAGGCGGTTCTTATATCGAGCTATGCGACTACATACAAAATAAAAAAGTGTGCATTAACGTACAAAACAAAGACGACGATTGTTTGCGGTGGGCGCTTCGCAGCGCTCTTTTACCCGCAAAAAAGGATGGTGATAGAATGAGTAAGTACCCGATTGAAGACGGTTTAAATTTTAATAATATCGATGCTCCTACACCAATTAATCAAATTAAGCGAGTAGAGAAACAAAACAATATAGCGATAAATGTTTTTGGTTGCGAATCAAAAACGATTCTAGTTTACAAACTTAGCGATCAACCCGCGAGACTAGATCGTATAAATTTACTATTAATACACAAAGAAGAAGAAAAAGGAACTAGATCTCACTACGTCTGGATAAAAGATGTAAATAAATTACTTTTTAACCAAACGAAATACGAGCATCGTAAACATTTTTGTTTGAGATGTTTACAGGGTTTCTCAACAGAAGCGTATCTCGAAAATCACATAAAAATGTGCGAGGGAATAAACGACAGACCGACAAAGATCGTGATGCCACAAAAAGGTAAAAACGATAAGGTTAAATTTATAAATTTTCATAAAAAGAGTCAAGTTCCTTTCGTAATATACGCCGACTTTGAAAGTATTATTAAAAAGGTTGACGATGTTAACTCTACTAATACTACGAAACTACAAGAACACGTTGTTTGCGGTTATTCGTACGTCGTCGTTCGTTGCGACGGTGAAACTAGCGATGTTGTCGTTTACAGAGGAGAAGATGCGGCTAAACATTTTTTAAATGAATTAGAAAAAGAAGAAGAAAACATCAAACGAGATATTTAAAAATCCTCAAAAATTAAACATGACTAAAGAAGACGTAAAAGATTACAACTCTGAGGCAAAGTGTTGGATATGTGAAAAGGCATTTTTTGAAAGTGATGACGCCAAGTTTGCAAAAGTACGAGATCATTGCCACATTACCGGAAAATATAGAGGCGCTGCGCAGAATTATTGTAATTTAAAACTAAGTCTAAAACCAAACAGAACTTTTATTCCGGTCGTATTTCATAATTTGCGAGGATACGATTCTCATCTCATTATGTAAGCTGCTAGTCAAACGACTGGAAATTTAACGTGTATTCCAAACAATATTGAAAAATATATTTCTTTTTCAATCGGCCAACTACGATTTATCGACAGCGCTCAGTTTCGTTGGATAAACTCGTAAAATCAAACAATTCTTTTCCGATTACAATAAAACTCGAACCCGATTTAGAAAAATTTAATCTCGTTAAAAGCAAGGGTATTTATCCTTACGAATACATGGATGGTTTTAAACGATTTGAAGAAAAACAACTTCCTTCGATATAATCTTTTTATAGCAGTTTAAACGACCAACGCATTACTAAAGAACAATACGAGCATGCAAAGAATGTATTTAATACCTTCGATTGTAACAATTTAGGAGATTATCACGATCTGTACGTGCGTACCGATACTTGCTTATTGGTGGACATATTTGAAAATTTCCGTAATACTTGCATGAAACAATACGATTTAGATCCGGCTAATTATTATACGAGTCCGGGTCTGAGTTGGGACGCTTTGTTGAAACATTCGAAACAAACTTTAGATTTGCTCACGGACGTTGACATGCATTTGTTTATAGAAAAGGGTACGCGAGGAGGAACGTGTATGGCGAGTAAACGATACGCTAAAGCAAACAATGTACATTTACAAGACTACGACGAATCGAAACCATCGAGTTACATTACGTATTTAGACGCGAATAATTTATACGGATACGCGATGAGTCAACCTTTACCGACGGGTAATTTTAAATGGATGACTAGTAAACGAGTAAACAAACTCGAGAAAGAAGGACCTAACAAAGGTAAAGGATGTGTTTTAGAAGTCGATTTACAATATCCAACTATTTTACACGATTCTCACAACGCGTTTCCACTCGCGCCAGAGTCGTTGATAGTACCGAAAGAATGGATGAGCGACTATCAAAAGAATTTACTAAAAGACAAACCGGCTCCAAACGTCGTAAAATTAGTTCCAAATTTGTACGATAAACGCAATTACGTGCTCCATTATCGTAATTTACGATTGTATTTACAACTCGGTATGAAACTAACTAAAATTCATCGCGTTTTAGAATTTGATGAATCGTGTTGGATGAAATCGTACATCGATAAAAACACTCAACTCAGAAAACTCGCGACGAGCGATTTTGAAAAAGATTTATACAAACTCATGAACAATTCAGTTTTTGGAAAAACGATGGAAAATGTACGAAAACGCGTTAACGTAAATTTGAAGCGGTTAAACGACGAAAAAGCGGAAAATCAAATTCGCGCGCTCATCGCGAAACCAAATTTTGCAGAGGCGAGGATTTTCGATAACGATCTAGTAGCGATTCACATGCACAAAACAAAACTCGTTCTCAACCGCCCGGTATACGTAGGAATGAGCATACTAGATTTATCTAAACATTTAATGTATGATTTTTATTACAATCAATTAAAGAAGAAATACAACGAGAGGTGTGAGTTGATTTACACGGATACGGATAGTTTGTTACTCGAGATTCAAACTCAAGATATATATATAAAAAAGTATTGAAAGACAAAGATTTGTACGATTTTTGTAATTATAACAAACAACATTTTCTATTTTCTGAAGAAAATAAAAAGGTGATCGGTAAAATGAAAGACGAGACCGCGGGAACTCTAATCTCTGAAATTGTATGTTTAAGACCAAAAATGTATTCAATACTTTTATCGAATGAAAAAGAAATAAGAAAAGCTAAAGGAGTTAAAAAACAAGTTTTAGAACAAGATATTAAACACTCACGATATAAACAAGTTTTATCTCAAAATGTTACGCTACATCATAATATGAATTTTATTAGGCACGAAAAACATAGATTATATACAACGCGAGTAGATAAACTATCGCTATCTCCTTTAGACACAAAGAGACACATTTTAGAAAACGGAATACATACTCGCGCTTACGGTTATTATAAATGTTGAGGGGGGTTCGACATACAACTTGATGAGATGTATTTTCCGTGTGCGGCGGTACAAAACTATCAAGCTGTGTAGCTTTACTAAATCATAACCGGATGCGTTAGTTTATATACTAACGGGGTTCTTCTTAACGCTCGGCGAGGCTGGATTTTTGTTCAACGACCGCTTTTAAACATTCTCTAGAAATTAATTAATTTTTCGTTTTAAGTTTTATTAAACCACCTTTCGCTCTAGCCTTAGCGACTAACGCCGGAGCTTGCGCATACGTTGACGGCCAACATAAATTCTTTTCGAGGATACACTTTTTAATGCGTGACTGGCTTGAGTAGCGCATTTACCGGGTTACAACAGGGAACTTGAGTTGATTTTCTTGCGCTAACTTATAATCGCGTTTAGACCTTTGTAGTTGGTATAATAGACGTATGCGAGGTTTTGCTCAAATCTTTAGGTTTTGCAATCTTTAGGTTTCACATGCACTCACTTACGCACGTAAAGTGTGATGGTTGCAGTGGGTACTAGATTGTGCCACAAGAAACGTAGGAGACTCGTTTCTCTGAAGTCCACAAACATTAGATTTTGACAACGATTTCTCACATCAACAAAGGAAAAATAGTTGTAAAATATATTTATAGGTAGGTTTTCTTAAGTCCATATTAAAATCCCCTCTTTTAAAGAAAATTGAGCCAATTTCGATTTAAAAAAACAAGTTTGATGAACTTGCTGATCGGATCACACCATTACTTTTTTGGGCCAACTTTACTTTGATTTTGTGGAAGAATGTGAATAACTAAAGTTGCTGAAGTTGAACATTTTAAAACTCTGAAATCTTGAGTTGTATTTTGTATTGATGTGCATGTACATGTACTTATTAATTATATTGTGTGTAACAATACTTTCTCACATCCGCCACCATCCCCATTATATAAAATGGTCTAGTCCACTGACCTATTGTTTTCAATAAACATCCGCGCTACATGTACGTATGAGCACTCATTAGTATAATGGTCATGTGCGTCCTTCTGGCCGTTCCACAGAGCATCTTATCTTTTCTCAGTGTACGAAATCCGGTCAAAGTTCTTCATATACTAGCCATCATTCCATTACAAAGGTCAATAACGTAACCAAATATTTATATTAATTAAGCAACTTTCGCACAATGTATGCGACATTGTAAGGAAACATTTAAAAAGTTCTTGTACATGTATAATTATTTTCAAAAGGTTTTCGGCGGTGTTTCTCAAAGCAATATGGCCCTATGAAATGCAAGACGCACACTGCCTCTTTGTTTGTAGAAAACATTGCGCCTCACGCAATCTTATTATGGCCTAATTATTTATTTTATAAGTTTCTATCCCACTAAATTCTTCACAAGCTCAAAGTTGGCGTTTCATCTAGGATTTGAAAACTGCCCGTCCAAAACATGCGCGAACTATTAATGTGTTATGGCGTGGGGCGGGCCCCGATTTTGTTGCAATATGAGGCTAAAAATGTTTCGTTATTGGAGATTCTGAGCCTATTTATACACATAAATGTTTTCAGAAATGAAGAATAGATCCTGCCTTTGCAGTTTAATTTTGTCTATCTTTCCGGCGTCGCCGCCTAACGTAATGTTACATTGCAGCACACAGGCGGACAGTCTACTCGACAGCCTCGTCCCCGTAAAAAAATCCCTGAGCCGTAGCAGGCGGCGGGCTGGCCGGCTAACATTACACGAATCGCATCAGTGTGTAGTCGGCAACCAGACATCGTTGTTTCTATTTAATTTCCCGCATACTTTGGGTATACACGAGTCCTCGGTGTGAGTGGGTATCGTTCAATGTAGGCCTACATGAAAGCGAGCACGTGGACTTGGAGCTTGCATGTACTAATGGGCGGCTGGCTCCACGTGCAGTTCGCTTGGAATACGTTACGCGTTAGAATGAATCCCGATGTGTTGGGGAATAGTTTTTTTTTTTTTTTTTTTACACTCTAAACATAGAAAATAAAGTCAGGTAACTTACTGCCATCCTAACGTTAATCCAATTAGAACGTCAAAATAACGGTTACCGCGTCTTAGCTAATGTGAACAGTTAAATCTCCGTTCAATAAGTATCCATTCATGGGGATTACGGATGGATACAAAAGGGTCAACAATGGAATAGAGGATTAACTCGGCTAGCAGAGTTAATGAGCTGGCCAAACTTACAGCATGGAGAGGAGTACGGTGATTTTACAGTCTTTTCACGGCGAATGAAATTCACAATTTTTTCACGGCATTTACACGATTATCATTTCCGTGTAAATACCGTGAATTTGCCCTTAGCAAAAATGTTCACGGCAAAATGACCTTTCATGTCGTTTTCACGGTAAAGATGATCCCAAAATGTTTCCGTTTGTTTAAATTTCGCACTGCGCAATCACATCCGCAATCGATCGATCTAGCTATCTCAGCTCCCGGCCCCAGGAGTGAAATAAACACGCCCTTTGTATATATCTAGTGACCTATACAGATAAATTATAATATCTGAATAAATTAGTTAATAATAATAATAATAATAATGTGTGGATTTATATAGCGCACGTATCCACCAACTAAGTGGTGCTCAAGGCGCATTATATTATTATCCCTGCTCATAAGGCTCATAAGGCTCATAAATCATTCCTGAAACCATCTCAGCTCCCTGGGGAGTATACAGCTCAATTGCTGCCATTTCTAGCGCATATAGAGCAAACCAACTCTGCCTTCACAGGTACCCATTTAACCCCTGGGTGGAGAGAAGCAATTATGATTAAGTGTCTTGCTCAAGGACACAAGTGTCACGGCCGTGATTCGAACCCACATTATGTTGCTAACACCAGAACTTGAATCCGGTAAGCTAGACCGCTCGGCCAATAGACCGCTCGGCCATTATAATAAAATAAAATAATATTAATACTAAAAATCGACGTTGTTCATATCCAATATTATCAAATTTGTTTGGGTCTCTTATACTAAATTCGCGGTAGAGTACACACATTAATTCAAAGAATGCCACTTCAAGTAAGTAGAAAGTGGCTACCCAAGGCTCTATTGTCTACATTTATAACATAACAATTGCCACAAGAAATCAGCCCATGCTTTCATTGTTAGATGTTGGTTAAACACACATCCAATGAAAAGGAATGAGAACTATTAACCAAATTGGTGTTAGCCTATTGACCTACATCAACTGGTTACATAATTACGCACTACTTTCCTACATCGCTTGACCCGCGAACGCGTGCAAGTCACGTCAGTATTTATTGAGGCGTCACTGCTATACCGGGGCGCACATCGCGGAGGAAGTTTAGCGGGCGGTACCCGCTAGAGTTGACCCGGGAGCTCTTGGGGCCGATCAGTATTATCATCGCTTCATCATGGCCGACACGGAGGGTAAGTTCCTGGTAACATTTCCTCGTTTTCAAAACGATCAATCTTTCCTTTTTCCTATCCAATAACTCTTCAATCCTTATATCAACATTTAGCGTATATACTATAGATTATCATGATTGTAAATTTGTGGCGAATTAGACAATTGTAATCCCTGTTTGGCCAGTTTTTCGATTGTGGTATCAGCGGGTGAAAAGAGGCCAAGAAGCAGCGGTTGCGCCACGCTGGTTTGGGGCAGGCAGGCATGACGCAGGTTCCCATTCTACGTGGGCATTGCTAGGTCAGCTTGGCGGGCTTTTGCATCAAGTGCAGCCGGTCGAGGTCCCTTTCTGCAGCGGCCGTGCTTCGCTCCGGGCACCGTGTTTTCCACCGCGGCTCAGACTGTGCTGGCCGGTCCTACTTTTTAATGCTGAATGGCTGGCGGTGACTCGCTGATCGTGTGTCATTGAATAATGGCTGTCATTTGTAAATGGTAAAAGAACTTAGATTTTCCCCATCCAATTCTTTAGTAGACCTAGTTGCAAAAAGGGAAACAAAAAGGCAATTAAATTATCCCGCAAGACGGGCTAGACTAGACAAACCATGTAGAGCACGAAAGATTTGATAATACCGCGTCGATCCAGGAAACGATCATCATAATTTTTAGGGCTTTTAAATTTAAAGAAAATATTTGTTTTTCAGTGTTGGCATTTTGAATTAAATTAATTTAGCCAAATTGTATTTCAGATGGGAAAAATAATGGGAAATGTTGTGCATAGATTTTTATGATTAACGTCAAATCCAGATAATGTAGAATTTATTTTTACGTAGACAATTAGGCCTATTTATATTTCTCAGTATAGGTGTAAATTATTTGAGGAAGATTTAAGATTAAATTCTTGTATGTGGACATCGATGATGTATATTCATATGCAGCTAGGGGCCTAATAAATTTTAATTTAAAAAAAAAATAATTTGAGAAAGTTTGTATTTGCTAAATATTACATGGTAATTTACTGTTATGTTATCAACTGATGTTAATTTTTAAAACGGAGAATTAGCTTTTTCAAACTGTTTTAATTAATGTTTGTTAAAGATATATCACCTGTTACTTACCAGCAGTGTCCAGAAATTTAGTTTTCATTGGAACATTGGTAATTTCCTTAATTGAGATATTTCGCCAAACAATTGTCCGAAGCTTGGTTTAACAGTAAAAAGTGCCAAAATTAATTTATGATGGGACACACCATAAACGATTATTTTGAGAAATGTCATTTTACAGCATTTGTATTCAATTCAACTAAAAAAACACAATGTTCCAATGAAAAATAAAAATAAAAATAGCAACATTTGCTGCTAAAACCACGGGGATACTTATTTTAGAATTATCAAATGAATTTAGAAATTTAGCACTTTGAGCTTGTGTTTCCTGTTGAAGCTTGATATGTA
This sequence comes from Zoroaster sp. YZ-2022, assembly GCA_029582265.1. Taxonomy (NCBI): domain Eukaryota; kingdom Metazoa; phylum Echinodermata; class Asteroidea; order Forcipulatida; family Zoroasteridae; genus Zoroaster; species Zoroaster sp. YZ-2022. The sequence goes on from CM055826.1 coordinate 2,104,969, forward strand.
TTTATTTTTGCATTCTCAAAAATTTAAATGATCCCAGTTTAATAAACAAAAAAATTACTGGGTTTAAATTTTATAAATGTATCACATTTCACTTGAGATTTTTCTGCCTATTTTTTCATTGTACACTATTGGTAGAATTCCAATGCATCCATAATTTAAAATAATTAAGAGATCCATAAATACCTGCAGAAGTTTCAGCTTATTACGTTGAGTGAAAATAGCGATGCATCCAGTGAATGTATTCAGCTTTGATTTTATGCATTCCAATGTGGACAATTATCAGGAATTCAGGATAAGTGATATTTTTTTAAATTTGTAACATAATATACACATTTTCTACGAAAAACCTACAGCATATTTCCAACAGAATAAGTTCATAGGATGTTTTGATTTTAATCTTAAAACCAATTTAACTTTTAACTTAGCTTTGCTGTTTTGGTAAAACTTGTAGCTTTGCATGATGAAGAGGATAAGTAAAACTAATTGCGGTGACACGATGTGAAATGCTCAATTGAGTGGTCATTAGTTCTGAAAGAACCTCCAGTTCTTTTCAGAATTAATTACCACTTAATTGAGAATTTCACATGGTGTCACCGCAATTAGTCTTAATTTACTGATTTGCACCAAATAAGGTTTGACCCATTACAATTCAAAAATTCAAAACAATTATTTATTTATATTTTACCAAAAAACAACACCTATGCTGTAAGTACAATTGGAGTGAATGGCCAATAATGACTGTATTCATTGACATGACTTTTGTTGTTTTTAAATGTTTTTTCTTCCACACACTTTTCATTGTTGGGGGAATAGGGGTTAAATGATACTTAGTTTTCATAATTATGCAAACAATTTAAATAAACCACAGAAATTGTATTATTAAAAAGTTTTTCCATCAGACTTTGTTATATTACATATATTATAGCTGTGTAAGACTATGGAACTCGGGGATGGGAAATCATGGGACCAGGTCCCTAGTATAATAAAGTGCCCCAAAATAACTTAACCAAGCCATTTCCTTTGGTTGCCTGATTAAAGGGAATATGTACATACAACACTAGTAAAAATGTTGACCTTATTACAAAAGTACTGAATTATGAAAAAGATAACTTGATGTGAAGGTGGTAAAGTTACTAGGGCTGTGCCGGGTATCTGGATACCCGACCGAAACGGTCATTACCCGGTTCCATTTTTCGGTTCCAATTACCCATAAATGACTTTTTAAAATTCAGACTGAACATTTGAGCGGTGCAAACAGAAATCTGTGACTCTTGAACAATGCACTTGTACAGACAATTATCTTTAAATTCAAGAGATTACACTCCAATAAAGAAAAGATCGATAGTATGGTATCCTCTGTATTATAAAAGTCAATTTGTTACCATTTACAGTACATGTATTTGTACCGGAGGCATGTTTTCAACAAAATGAAAACAGGTATCCGAAGTTTCCTGATTTCGGTTATCCAGTTCCAAAAATATCCGAAAACGCACAGCCCTAAAAGTTAGCAATTCATCTATCTGTCCCATCAATAAAACCAATGGGGATTAACCAATATTGCTTCTATGTTGGTCAAATGTTTTGCTGTTAGACATGTGTGAGTTCAAGATTTCCATGTGGATTGATGTATCTTGATTGAAGTATTCCACCCTAAAGATTATTCTGAGAAAATAAGAAAAACTATGTACATTTTCAGAAGGAATACACACATACTTTTCTCATGATTTCGACTTTACATTTAGACTTTCCAATTTATCTTGATTCAAAGAGAGTAAGCATACTCATAGAAGCAGTTTTGCCAACTTTACCAATGTTGTACATAAGTACCTTCCATTTAAACTTGTACATGAAAATTATGTTACAAAGCCAAAACCAATTTCACCCTCATTGATCCAAAAGTATGCATTTGGTGAAATTACACTGATATTGATGTTTATATTTTGTGTCCAAACGTTCAATACACTATTTGCATTCAGGGTTGCAATGGAAAATGCGTGTTATTTCCATGTACACTCTTTATGCAAATTACACTCTTTATGCAAATTACACTCTTTATGCAAATTACACTCTTTATGCAAATTACACTCTTTATGCAAATTACACTCTTTATGCAAATTAATACTGTTAACATATGCACCATAATTTAGTGGCAATTAAGTTTCTTAAAACAGCTGTTGATTTCCATATTTGAAGAGGACCATTCCATTTTTAAATGTGGGTATGGCTGGTATATGTATGTTTGTTGACATGCATTGCCGATAATTAAAATAAGTTGTTAATTTAATTTGTTTGAACAAATACAACGGAATAATTATAATTAATTTTCCCTACATTATTGCACCATTTACTACTTTCTGCATTTCCCAACTGAATGGTCAATCTGAGGAGAGAAAAAAATCTTGAAAATCATATATATTATAAATCAACAAAATATAATTTTTCATTCATGGGTTGATTTCTGTACATGTTTTTTCATATCTCTTGATTCTTACAAAGTATGATACATTTACACACATTTTACCTAAAGTGTATACATGCCAGCAAGCAAAACATATGTGAACAAATGACCATTGTGATTCACAACATCAACTTTAAATGTACACCTGTGATTGTACATCGTACTGAATCTATCAAAATCCTACAGCAGACCACAGGCTTGTAATCCTGAATCTATCAAAATACCACAAGTGCTTCAAAACAGACTTACTGAATCCAACCAAATCAGGTAAAACAAGGAGAAAGATTTGGGGGTACATGTACATTAAGTTCGAGCTTCGACGACTTCTGTGCTATAGACGGTAATTTAATCAGTAAATGATATTTTTGGAGAATCCAAAATAACAGTAAATGAAAAAGCATTTAACTGTGATGAATTTTTGGGAAATTTATTGATAATGATCAATTGTTTTCACTTGGATCGCTTGCTTTTGGTTATCAATGTACTTGTGTAATTTGATTTAAAGCTTTCTGTATAACCATAATTATAACGTTTTAAACAAAGCAACTAATTATGTTTCTTTTTCTTTTAAAAATCATCTGGAAACCCCCTTCAAAAATCATGGATACACCCGTTTTTATAATGTGTACTGGATAGAGGGTACATGTACAGTAGTTTATATTGTTTTACAGTTCTCATTTATGTTTCTCTGACAAATTTGACAAAAATTCCCTTCAGTAACCCTTTCCTAAATATTTAGTGATAAGGAACAATTTATTTATGATTTTTGTCCTTCACTAAGTTGTGTATTGTTGTGTGTTTGGAAACAACTCCACAGACAAGATGGGTTGGACATGGAATCATGATCTCCTATTGTACTTGCATACTAGACAAACACGAGATCATCAAATTTGCTTGTTGATGATAGGCTGGTCATACAATCCTTGTTACTGCAAGGGTCAAAATCAGTCAAAATGTTGATATACTTCCCAAGGTATATCTAGTGCACTTAAAAGTCGAACACCGTCAAACCTTACGTGTAGTAAATACATTTACAGGTCGAAATGAGTTGACCGTTTATGACTGGTAAAAGCATTGTCTGGTATTGTTCAGGGCAGTCAAAATGACAGTAAAAACCAGTCACAAATGCCCCTGTGTGCATATTTGGGTCAACAGTCAAAACGGGCATTTCACTGCTTTTGCCCTCTATAGCTACATGTACTTGCCACTGTATTTAAGGAAGTGCAGCTATATTTAGGGACAAGGGCCAAAGTCATGGTACAGCCAAGCCTTTGAGAAGCCCGGCCAGGCCCAGGCTTTTCACCTGCCTACTAGCCTATATAATGAGCTCCACTTGGCTGGGCTAGGCCCTCCAGAAGCCCAGGTTATGGTGATTGGCAGGTACTGTATTGTTACAGGATTAGGACACACACAAGACAATTAGGAAGCCAGGTAGGCCTGGCCTGGCTGGGCTTCTGAAAGGCTTGGCTGTACCATGATTTTGGCCCTCCCCCCTTAAGGAACTCTTGGGTCAGTGATATTGGACAATTGATATCCATCGGTGAAGGGATAACACTCGTTTCAGTTTTCAATATCTCTGACACAAGAATTTCAAATAATAAAAAATTGCTGTTGCTGATGTAATAAACATCTTTAACACCAAAAAAAAGCATACCAGACCATCAGGTACATGAACATGTACATGAGCAGAAGCATCGTTTGTGTCTATACATGTTCTGCTGTGTGGATATCATGTAAGATGTTTCACTTTGTTTCAATTGTCTTGATTGTTTTCCTAATTGCAGGAGGTCGTGGTAAAAAACGATCCATTGATCATCAAGTTAGCGATACGTGTAGTACAGCCAAGAAACATGCCAAGACGGGTAAGAAATATCCATCATTGAGGATCTCATAAACAAATTAAGCTATACACTGGTCAATTGATTTTTTTTTTTAATGATTTTTTTATATAAATAACTATGATCAAATTTTAATATAACACTTACTTGGTGTAAAGCTAGTGATGAAAATAATTGAATTTTATTTTAAGAAACTAATATTCTATCCTAAATTCCACTGTAGATTAAATAAAAAGAAATCTGAAAGCATATTCACATATCACTACTTTCTTGGAAATGATCGGAATAAGCTGAATCTTTCACAGGTTATTTGTTTAAAGTATACCTGTATCTTGAGTCAACTTAGAAAGTAAGTGTTCCTATAGGCAGGTACATGATGGTTAAGTTAGTAATACTGCTTCTATGAGTATGCTTACTTTCTTTGAATAGACTTTATGCATATGATGTCGCAAACGGAAGGTCGCCCTCTATCAGAGGCTAGAGGTCACTCATTGGTTCATGTACATGTATGCGCTCTGTGCGTGGATATTTGCGCAGCGCGCTTACATGAACCAATGAGTGACCTTCTCTAGCCTCTGATAGAGGCAGTGGCGTAGCTGGCTATGTTCGCCAGGGGGGCGAATCGGATCCCAGGGGGCCAACCAGTCAGATTTTACAGATTTTTAGGGCCCCCTCTTTACCTGGGGCCGTGGGTAACTACCCTTTTGCCCTTATGTAAAAGCGGCCCTGTATACAGGGCCGGATTTATAAGGGGACAAAGGGGGCAATTGCCCCGGGCCCCCCTGCCAGAGGGCCCCCCAGACTAAGGACTTCCTTTATAAAAAAAAAATCTAATAATTATAAAATTTGTTTTATATTTTTTTCGAAGAAATGCGGTTTATCATTCATTTTAGTTCATTTTTTTTATTTGTCATGTAATTTAATTTCTATATCGAGGGGCCCCCGAACCTGAAGTGCCCCGGGCCCCTCAAGGTCTAAATCCGGCCCTGCCTGTATAGTCCTGCCTGCTGGTGGGCCCGTCAGTCAGTCCCATAAGCATGTGAAACAAATTCGCATGTGTTAGGGGGGGGCACTTATTCTGGAACTGGAGCCAGGGGGGGGCGGCCCCTGCCCCCGCTAGCTACGCCACTGGATAGAGGGCGACATTACGTTTGTGACATCATATGCATAAGGTTTATTTATACATTAAACAACCAACCTGTGACAGTTTGAGCTCAATGCGGATTCTAAGTCCCGAGAAACGTTCCAAATATTTACAGAAAACACTTGGAGCAAAAATTTTTTTTTTTTTTCAAGTGCATAGTTTTTCAGACATTTTCAGACAACAATTGTACGGGAGGATTTGTATCTTCATTTAAGTTTAACCAGTTCGCACCGGGAATAAAAACGTTTTTCCGAACCCCGTGGCGGGATTATTTTTACCGCACAAACACGACCAAAGGTGCTCACCAGAGCGTGACCAGGGAGACCGCGTCTTCCACCGTATGCTTATGGCTCGTTGCCACGTCGACCGGGAATCTATACAAATATTCTCGAGAATCCTGTGGCGTGTTTAGACGCTCTCCGATCCGCTGTCCCAAAAAAATTGCGTGTATACACGGCCTCCGACGCGAACTGGTTAATTAAGTTAGCTTTCAGATAATGGGTAATTACCAATGTTATACCTGAAAGGCCATTGTACACTACAATTTGATCGGTTTCTAACCAGAATGCATGGTAAGATGACAATTAAACAATTGCTCTACAATTTACTATTTAGGTTGTCTTAGAGGTTGTGGTTAAGTCTCCAACAGCAAAACATGTACATGTAGGATTATACAAATATTAAATGATGGTTTTCTTTTATCTTTTTGCTAGTATTTTCCCTCCAAGACCGCATGAAGCTCATTACCAACATTCAGGAACATGCGCCCAAGACTAAGAAACACTCCTACGAAGTCTGTATTGCAAAGATTGACTGGAGTAAGGTCGCTTTTGGTAAATTCCCATATGAAGCTTGCCAGATTGAGTGGGACGTCATTCAGAATGAGGTACATGTCATTAGCCTCCTTAGTGTTCCAAAATGAGGGTCAAATCATTATCCATTTTATAGTGTTCTAGAATGAGGTACATGTGTGTGTCATTAGCCCTCGCCTTAGTATCCAAGAATGTTCATAAAATGACCCGTCTTGGTGTGCTCAAATGAGGTACATATCATTATCCTCCTCAGTGCTACCAAATGAGGTATGTGTCATTACCCTGTTAACGCACCATTTTGACTTAATTCAATATATTAGTCTATTCTGCTTTTGATGTAATATTGTTCAATTGTATTGCTTATATTTAACATACATATATAAACATTGCTGCACAAAATTCCATATTGGTTTTCTGTTGGGCATGGCTAAGTCTTCAAGAGCACTAGGTCAATTCCTAGCACCAATTAAGTACACTTTCTCCCCACCTTTGTTTAGATTCGTAAATACCGAACCTTTGAGGAGGTCACTGCTGATGCCCTGCAGATCGTCCAGAATCCCTTCTCCCATCGTAAACTGGTATGTATCAAACGGCAGGAATTGGACAGAAATCTTGTTCTATTATTCTGAGATTGTCGCAATATATCCTTGCTTGATATATCCTTGTTGCAAAAGATCCCAGATGCAAACAAGTCGATGAAAGTTAAAAGGACAATTTCGTCCCCATCAGAGCACACTTTCAACAGGGCATGGAAGTGGTGTCCTAGATTAAGATGAACACTAACTCAAAATTAATGGCTTATTTATACAGCAGCAATGGTAATATGACCTTATCATGTGGGGTATTATTTTCAGTTAATGAGTTAATCTAAAACTAGCACTCCGATTCCATGCCCTGTTCAGTGTGACAAGATTGTCCCTTTAATGCTGAACTTAATTATGTAAATGTGTGTAAATTTATGCACATTTTCTTATGATTTATTAATGATATGCAAATGTGCCTTAACCAGTTCGCACCGGGAATAAAAAAGTTTTTCCGAACCCCGTGGCGGGTTTATTTTTACCGCACAAACACGACCAATGGTGCTCACCAGAGCGTGACCGGGGAGACCGCGTCTTCCACCGTATGCTTATGGCTCGTTGCCACGTCGACCGGGAATCTATACAAATATTCCCGAGAATCCTGTGGCGTGTTTAGACGCTCTCCGATCCGCTGTCCAAAAGAAAATGCGTGTATACACGGCCTCCGACGCGAACTGGTTAACTATGGTTTTGTTCTATTTACAGGTTCACCCTGACCTCCCTAAGCAACCTTTGACCTCATTCTTCATGTTTTACTCTGAGAACGCCAAGCAATTTAAGAAAACACACCCTGAGATGCCCCAATATGAGATCTCTCGGTCCCTGGCGCTGAAATTTAAAGAGCTCCCAGAACACAAAAAGGTACAAAGATTACTATACGTTATACTCAAACTCACAATAAATAGCACCAACTACAAATTCATTTGAATGCCACTTGGCCACAGCTTTCAAGCATTTTTATTCAAAGAGGTTGACACCATCAACCACCGGAATACCAAACTATGGGCAAACTGGATTTGTCATTAAACATCATTTGATAAAGACAAACACACACCCTGAGATACCCAAGACCTCGGAGAAAAACCAGCTGGGACCACCTATATACAGCGTACCCAAGACTCTGTATACCCAGACCTGGCACCACTAACCCCCAATGGGGATAGTTATTAAAACATACATTTAAATGTTGACAATAACAAACAGTATAATGCACATGTTTAACATATGCTAATACACAGCATAATTTGATAAAGAAACAAACACACACCCTGAGATACCCAAGACCTCAGAGAAAAACCAGCTGGGACCACCTATACAGCGTACCCAAGACTCTGTATACCCAGACCTGGCACCACTAACCCCCAATGGGGATATTTATTAAAACATTCATTTAAATGTTGACAATAACAAACAGTTCACATAATAATACTATTAATATTATAATATTATAATATTGTTGGTATATATTGTTTTCAGTAGTTCTTTTTGATGTATTTTTGAACGCACCGCCGGGTAGGCGTGTGCCACTGTTTTAAAAGTGTATGTTCAAATAAATAAATAAAATAAAATAAATATAATGCACATGTGTAACATATGCTAATACACAGCATATCATATGAATCAATACAATATGAATCAACCAAGTGTTCGCGTCCCACCTAGGAAGCTACGGTCTGAACTAGCCCGAGGGAGATCCCGGCACTATGAACACTTGATAACATGTAAATACACTATGAATAACTTTACCCTGAAAATGCCCTAAAAATCTGTTTTACCGTGAAATAAATAGTTCATGGCAATTTCACGATGACACAACACTATGAAAATGCCATGAAACACTCTTGGGATTCCTTCGCCGTGAAAATGCCATAAACTTCTCGTGGCAGTTTTGGGGCAGCTCATTAATTCTCGAGAGAGCCGTGAAATCACTGTGAACATTCTTGCCAATATCTGAGAGGAAGAGACACTGTGAAATCGCTGTGAAATTACACTGAACTGTTATTTCACGGCAAAACAGATTTTCAGGGCATTTTCAGGGTGAAGTTGTTCATAGTGATAATGGAGGACTAAAATCTCCATATTATTAGCTGTTTCGCAGCGAAGCGCAGCGAAACAGCTCTAGTTTTTGTTAAAGTTTTTTTTCTTTCTTTTTTGTATTTTTCAGCGCTTTCCGTACCGGAAGTGCATTGCAATAACACATGTTTCATTCTGAACGCCTTTTTGCAGTGTTCCATAAATGCGATTGCAATGAAACTTAAGGGAACCAAAGGCAATAGTACAATAGTGTGCATATTGCAATGACGTCATAATTACGTCATCAGGTGTCAAGTTACACTAAATCAAAAATTAATAATGAAAAACATTAAAAAATTAATAACTCCTGAACCACATACGCTATCAATTTCATCTATGTGGCATATTGTAGGTCGTTAGCCACTCCGTATTTCGTGCACAGATATGACCCCATTTTGACCTTACCTTCCGGTCCAAACCGGAAGTTCAAGTTTAAAGAGCTCTACAGCCAATATGATAAAAAATAATGCTATGATTTCTGTGTATGTAATCATCAGTAGGGTGTACTCTTTTGGATAGTAGGTATGATGACGTCATCATATGCAAGAGCGCCATCTAGCGACAGGTTTAAATAGACGTTATTTTCACTTGTACACTTGCCAATGTCACATTACCACAAATGATATGTCATATTGTAGCTTATGAATCAACTTAAATATCAAAACAGATTACGTCATTATGACATCATCAGGTGTCAAGTTACACTAAATTACAGATTAATATTGAAAAACTATTAAAACATTTATAACTTTTGAACCACAATAGCTATAATTATGATCTTTGAGCCATATTGTAGGTCGTTACCAACTTGACAATTCGTGCAAATATGACCTTATTGTGACGTTCGCTTCCGGTCGAAACCAGAAGTTCAAATATAGCAATGTTGTTAGAGCTCTACAGATACCGTGGTACAAGATGTCAAATATGGTTTTTGTGTATGACATTATCACTGACGTGTACTGTATCACAATGTACGTTTGATGACGTCATTATATGTAAGAGCGCCCTCTAGCGACATGTTTTTAAAAGAGGTGCATTACATAAATTACACTTACCAATGACACATGGATACAAATGATACGTGATATTGTAGCTTATGAGCCAATTTAGTCAACAAAACAGGTTATGTCATGGCATCATCGGTTTTTGAATTACATTAGTTTGAAGTTTTTTCAGTTAAACAATCATATCTCATGAACTATATGACATTAACTAACAATCTTTGTGTCATCTTGTAGCTAATTATTTGTATCACAATCCATTCAATGATGTCATAACATTTCAAAAGTCCTCACGGCTCAAAGTGGAAGATAATATGATAAAAAATAGCGAAACAGCTGGGTATTCGTTCACGAATACAATTGAGCTCTAGTTAAGTTTAATTTTCTAGGACTGCAGTAACTGTTAATTGCCAGAACTGCTGCACCAAAAGTGGGAAGTTAATGTGCTATTCCGCCCAAAACTGATAAACCAACAGCACAATCCCAACTGGTGGTGAAAAGGGGGTTGGAGGAGGGAAAAACATAAACCGCTAACCCCAAAACTCCATGGACTTGTTAATAAACAAGGAGCTGTGACAAGAATGCCCCAAACCGCACTGGTTGCTTGACACCAAACGCCAACCTTTACAGCGCGCAACCTGATTGGCTAAAAACCTCCACCAGTTTGCCACCAGACAAACTATTGGTGGAGGCCTAAAAGCGGGAAACTTCCCGCCTACGCCCCTGATTGGCTGTGCCATGATCCACCCTGGGCATATAAAAGGCTTGACGTGGAAAATAGCCCATAAGCCTGCCGCTGGCTAACGAGTGCACAACAATATGCATTCCCATTGAGAAAACCCGATCCGTATTGTAAGTTGCGCATAACGCATTTGATCACTTTCGTGATAAAATGATCTATTGTTTATGTGCATACATGCAGAATGTGAATCTCTAGAAAGAAATATCTTATGAACTGTATAGACCTTGTGCACCTACATCACAGATCAACGGCATCCCTTCGACATGGCTATTTTGGTGATCCCCACTTAAGACTGTTTATTGTTATTGCTTAAATTTCAGAGCAGCAATTTCGTCATCATTTCTGAAAAGTGTGAACATTTCTAACCATTTTTAAATGTCTGTATTGGGTTCAGTTTGAAAATTTAATTATTATGTATTTGGTTGAAATGGAAGATTTATTCAAGTTTTTGTATTTGGCCATGATACATCGACTTATAAGAGTCAGCGCAACGCGAATAACCATTTAATGTCATAAGTCAGCTTGTCGCAAAAGAATCTTGCAATCTGTATGGCTCAGCTGCCACGTCGTGCGTTGTGTGCACGCTAACTGGCACATGACACACATGTTCTGGTTTGATTGTTGTGATCACCAAATGATCGCACGTGGTGTGATGACATCACATGCACACGGTCTATAGCTTTGAACCTAATTGTCAAGTGAAGGTTCAATGGAAGTTAGAAAATTACCAGAATATTATCTGACAGCTATCTTGTTGTACCAATCATCCTATAACAGTTATTTTATCTGTGATATCGTTTAAACAAAAACAAAATTTGAATAAAAAACATCAGAATTTTTGCTGCAAGTGTAAAAAATTGTGAATGTTTTTCACATTTCTCATATCTTAGACCCTGCTACTTAGAAAAAAGTAAACATCCTATTTCACAGACACTCGGAATACAGTGCTATACACACGTCGGTGTAGGGCAAAATTAAATCAACTGATTATCCTAAAAGCTGTTTTGTGAACATTGCTACATTTTACCTTCCCTTTTAAAGGTGTCAAATACTGAGAAAATATATTTATAAAAATCCACTTTAAACTTCTAACCTACTGCAGAGTTTCCCTTAATATCTGAGGCGTATCATATCACAGATTTTGGCTAGCACCCCTTTCGCTGAGATTGCCACCTCGGACTAAAAACCCTTCCAACACAAAATAAAGTAATGTTTGCATTCCAAATACTGTTCTTAACCTCTGTAGATACCAGGGGTATGCGTGGGAACCAAAATTTACAAATCAATCTGACCTTTTTGGAATGTTTTGCCGTTTTTTACTATAAATGTTTTGTTTTTCTTCCTATTTAGGCCAAATACAATCAGAAATACGGCGACCAAAGGCTGATGTACCAGAAGGAGATGGCTACATTCATGTAAGTTTTCACATGAGTTTGAAATTTATAAATTTGAAACATGTTTTTTTTCTTTACAAAGGTGATTTTTAAAACAATTTTTTTATCACGATTTAAACCATGATTGAATATTGATTATTTAACCCTAACCACCCCAAACCATTCAAACTCTAATAGCAGGGTTTGTTGGATTTTGATGGACTCAGTACTGTATAGTCCAGACAGGGATACTTTGCATGGGGCTGGGTGTCCCAATTACAGCTAAGTCCAACAGTTGGGTGGTAGTGTTTTTTGCATGGTGTTGGATTTTGGCAGATTCAGGAAGGTTCTTAGCCAAAATAGCTAGGGGGTTAATGTACAGATCAAAAAAAGTAGAGCTGGTTACAACAGTCCCTGCAAAACCTTGGAGATACGGCGCATAATAATGCTTTTGATATGACATTAGATCAGCTTAAGTATGATCTTAAGTAAATTGATAACAAATAACAAAACGCAACACCACCATGCGTATAACAATCACGGAGTGCCATGGTCGAGCGGTTTAGTGCATTGGATTTGTGTTCTGATGGCTGAGTCGTCAGATTGTGGGTTCGAATCCCAGCCACTATCGGGGTGCTTCTTGAGCAAGATACTTTACCATAATTACTGTCACGTCCTTTCAAACACCTTATGAATAATCATTTTCAGAGTGGAGCATGCACATTCTTGTTATTTAAATATTTTGAATCCAGCCTAACTGCCCTACACTAATATTAACTGTACCTTATGAATAATCATGTTCAGGGTGGAACATCCCGAGTACAAGGACTCCATGCATGGTGGAGGCGGGCCTAAGCCTCCTAAACTTCTGAATCCCTATCAGCTGTGGGCCAATAAGAGATTTGAGGCATTACAGAGAGAAGACAAAAAGGTGTGCAGATTTGTACAAAATAACCTCATTCAATTTCATGAATATCCATAGCCATTTACCTCTAGGTAGCCTCAGACAGTTATTGACATGAGTCGGTATCTAGACTTGAATCTAACTTCAAGTCGCTTTTTGTTGACTTGTGACTTGACTTGTGACTTGACTTGTGACTTGACTTGAACAACAAATTACTTACCAGGGGCAGTATCATCACGCTCGGAGCAGACTTTCGTCAGGGCATGGAATCAATGTCCTAGTTTAAGATGAACACAGTGACTGAAAATTACTGTCTCATTTATGCAGCAGCAAGGGTAATATGACATTATCATGTGGGGTATTATGGCAGTCACTGAGTTAAACTAAAACTAGCTTTCCAATTCCATGCCCTGTTGATTGACGACACTGTCCCTTTAAATTACAGTTACAATTAACAAAAAAGAAACAAAATGCATTAAAAAAGTATCACTTATTTTTTTTTCATTACCATGATTACTAAGAGTGGATAAAGATGCACAATTTTATACTTTCAACAATATGACAGTGAAGAATAGGCAACATTAAAACAGCAAGGTGACAGACTTTTCTTACTGGTTAAGAATATGACTTATTACTTATCATTAATATATAATTATTACTTACTTGAATTGACGTAGGGGAAAAAACCCATTTATTGTGGGTTTACTTTAACAGTCCTGGTATGTACCTATTCGTAGGAATTGTACTCAATCTGACTTCCCAATAGGATATCGGGTTGAGTCGATCCCTTGGGGGGTTGAACATAGGTCTTGTGACTATGAGTCAAGTGCTCTAAAGCTAAATTACTTGAAAAAAAACCCGTTAATTTAAGGAAGGTTTGCATTACCACCACTCTCTTTGGAGTTGTCAAATGTGTTACTGAGAAGAACCAGTGGCTTTTGCAACTTGACGTTTTTGATGAGTATGACCTGGTTGTCTTCAGGAAAAATAAGAAATTTTCATGTTATTTGCAGGCTTGTCATTTCTCAGGATTTTTCCTGATTTCAGGATTTCTTTACAAATCTCCCTTTGCCTCAAAATGTTCTTGAAAGAAGAGAAGTAGCCACCAAGGAAAGAAAGAAGTAGCCTGTATTATGTCCAAACCTCTAGTTCCTTGTTTGTGGGGATGTGGATAGTCTGTAAATCCTCCAAAATTAAACATCCAGGAGGTTCAGGGGGCTTTGTCCTCGAGACCAAAGGGAAACCCAGGCCCTCGATCTATTTTTCAGGATTTTTTACTTTTGTCAAATCACACCCCTGGATTTGGTTCACAGGTTTTGAAACAAAAGGCAGATATAACACTACAGTTTTCTTTTCAGTTGTCTAAGTTTGGCAATAATTAAGACACTTGCTATTATAAAATTAACGTCATGTAAAATGATAAATAATGCAGTAATGAGCTTTTTATTCTCAAAACTTCAAAGTGTAGCGCCAAAGTTATATATTCAGTTAGAAAAATAATTGGGCAAAATCTTGTAGTTTTAAAATTATTTTTGAAAACAAAAAGCTGGTAGAATACTCGGTTTCTTTGCTCCTTTTAAATATAATTAAAAATTAGAAAGTTTTCATTGTTTCATGTATATTAATTATCTAATATTTACGCTAATTTAACCAACTGGATTGACCTCATTGACTTTTGACCCTACACAGGTGACCCGGGTTCAACTTGATGCCCAACTCAGAGAGGAATGGAAGACAATGCCGGACAAGAAACGAGTCAAATGGATTAATAAGGCACTCGAGGAACAGGTCAAATATACGGTATGTGAGATCCAAAAAATAGTCTACGGTTTCTGGCCTCCGTACACGTCACCTCGGACCCACACATCAATGTTTTAATTAATTTTGTTATGAAATGATGTCCAATTACAGCCAAAACTGGTGGATCGATTGGAATACTGGTGTGCTGTGTTTTAAACGACTTTTTCACATGGTATGAACATTTGCCCGTTTTGTGAGGCCTTTCTTAGCCACCATACATGTATCATGTATTTCGCTGTAGGCCCCCAAAAATGATTAACCCCCCCCAAAAAAATCATGTCACCGCACCAATTTTGAAGTTGACCGATTAGCAGAAACCAGAGACTTTTTGGGGGGCATAATTTCACCTCTTTAACAGGGCATCTTTGTCGTACTGTCATGCAGTACGATAAATTATTATTTTGTTATTGGAAAACTATGGGGGGGGAGGGAGAATAGATCATCCTTCCCGGGCCAAAAAGTCACTAGATACATGTAAACCTTTTCACATTTCATGTTTTTTCAGAGCAAGAACATTGTATATTATGCAAACCTATAGCAGTACAACATTGCTGCATTGTGTTATGACAATTTATGCAAAATAACTTAATGATTTTTGTTGATCAGGAGGTTTGGCATGTCAATGCAAAACCAACTGTAGTAATGCTGATTTTGTAGCACAGCACACAATTATCAAAATTTATGCAAATTTATGCAATTTCACGATACTACTTACCTGTAGCTGCACTAATGTGACGAAATGTATGCAACAATATTGAAGCATATTTATTAACAAAATCTTAATCTTTACTTACTTCAACAACAAATAATTATTTTGCAGAAAGAAATACAGGAGTATGTGGAACAGAATCCAAACTTCAAGGTTCATGAAATCAAGAAACCTCTCCTCACCGAGAAAGAACTGCGACTTAAGGAAGGACTGGACGGCAAACCTTTCAAACCACCAGTGTAAGTCAGTCCAAGTAATAGTCTGTTAGTACGTTGAATACACCAGTTATTGATTTAAACATGAACTGCAGAATTTCACATTATTTCTCCTTTTAACACTAGGGATATACACTTGGACTTCATTCTCACACTACAAGTCTGAAACAAATGATTACACTTTCACATGAAGCTTATTTCATGTCAAGTTAATGATGGTTTCAAATGGTGTTCTGGCCGAGCGGTCTAGTGCATCGGACTCAAGTTCTGGTGTTGTCAGAATGTGGGTTCGAATCCCGGCCTGGTTGGTCACGGTGCTTGAATTGTTGAGCAAGACACATAACCATAATTGCTTCGTCCTTTGTATGGGATGTTAAGCCATAGGTCCTGTGTACTAGATTATTAAAGTAATGCACATAAAAGAACCCAGAACACTTATCATGGAAGAGTAGGGGTTTACCCCGGTGTTTCTGGTTCACATAGCAAGCGTCCTTGTTTACAGGTTTCCTCGGGCTTTTGAGAGATCCTTGGTTTCATTTACCAGAAATGTTTAATAATAATAATAATAATAATAATAATAAACATCCCTTGAAAGCTTACTGTCTTGAGATGCTGTCATTTTGTAACATTAGTGCTATCATTTTAAGATAATAATTTCGCTACTGAATTATCTTCCTCTGGAGACGAACATTCATAGAAAGAATACGAGCATTATGAGTGTATTCTCATTGTTTCAACGACACAGTGTAATAAGTTGAGACTTGGTTGGTTGGTTAAACAGTTCTGGGGTGTGATTTGTCTGGATTTTTGGATTTTTACAAATCGCAATGTTGTGATCCTCCGGATTTTAAAGATTTAAGCAATAAAGGAAAGCAAAGCAAATGCTTAGAACTATAGATTTCACCCCAGCGCTGTTCACAACAAGTGCTCCAGTACCCCTAGCAAAATTCACATGGATTTTTCCAAACTGCCCAATCATACCCCTGACAGTTGCTTAAAGGGATAATATTGTCATGATCGGAGCAGAATTTCAACAGGGCATGGAATCGGTGTCCTACATGTGTCCTTCATGGGATGATCCTCCAGCAGTCTACTTAAGCAGCAGCATTTTCCAGAGTCCGGCATTCTCCTGAGGACGATCAGAGCATACTGATCGAAACGTCGAGTTGTACCTCCAGTTCTTTTCAGAACTAATTACTACTCAATTGAGATTCCACATGGTGTCACCGCAATTAGTCTTACTTATCATCCTCACCATCCTCACCATGCAAAGCTACAAGTTTTACATGTAGTTTAAAATGAACACAGTGACTGAAAATTACTGGTTCATTTATGCAGCCGCAACGGTAACATGACCTTATCATGTGGGATATTATTTTCAGTCATTGAGTTAATCTAAAACTAGCACTCTGATTCCATGCCCTGTTGATCGTGATGATATTGTCCCTTTTAAAGTATATCTTGATTCAAAGATGATGTTAATAATTATGAGATGTATATTTGCGTACATTACTAATATTATACTGATAGTATACTTGGTTTTTTTCCCCCCTAATTTTAGAAATGTGTACAATCTGTTCTGCTCGGTGATGTTGAAACAGATGGGTCACATGGGATCGAACACTAGAGCCAAGATGATGGAATGCAGTGCATTGTGGTCCAATACAGACGCCAAAAAGAAACAAGAATATAAAGATCGTGTGGAGAAGGTGAGTTATCCAAAACATTTAGGTTACTAGAGACAATAGTCAAGATTATTCAATTTGGATCAATTTGAATTTGAGTGGGTTGCCACTTGGGCCTTGTCTAAAGGCAATCAGAATGTGGGTTCGAATCCTGGCCAAGATCATGGTGATTGTGTACAGAGTATCATAGCTGAGTGGTTTAGTGCATCACACCTGTGTTCTGATGGTTGAGTCATCAGAATGTGGGGTTGAATCCTGGCCAGGATCATGGTGCTTGTGTATGGAGTATCATAGCTGAGTGGTTTAGTGCATCAGACTTGTGTTCTGATGGCTGTGTCATCAGAATGTGGGTTTGAATCCTGGCCAGGATCATGGTGCTTGTGTATGGAGTATCATAGTTGAGTGGTTTAGTGCATCAGACCTGTGTTCTGATGGCCGAGTCATCAGAATGTGGGTTTGAATCCTGGTCAGGATCATGGTGCTTGTGTATGGAGTATCATAGTTGAGTGGTTTAGTGCATCAGACCTGTGTTCTGATGGCCGAGTCATCAGAATGTGGGTTTGAATCCTGGCCAGGATCATGGTGTTTGTGTATGGAGTATCATAGTTGAGTAGTTTAGTGCATCAGACCTGTGTTCTGATGGTTGAGTCATCATAATGTAGGTTAATTGCGGTAGTTCCATGTCACAATCTTTTAAGAGTATTTGTTCTGAGAATAACCGGTGGTGAGATAACATTTCAATCTGTATACTCAGTATACTCTAGGTTGGTGAAATTCTTGCACACGTCGGTGTAGGGCAAAATTAAATCAATTGTTTATCTCCAGACGCAAGAATTTCACCAACTATATATATATCGTGGAACCCGCTGCTATATGGGATTCTAGCCGGCCAATTGTCATCGGGAAAGCTCGGTGCTCGAGAGGTTAAGACAGCTGCACTAGTAAGCAGGAGGTCGTGGGTTCGAATCCCGCCCGAGTCGCCTGTGTAGTTTTTTCAGACACTCGGAAAGCACTGAGTATACAGTGCTATACTCACGTCGGTGTAGGGCAAAATTAAATCAATTGTTTATCTCCCGACGCAAGAATTTAACAACCTGGAGTGTCGTGGCCGAGCGGTCTAGCGCACCGAACTCAAGTTCTGGTGTTGCCAGCAGCAGGGTGTGGGTTCGAGCCCCGGTCGTGACACTTGTGTCCTTGAGCAAGGTACTTAACCATAATTGCTTCGTCCTTCGGATGGGACGTAAAGCCGTAGGTCCCGTGTGTTGTATAATGCACGTAAAGTGGATTGTCGTGCGGTCTAGCACACTGAACTCAAGTTCTGGTGTTGCCAGCAGCAGAGTGTGGGTTCGAGCCCCGGCCGTGACACCTGTGTCCTTGAGCAAGACACTTAACCATAATTGCTTCTCTCCACCCAGGGGTTAAATGGGTACCTGTGAAGGCAGAGATGGTTTGCTCTATATGCGCTAGAAATGGCAGCAATTGAGCTGTATACTCCCCAGGGAGCTGAGATGGTTTCAGGAATGATTTATGAGCCTTATGAGCAGGGATAATAATATAATGCGCCTTGAGCGCCACTTAGTTGGTGGATACGTGCGCTATATAAATCTATACATTATTATTATTATTATTATTATTAACCTATAATGTAATAATTGTTAATATTTTTGTTTATATCAATGTTTCATTCATTTTCTATACAGAAACTACTTTTTTCTTTTTTCTTTAAAGCTTAAAGTCATGTACAAATCAGATCTGTTGAAATACATTGAGGTAAGTATCTTGTTTAATAAGACATTCATAAAGATTCAAGACAGTTGAGACAATCTGATTGGACAAAATGTAATCACATTGGGTGACGGATATGGTAAAGACATGGCTTATCAAAAGCAGAGCAGTGTGTATGTGGCAGCTGTTCTATTCAGCTGGTGTGCAACGCACAGTGCGTATTTGAATCAGAGTGAGGAAGATTGTTTTGCATCACGCGCCGACTCGAGTTCTTTGAAAGTGTTTCATATGTGAATTTGCCCATTTCTATTTGGCTTTATTCAACAAAAATTACAATTTTTGTACATTTTTAACCCTACTACACATGGAGGCCACTCCGATCCACTAAATTTCCAATATGTTTTTCACCAACCTTTAGTACATACAAGCCTGCTGTCCTTTCCAAGTAATCTTACCAAATCAACTGTGTCACCCAAGGCCACTGTAAATGTTTGAACATATTAGTATGGCCTGATATATATCAACGGGAGACCACCTTACCCTGCAATCTCAGTGGTGTGACAGTGCACAGAAGGGTAACCATAGGAGGCCACTGGCAACAGCTAATGGTTTTGAGTGGCCTGAATGGGTTTTTCGGAAACTGTAGATTTCAAATGCACTTGATTCTGATTGACAGCCTTAGTGGCCAATCGGAAGACTGCCCCATCAACCCGTTACATACAGTAAATTGTGTCGTCACGGCAAGCTCAGGATTTAAACAGTGAGCCAGCATTTTATTAATTTGAGTTTTTAATTAACTGGTACTAATCCATGGCAGGTTTTTTGTTCAGTATCTCAAAAAGGACAATATAGTAATGATCAGAGCAGACTTTCAATAGGGCATGGGATCGGTGTTCTAGTTCAAGATGAACACAGTGACTGAAAATTACTGGCTCATTTATGCAGCAGCAACGGTAATGTGACCTTGTCATGTGGGGTATTATTTTGTGGGGTATTATTTTCAGTCAGTGAGTTAATCTAAAAACTAGCACTTGAATTCCATGCCCTGTTGATTGTGATGATTTTGTCCATTTAAGTGTATTTGGGTTTTCATTGACAGGGCCTTCCTGAAGAGGAGAGAGAAAAATATGGTCCAGAGCTTGAAGCCATCGAGCGACAGAACAAAAGGACACCCAAAGCTACAAACGTAAGACACAATTTTGTCTAGTTCCACTTGTGACTGTTCATTTGCCTGAAGTGTTATGTGCATGTTATAATTTGAAGACAGGATAGTGTCAACTGGTCAGTTGGGCTTAGAAAGGCTGAGACATACAGCTAGGCCCAGGCAATATTACCTTAGCCCCCCCCCCCCAAAAAAAAAAAAAATTCTCTGGTTTCTGGTCTCTACACGCGTCGCCTCAGACCCGTGCGTCAGCATTTTTAATTTTCTTTTTTTTTGCTCTGAAACGATGTCCAATTTCAGCCAAAGTTGCTGGATCGATTGGAATTCTGCCTTGCTGTGTTTTAAACAACTTTTTCACATAGTTGTCTGAACGTTTGCCCGATTTGTGAGGCCGCTCTTAGCCACCATACTTTGTGTATGGGAAATTTGCATATTTCCCTGTTGGCAAAAAAAGAAATAATAATAATAATAAAGATTTTTAGCGCGCACATATCCACCCTGCTGGGCGCTCAAGGCGATTTTGAACCCAACCGATCACCAGAAACTGGAGATTTATTTTTGGCCTTTTTAGACAATGTGTATTAATTAAAGGAAAGGTACGACAATGGGGATTTTCCAGGCATGCAACTTTTCAGCTGATCAGCTGATTTCCTCTTTTTTCTTTAATAATAGTGCTATAGAAAACTGAAAAACACCGTAAAAAGTTTTGTGTGCTCGACCATTTCCTCTTTTTTTTGCAATTACAAAGTTGCATGTCTGATTACCATATCATTGAATAAACAAATTATTATCTAAAACTTGGTGTAAACTTAGTGGAAGTATCAATCAGTCAGAGAAATTGTTCCGTAATATAAGTGCTTTCATGTTTTGATATAGAAACACATTGTTATTTTGAAACAACAAAAAGTTGCTGTCGGCAACTTTTGACAAACATAACAGTTATTCATTGTTTTCTTAAACCATGAGCACTGATTGTGATGAAATATTCAGAGGTTAGTTTCATGATCTATTTCTTGAAAATAAGGGTGTTGAAATGAAAGTACGTTACTGAATACCAATGTATTAAAAAGACCTTTAATTCAAAAGACCGGTAACTTTCAGTGTCAATCCAGACCTGACTGATAGTTAGATGTAATTAGAGGATGCATTTATATATTATCAGAAGTTTCCACATGAAGTGTGCCAGTCGTTTACTGACCTAGTCCACGGCATTGCCCTCCAACAACAATGGATTTTGGCCATTCATAGGGTTTTGTTCCACAGACTGACGTGCAAGGTCTCCAGAAGAAGCAGTGCAGTCTGGGAGACTTAACCGGCGTGTGAGAGAACTGTATTTCGTGCGTGCACCTTAGTCTTATCCGCTCCTGTAGCCCTCTAGCAGTGAATTTGCACCCAGTGTCTTGATGATAGCCACTTTTGCGTCGTGAGCGCTGTGTATACACTTTATGTGCGTATGTTATGTACCATAGTGCGTGTGTATTTCTGCCAGCCAATGATCGCTGGAGATATTCCACGCGAACACACAACTGCAAAATATAGCAAATGCGACACACTATCGCTGCCCTTTCGTCCACAGTGGTCTATCAACATGTGCCCTCAACGGCTCATGCACGGTGCGAATATGCGTTCGCCACACAGAATGGTTTGCCTGCATCTAGTTTAAGAGTTCTAGGAATTAGCTTCCCGCAACAAGCGCCTAATCCCATGGGTAACTGACTCGTAACCATGCTCGTTGTGTGTGCGCGCATTTGGAGCACAAAGCCATATGCATGATATGGATTACACACTTCATGTAGGTAATACACTTCTGGTAATATAGATTGAATTAACAATAGGTGGATCAGGAATGCTTTGGTCTAGCTGTGCCTGTGAATGCTTAAAGAGATGTTCCTGTTACATATATTTCAAATTTGAATTGTTCTAAGATAAAACAGTGTGGACTAGATTTGTTTAATTGTGACTTTATGAGTAGACGATATAACCAAAGAGATTTTGTATTTGTAATTCTTATGATTTATGAGTGATTCAACTAAAATTTCATTCTGCCAAACATGATTGTTGCATTTTGTTATGTCGTAGCATTTTCATGTTTGGTCACAGGAAATTATTAGATTTTTTTTTGAATGATACACGGATATAGCCAACAGTTTATCCACCCTGCAGTCTTTTAGACCGAAAAAAAAACACTATTCAGTAGGCGGGCCATGAAAATCATGGCACACTAACACACACTAATACACTACACCCACGGGGATTTATTGCTGCATAAATGGACTCTGAGCATCCCCAACCCCTTTGAGATGGTCTAGAGATTGTAAAACAATTCCCCCATACCCCCCCCCCCCCCCACCCCCCCAAGTGCCCTAAACGATTCCACGTGTTCCATTCAGACGCTTCATTCACAAAGTCAAACAAAAGCACCACCCCCCCACCCCTGACCCCAATAGTAAATAACTCTTTGGAAGCTTTGGCGAAGCCCGCCAGCTGGCACCATCAAGTCTGTATTGTTATCTGTTGACAGACAAGCCTGCCTGGCATTTGCAATTACTACAGCTTGTATGCTTAGGCCTAACCCTAAGGAATTTTTTGTACACACTTCAATGGGGAAATCCCCGTGACCTTGGACCAGTGCCAGTTGAATTGGATGTAGCGGGTAAACCAGATAAGCTAGGCCACTCAAATTCTCCATTATGTTTCTCAATCGTATAATTGAGGAAGTCAAGAAAAAAAGGCTTTCTACTTTATTAATAAGAGGATTAATTAACAAAATATGCTAATTGTGCCATGAAAATCATGGCTCGCCGCTTACTGCAGGGTTAAGATGGAATAAATGTAATTTGAACATCACTTACATGTAACTGTGTGTTATGCATTATCCCTGTGATCCCTAAAAGTAAAAGCTGTGCTAGCTGTGTTGCTATGGTAAATTGCATGCGCATCCATTAGCTTGGAGTGGTCTCAGAGGATTGTTTTAAATATGGTATAAATATGGTACCGATAATAGGAATAATAATAATTTGATCAACTTGGATCAACTCATGGTGTTGGATATGGTGCGTTATTGATTTCAGTTTCTTTACAGTGATGACGACGATGAGGAGGATGATGATGACGATGATGAACCCAATAAGACTGGTGTAGGGATGTACATAAGCCATCATCTCTCTAACTACATGACTGAAAATGATGTGAGTTTATTTCACAATTCACAGGGTTAGAGTGGCACATAATGAGGGACAATGGGGGATACGCAGCCTAGGTGATTTACAACCCCCCTAAATCCTGCCCCCCCCCCAGTCGGTATCAGTAAGTGAGGTACACATTATATATACATCAAGTTTTTGTAGAAAAGTTGAGCTTCTTTGAATGTTCACTCCATATGAAGATACTGCCAAAGAAATCGGAACAAATACAGAGGTTTTTACCCTTGAAGATACGGCTATGTCCTAATTAAGCATTTTTGGCTATGGCTATTGGCTGCAGCGGCAATGCTGAAGTGTAGAAAGAAACAGTGATATAGCCAAAGCCGTCATTTCAGACACGCCCAAATATATTATCCTGTTTTTTTAACACGAGACAAATAATAGGATTTTAATAGGTAAGTCTGTATTGGCAGTCAGGAAGCCATACATTAGATGTTATAATACCAAATGAAATCCCAATGTACTTTAAGGAGAGCCAAAGTGGTGGTACAGCCAAGCCTTGTGAGAAGCCTGGCCTGGCCCATGCTACCTGGCCTCCTCCACATTGTGAGTCCTAATCTTGTAATAATACATTATCTGCCAATCAACATAACCTGGACTTCTGGAGGGCATAGCCCAGCCAAGTAGAGCTTATTATAATAACTTCTGTTGTGAACAAAAGATAGCTGAGGTTTCAGTCATGTCTGTGTTAACAATAAGAGCTACATGTATACTTGAGTTCTTTCCGGTGACACCATGTAATGATCTCTTCTTGGAAGAAGTGATGTCTCTGAGAAGAGCCGGTTGGTTTGTTCTCAACGTTTCTGCTCTAGCCGTCATCAGGAAACTACATCAAGAGCTACATGTATTGGAGAGCTATTCATGAGCTCTGCTAGGGCATTATATAGGTCTAGGCAAAGCCTGGGACTGGCCGGGCTTCTCAAAGGCTTGACGCCCTTAAAATAATCTACAGTCCATTATATCCTTACCTATAGAAAGGATCAATTATGTATTCACAAATATAAGAATTAATTTGATAATTTCAGTTGAAGAAGACTCCAGCGACTGCTAAACTGAAAGCAGCTTATGACAGTCTTAAGAAAAGTGAAAAGAACCTGTGGGTTCAAAAAGCAGCTGAGAGCAACAAACAAGCAAAGGTATGTACTAACAGACAGATTTAACCATGCAGACATAACAAAAGGAAGCAGGAAGTCTGATAGATAGAGCAGACTTTCAACAGGGCATGGAATTGGTGTCCTAGTTTTAGATGAACACAGTAACTGAAAATTGCTGACTCATTTATGCATTGGCAACGATAATGTGACCTTATAATGTGGGTGTTATTTTAAGTCACTGAGTTAATGTAAAACTATCCAACTTGGTTCCTTCTGTTAGGGGTGTTTGAGCGTGAAACTCGGCTTTCCGTCTGTTCTCACTCATACACCCTAGCTATACCTAGATGTAGAACGAAAAGCTATACTAAT
Source organism: Zoroaster sp. YZ-2022 (assembly GCA_029582265.1). NCBI lineage: Eukaryota > Metazoa > Echinodermata > Asteroidea > Forcipulatida > Zoroasteridae > Zoroaster > Zoroaster sp. YZ-2022. Next base: position 2,129,857 of record CM055826.1, read on the forward strand.
AGCTTTTTCCCATGTGCTACATCTCTTTGTAATTCCTTGCCCGGTGCATGTTTTTCTTCATTCTACGATCTACATCTATCATGTTTCATGAGGAATCTCGATTCCCACATTCAGCTCCTTTGAGCCTATTTACTTTTTTATTACGCTTCTATTAGCCCTGTACCTTGAGCAGCTTTTGCCTTGTTCAGGGCGAATATGCATACAAAATAATAATTCACAGAAGTTCAACATACATCAAATTGCGTAAAACCTTCATCATGAAATTCATGAAGTTCACTTTGCAAGTGTAAACATGCCTCGGTTTGACTATCTAAGAATTACTTTAAGATTACCTGCATATGGAATAATCAAACTTATTATTGAGAAAATGATTTTAAATTGTTTTTCTTTTCTCTTTGACTAGCAGTTAAAAATGTTTACATTGAAGCCACTGGTCCACCATGTTGCTACTCTATAAAACCACACATTGCGTTGCAATGAAGGGAGTATTGGCCTGTCATGCAATTGTACAGGTACTAGAAACATGGCTGCATGCTGGCTTCACTCATTTATAATACAGTTCATTGTATATAAAACACTCGGATATGTTTTCTATCTACAGAGGAAGCAGCTAGACAGACAACTCCTAAAAGGCGAACCTGACAAACCTTTCAAGTAAGTTTATCAATTTATCAATCTAAAACATGGATATTCCTTGTGTATTGTTATTTCACTGGCAATTTTGATGTTAATTGATTAACCCTAACTTTCCCAAATTCTCCATAATCCTCTTTGTTAAAGTGAAGGATTTTGGAGTATTGAAGTTATTAGGCATACTTGCCTTTCCATGGTACATGTACATCCATGTTTGTTGTAGTGATTGCAAGGTCAGTGCTTGGGTCAGTGGACACTGTTTATTGCTCCATGCATGCAGGGAAGGTCCCTGGCCATGTACATGTATCACAGATTAGAAACACATGTGTGCATACATGTCATGTGCTTGCTTTACTACTGAATGATTTTGGAGGATTCAGGTTATGTGTAAGCAAATGGGCCTAGGGAGTTAGGGAGGATTCAGGTTATGTGTAAGCAAATGGGCCTAGGGAGTTAGGAAGGATTCAGGTTATGTGTAAGAAAATGGGCCTTGGGAGTTAGGAAGGATTCAGGTTATGTGTAAGCAAATGGGCCTCGGGAGTTAGGAAGGATTCAGGTTATGTGTGAAAATG
>CM055826.1:2131561-2163027 GCA_029582265.1 Zoroaster sp. YZ-2022
TTTGACGGTTTTGTGTTGATTATCGGCAATAATTATCTGATATTGACATATTTGGGAAAACCCCAACTTTCAAGAGTCACGTGACATTGCAAAGATGCTTTAAAAAGTTTGAAATTTGGTGAAAATTACCCCCTTTTTGACTGCAAATAGTTAAATTATGACCTGAGAAATTTCAAAGAATATAACTGCTGGTTGAAAGACTACTATCTGAAGAAAATCTTTCTAAATAATATTCATCATTTTGTCACACACAAACGACGATGCCATTGGATTACAAAATAAGTATTGTGACGTCGAACGCTAGCTGTTTACATGGCCCTGGTATTTAAATACACAGCGCGCATGCGCGAGTACTAACCTGCAGCTCAGTGGATACGTGTAGGTGTAAGCCGTGTTATCACATCGTGCGGACAGAATCGAACCGCAGAGAAGATCAAAACAAGGCAAGAATTGGTCAAAAACACAGTGTAAGTTACAATATTTTTTATGATCAAAGGCATACACATAATAACAATACAGTATAGATTCATAGTAGATTCATAGATTTAAGGTATTACAGTGCAATGTGTTTTATTTCTTCGTAAAACATGCACGTAAACATGTGCATCTACTTTTTTGTACATTCTTTATCCTGGCGCTTATGTGGAAACATAACGATAGGATCATCCTAACTATGCATCCAGTGAATGTATTCAGCTTGATTTTATGCATTCCAATGTGGACAATTATCAGGAATTCAGGATAAAGTGATATTTTTTAAAATTTGTAACATAATATACACATTTTCTACAAAAAACCTACAGCATATTTCCAACAGAATAAGTTCATAGGATGTTTTGATTTTAATCTTAAAACCAATTTAACTTTTACATTATAATAATTCATAACTTTTTTATTGAACATTACCACTACTAGTGTTACACTGCCTTCTTGTAAATTTATTTTTATTCTTCTAAAATTATTTCCCAACTAAATCTTTGAGAAGAAAATTTAGAATGAATATTAAATTTCTGCATGAATTTGACTGTTTTTCATGTTAATCCTCCTATAGGTTTAACAATCAAAGACACTCGAAATTTGTATGTCTCTGTTAACCCATTGACTTTGTGCAGTGCACTCAAATACATGCAAGCACATGTGGCTGTGATGAGGTCAAACCAAAACCAATCAAAGACACTCAAAATTAGTATGTAACTAACTCCCAACCCATTGACTTTGTGCATTGCACTCAAATAAATGCAAGGACATGGCTAGGATAGGTCAAACCAAAACCACTCGACGGTACATACACAGCTCTGTGTGACTCTGTGGTTTGACCTACCAATTGGCAATGCAACCAAAAATACCCAAGTGACTGTCTGTGGGTGCGGTGCTTACTGGGCCAAATTTCAGCCTGGGCATAGGAGGGTTAATGACACAAATTAAGCTGAAATGTTAACATATTGGTTTCTACTAATTATGTCTACTGCCTTAAAGGGACAGTATCGTCATAATCAACATAGAGTGCTAGTTTTAGATTAACTTTGTGGCTGAAAATAATACCCCACATAAGGTCATATTACCGTTGCTGCTGCATAAATAAGCCAGTAATTTTCAGTCACTGTTTATCTTAAACTAGGACCATGCCCTGTTGAAAGTCTGCTCTGATCGTGATGATATTGTCCCTTTAATACTTGCCCGATATTATTAAATCAGGCCATCCCTAATCATATTATTTCAATATCGAAAACAAATTGGTACCGACCCAAAACCATATTTTGTTAAATCCCGACCCATCATTTAAAAAAAAATAATGTTTTTTTATAAACTCAAAATCCATGCCACTGCATGCAATGAGTGAAAAAGGAAAATGTACAAAAAGGGGAACAAAAATCAACCATCAAGACCCACTCTAGTTTCAGCTGATTACGTTTTGAAAATAGTGAAAATGCATTCAGATTGTTTGTATTCATTCAAACATTAGCCCACCTATTTATTGTAGCTGAACTTTAGTGGCAAGTACACATGTAGCTATAGTGGTCAAAACCAGTCAACTGCTGTTGACTGGTTTTGACTGTTTTTGACTGTTGACCCAAATGTGCACACAGGGGAATTTTGGACTGGATTTTGACATCATTTTGACCACCCTCAACAATACCAGACAATGCTTTTACCAGTCAAAAACAGTCGACTGACTTTGACCTGTAAATGTACATACTAGTACTACGTGTAAGGACTGACAGTGTTTGACTTTCAAGTGCATAAGATACCTTGGCAATTACATGTATATCAACATTTTGACAGTTTTTGACCCTTGTAATAGGAGGATTAAGGAAAGATTACACTTTTTATAATTTGAACTGAAATTAATATTACTTTTTCTTAGTGGCAGTACACATACCTTGGACAAAGTCATTTCTAGGGAAAATTGATACCATCATCAGCTTTGCTGTTTTGGTAAAACTTGTAGCTTTGCATGATGAAGAGGATAAGTAAAACTAATTGCGGTGACACGATGTGAAATGCTCAATTGAGTGGTCATTAGTTCTGAAAGAACCTCCAGTTCTTTTCAGAATTAATTACCACTCAATTGAGAATTTCACATGGTGTCACCGCAATTAGTCTTAATTTACTGCTTTGCACCAAATAAGGTTTGACCCATTACAATTCAAAAATTCAAAAAAATTATTTATTTATATTTTACCAAAAAACAACACCTATGCTGTAAGTACAATTGGAGTTAATGGCCAATAATGACTGTATTCATTGACATGACTTTTGTTGTTTTTAAATGTTTTTTCTTCCACACACTTTTCATAGTTGGGGGAATAGGGGTTAAATGATACTTAGTTTTCATAAATATGCAAACAATTTAAATAAACCACAGAAAGTGTATTATTAAAAAGTTTTTCCACCAGACTTTGTTATATTACATATATTATAGCTGTGTAAGACTATGGAACTCAGGGATGGGAAATCATGGGACCAGGTCCCTAGTATAATAAAGTGCCCCAAAATAACTTAACCAAGCCATTTCCTTTGGTTGCCTGATTAAAGGGAATATGTACATGTACATACAACACTAGTAAAAATGTTGACCTTATTACAAAAGTACTGAATTATGAAAAAGATAACTTGATGTGAAGGTGGTAAAGTTACTAGGGCTGTGCCGGGTATCTGGATACCCGACCGAAACGGTCATTACCCGGTTCCATTTTTCGGTTCCAATTACCCATAAATGACTTTTAAAAATTCAGACTGAACATTTGAGCGGTGCAAACAGAAATCTGTGACTCTTGAACAATGCACTTGTACAGACAATTATCTTTAAATTCATGAGATTACACTCCAATAAAGAAAAGATCGATAGTATGGTATCCTCGGTATTATAAAAGTCAATTTGTTACCATTTACAGTACATGTATTTGTACCGGAGGCATGTTTTCAACAAAAATCAAAACAGGTATCTGAAGTTTCCTGATTTCGGTTATCCGGTTCCAAACATATCCGAAAACGCACAGCCCTACAAGTTAGCAATTCATCTATCTGTCCCATCAATAAAACCAATGGGGATTAACCAATATTGCTTCTATGTTGGTCAAATGTTTTGCTGTTAGACTTGTGTGAGTTCAAGATTTCCATGTGGATTGATGTATTTTGATTGAAGTATTCCACCCTAAAGATTATTCTGAGAAAATAAGAAAAACTATGTACATTTTCAGAAGGAATACACACATACTTTTCTCATGATTTAGACTTTACATTTAGACTTTCCAATTTATCTTGATTCAAAGAGAGTAAGCATACTCATAGAAGCAGTTTTGCCAACTTTACCAATGTTGTACATAAGTATACCTTCCATTTAAACTTGTACATGAAAATTATGTTACAAAGCCAAAACCAATTTCACCCTCATTGATCCAAAAGTATGCATTTGGTGAAATTACACTGATTTCTTTCTTTCTTTCTTTATTTACTTCGACATTTCTGTCGCGAGTTGTGGAAAAGGTTTCATAACCCATATAAAAATTCACAATCGCATTAAAATATTAAAACCAAGAAGAATTATAAGATTATAAAATACATGTGTAGAATATAAAATGCTAAACAACACACAAAACTAAACAAGCACAAGCAAAATCAAGTCAAAAATAGAAAACAATTTGGAAAACTAGAAAACGCAGACAATAGGTTATTACATGTAGTTGCAAATATTACAAAAATCAAATGGTGCAATAAAAATATAAAACTTTAAAATTATTCATTAAACATTAAAAATTAAACAGCAAGTGTAATATTAATATAAATAATTAGGAACCTGTATGGGCTAAGTTAGAAAATAATCCATAAGTGAAGACTTAAAGACACTTAAAGAGGCACTTTGAATAATATCGCCCGGAGTGGCGTTCCAATCATTGGCAGTACGAACAAAATATGAATTCATAAAATAGTCTGTTTTAGCAAAGGGAACCTGAACTTTGAAAGCATGGTCATTACGGAAAATTCTATTTGGAAGACTGAATTTACAAAGGCTACTGACATCAATATAATTGTTCATTATTTTATAGGCCATAACAAGTCTCAGGTACTTTCGTCTATTTTCTAGGGACGTCCATCCTAACTGTTGTAGTAAGACATTATATCCAGATACCCAATCCCTACAAACCATTCTGGCACAACGTTTTGAACGCGCTCAAGCATGGCACAGTGGGAACTCCTATAAGGGTCCCAGGCCACGCTACAAAGTCATGTTTCGGCCGAATTAGTGATTCGTAAAGCCGTGTTTTATTTGGCCAGAGCAGTTTGTAAAGGACCTTCTAATAAAACCTAACATTTTATTGCACTTATTGTACACTTCATTACACTGGTCATTCCAGTTTAATTGCTTATTTATCATCACTCCCAGGTATTTTCACAATCTGTCTCCTGCAGTTTCTGGCCCTGTAGAAAATATACGTAATCAATAGGATTGCGTTTTCGTCATCTTCATAATTTGCACTTGGCGATGTTTAAAGTCAAGCAACCACATTTAAGACCAATCGCCTAAAACTTTTAAATCATCCTGGAGAACATTACAGTCTTCTAAAGACTTAATTGGCCGATAAACAATGCAATCATCGGCATATAATCTAATAGTAGATTGCACATTCTTAGTTATATCGTTAATAAAACAATTAAAAAGAATAGGACCAAGGATTGTCCCCTGGGGGACACCTGATTTGACGACACTCCAGTTGGAAAATTCACCATTAAGAATGACTCTCTGCGTTCTAGCTTTAAGAAAATTCATGATCCATTTCAGGTTACGATCACCAAGGCACAAACTTTTTAGTTTCTCATGAAGGAGAATATGTGAAACGGTATCGAAGGCCTTGGAAAAATCAAGGAAAGCAATATGAACGCTAGAGCCAGATTCTAAGGTGCTACTCCAATCATGGATTGCGTCAAGTAGTTGAGTCTCACAGGAGCGTTTCTTTCTAAAACCATGTTGATTATCATTAAAGAGGTTATTGTTATTCAAATGTTTGGTGAGGTGATTGGAGACGGTTCTTTCAAGTAGTTTGCTTGTGACTGATGTAAGGAAAATAGGTCTGTAGTTTGAAGGGTCATCCTTTTTACCCTTTTTAAACACTGGACAGACATTTGCCTTACGCCAGTCTTCGGGAACTTCGCCGGTGGATAAGGAGAGATTAAATAACATGCAGAGAGATGGGGCGATATTGGGGCGATATTGATGTTTATATTTTGTGTCCAAACGTTCAATACACTATTTACATTCAGGGTTGCAATGGAAAATGTGTGTTGTTTCCATGTACACTCTGTATGCAAATTACACTCTTTATGCAAATTACACTCTTTATGCAAATTACACTCTTTATGCAAATTAATACTGTTAACATATGCACCATAATTTAGTGGCAATTAAGTTTCTTAAAACAGCTGTTGATTTCCATATTTGAAGAGGACCATTCCATTTTTAAATGTGGGTATGGCTGGTATATGTATGTTTGTTGACATGCACTGCCGATAATTAAAATAAGTTGTTGATTTAATTTGTTTGAAAAAATACAACTTATGATATTTACTCAATGTCAGTAGAATTTTTCGGAATAATTATAATTAATTTTCCCTACATTATTGCATCATTTACTACTTTCTGCATTTCCCAACTGAATGGTCAATCTGAGGAGAGAAAAAAATCTTGAAAATCATGAATATTATAAATCTAAAAAATATGATTTTTCATTCATGGGTTGATTTCTGTACATGTTTTTTCATATCTCTTGATTGTTACAAAGTATGATACATTTACACACATTTTACCTAAAGTGTATACATGCCAGCAAGCAAAACATTTATGTGTACAAATGACCATAGTGATTCACAAAATCAACTTGAAATGTACACCTGTGATTGTACATTGTACTGAATCTATCAAAATCCTACAGCAGACTACAGGCTTGTAATCCTGAATCTATCAAAATACCACAAGTGCTTCAAAACAGACTTACTGAATCCAACCAAATCAGGTAAAACAAGGAGAAGGATTTGGGGGTACATGTACATTAAGTTAGAGCTTCGACGACTTCTGTGCTATAGACGGTAATTTAATCAGTAAATTATATTTTTGGAGAATCCAAAATAACAGTAAATGAAAAAGCATTTAACTGTGAATTGTTAGAACATTTATTGATAATGATCAATTGTTTTCACTTGGATCGCTTGCTTTTGGTTATCAATGTACTTGTGTAATTTGATTTAAAGCTTTCTGTATTTCCATAATTATAACGTTTTAAACAAAGCAACTAATTATGTTTCCTTTTTCTTTTAAAAATCATCTGGAAACCCCCTTCAAAAATCATGGATACACCCGTTTTTATAATGTGTACTGGATAGAGGGTACATGTACAGTAGTTTATATTGTTTTACAGTTCTCATTTATGTTTCTCTGACAAATTTGACAAAAATTCCCTTCAGTAACCCTTTCCTAAATATTTAGTGATAAGGAACAATTTATTTATGATTTTTGTCCTTCACTAAGTTGTGTATTGTTGTGTGTTTGGAAACAACTCCACAGACAAGATGGGTTGGACATGGAATCATGATCTCCTATTGTACTTGCATACTAGACAAACACGAGATCATCAAATTTGCTTGTTGATGATAGGCTGGTCATACAATCCTTGTTACTGCAAGGGTCAAAATCAGTCAAAATGTTGATATACTTCCCAAGGTATATCTAGTGCACTTAAAAGTCGAACACCGTCAAACCTTACGTGCAGTAAATACATTTACAGGTCGAAATGAGTTGACCGTTTATGACTGGTAAAAGCATTGTCTGGTATTGTTCAGGGCAGTCAAAATGACAGTAAAAACCAGTCACAAATGCCCCTGTGTGCATATTTGGGTCAACAGTCAAAACGGGCATTTAACTGATTTTGCCCTCTATGATAGCTACATGTACTTGCCACTGTATTTAAGGAAGTGCAGCTATATTTAGGGACAAGGGCCAAAGTCATGGTACAGCCAAGCCTTTGAGAAGCCCGGCCAGGCCCAGGCTTTTCACCTGCCTACTAGCCTATATAATGAGCTCCACTTGGCTGGGCTAGACCCTCCAGAAGCCCAGGTTATGTTGATTGGCAGGTACTGTATTGTTACAGGATTAGGACTCACAAAAGACAATTAGGAGGCCAGGTAGGCCTGGCCTGGCTGGGCTTCTGAAAGGCTTGGCTGTACCATGACTTTGGCCCTCCTCCCTTAAGGAACTCTTGGGTCAGTGATATTGGACAATTGATATCCATCGGTGAAGGGATAACACTCGTTTCAGTTTTCAATATCTCTGACACAAGAATTTCAAATAATGAAAAATTGCTGTTGCTGATGTAATAAACATCTTTAACACACACAAAAAACATACCAGACCATCAGGTACATGAACAGGTACATGAGCAGAAGCATCGTTTGTGTCTATACATGTTCTGCTGTGTGGATATTATGTAAGATGTTTCACTTTGTTTCAATTGTCTTGATTGTTTTCCTAATTGCAGGAGGTCGTGGTAAAAAACGATCCATTGATCATCAAGTTAGCGATACGTGTAGTACAGCCAAGAAACATGCCAAGACGGATAAGAAATATCCATCATTGAGGATCTCATAAACAAATTAAGCTATACACTGGTCAATTGATTTTTTTGATTTGTTTTTAATGATTTTTTTATATAAATAACTATATGATCAAATTTTAATATAACACTTACTTGGTGTAAAGCTAGTGATGAAAATAATTTAATTTTTTTTAAAGAAACTAATATTCTATCCTAAATTCCACTGTAGATTAAATAAAAAGAAATCTGAATGCATATTCACATATCACTACTTTCTTGGAAATGATACATCGGAATAAGCTGAATCTTTCACAGGTTATTTGTTTCAAGTATACCTGTATCTTGAGTCAACTTAGAAAGTAAGTGTTCCTATATAGGCAGGTACATGATGGTTAAGTTAGTAATACTGCTTCTAGGAGTGCTTACTTTCTTTGAATAGACTTTATGCATATGATGTCGCAAACGGAAGGTCGCCCTCTATCAGAGGCTAGAGGTCACTCATTGGTTCATGTACATGTATGCGCGCTGTGTGTGCATATTTGCACAGCGCGCTTACATGAACCAATGAGTGACCTTCTCTAGCCTCTGATAGAGGGCGACCTTACGTTTGTGACATCATATGCATAAGGTCTATTTATACATTGAACAACCAACCTGTGACAGTTTGAGCTCAATGCGGATTCTAAGTCACGAGAAACGTTCCAAATATTTACAGAAAACACGTTTTTTTTTCAAGTGCATAGTTTTTCAGACATTTTCAGACAACAATTGTTCGGGAGGATTTGTATCTTCATTTAAGTTTAACCAGTTCGCACCGGGAATAAAAACGTTTTTCCGAACCCCATGGCGGGATTATTTTTACCGCACAAACACGACCAATGGTGCTCACCAGAGCGTGACCAGGGAGACCGCGTCTTCCACCGTATGCTTATGGCTCGTTGCCACGTCGACCGGGAATCTATACAAATATTCCCGAGAATCCTGTGGCGTGTTTAGACGCTCTCCGATCCGCTGTCCAAAAAAAATTGTGTGTATACACGGCCTCCGACGCGAACTGGATAATTAAGTTAGCTTTCAGATAATGGGTAATTACCAATGTTATACCTGAAAGGCCATTGTACACTACAATTTGATCGGTTTCTAACCAGAATGCATGGTAAGATGACAATTAGACAATTGCTCTACAATTTACTATTTAGGTTGTCTTAGAGGTTGTGGTTAAGTCTCCAACAGCAAAACATGTACATATAGGATTATACAAATATAAATCATGGTTTTCTTTTATCTTTTTGCTAGTATTTTCCCTCCAAGACCGCATCCAGCTCATTACCAACATCCAGGAACATGCGCCCAAGACTGACAAGCACTCCTACAAAGTCTGTATTGCAAAGATCAACTGGAGTAAGGTCGCTTTTGGTGAATTCCCATATGAAGCTTGCCAGATTGAGTGGGACGTCATTCAGAATGAGGTACATGTCATTAGCCTCCTTAGTGTTCCAAAATGAGGGTCAAATCATTACCCATTGTATAGTGTTCTGGAATGAGGTACATGTGTGTCATTAGCCCTCACCTTAGTATCCAAGAATGTTCATAAAATGACCCGTCTTGGTGTGCTCAAATGAGGTACATATCATTATCCTCCTCAGTGCTACCAAATGAGGTATGTGTCATTACCCTGTTAACGCACCATTTTGACTTAAATCAATATATTAGTCTATACTGCTTTTGATGTAATATTGTCCAATTGTATTGCTTATATTTAACATACATATATAAACATTGCTGCACAAAATTCCATATTGGTTTTCTGTTGGGCATGGCTAAGTCTTCAAGAGCCCTAGGTCAATTCCTAGCACCAATTAAGTACACTTTCTCCCCACCTTTGTTTAGGTTCGTAAATACCGAACCGTGGCGGAGGTCACTGCTGATGCCCTGCAGATAGTCCAGAATCCCTTCTCCCATCGTAAACTGGTATGTATCAAACGGCAGGAATTGGACAGAAATCTTGTTCTATTCTGAGATTGTCGCAATATATCCTTGCTTGATATGTTGCAAAAGATCCCAGATGCAAACAAGTAGATGACAGTTAAAAGGACAATTTCGTCCCCATCAGAGCACACTTTCAACAGGGCATGGAAGTGGTGTCCTAGATTAAGATGAACACGGTAACTGAAAATTAATGGCTTATTTATGCAGCAGCAATGGTAATATGACCTTATCATGTGGGGTATTATTTTCAGTTAATGAGTTAATCTAAAACTAGCACTCCGATTCCATGCCCTGTTGAGTGTGACAAGATTGTCCCTTTAATGCTGAACTTAATGCTGAACTTAAATTTATGCACATTTTCTTATGATTTATTAATGATATGCAAATGTGCCTTAACCAGTTCGCACCGGGAATAAAAAAGTTTTTCCGAACCCCGTGGCGGGTTTATTTTTACCGCACAAACACGACCAATGGTGCTCACCAGAGCGTGACCGGGGAGACCGCATCTTCCACCGTATGCTTATGGCTCGTTGCCACGTCGACCGGGAATCTATACAAATATTCCCGAGAATCCTGTGGCATGTTTAGACGCTCTCCGATCCGCTGTCCAAAAAAGAATTGCGTGTATACACGGCCTCCGACGCGAACTGGTTAACTATGGTTTTGTTCTATTTACAGGTTCACCCTGACCTCCCTAAGCAACCTTTGACCTCATTCTTCATGTTTTACTCTGAGAACGCCAAGCAATTTAAGAAGAAACACCCTGAGATGCCCCAATATGAGATCTCTCGGTCCCTGGCGCTGAAATTTAAAGAGCTCCCAGAACACAAAAAGGTACAAAGATTACTATACGTTATACTCAAACTCACAATAAATAGCACCAACTACAAATTCATTTGAATGCCACTTGGCCACAGCTTTCAAGCATTTTTATTCAAAGAGGTTGACACCATCAACCACCGGAATACCAAACTATGGGCAAACTGGATTTGTCATTAAACATCATTTGATAAAGACAAACACACACCCTGAGATACCCAAGACCTCGGAGAAAAACCAGCTGGGACCACCTATATACAGCGTACCCAAGACTCTGTATACCCAGACCTGGCACCACTAACCCCCAATGGGGATAGTTATTAAAACATACATTTAAATGTTGACAATAACAAACAGTATAATGCACATGTTTAACATATGCTAATACACAGCATAATTTGATAAAGAAACAAACACACACCCTGAGATACCCAAGACCTCAGAGAAAAACCAGCTGGGACCACCTATACAGCGTACCCAAGACTCTGTATACCCAGACCTGGCACCACTAACCCCCAATGGGGATATTTATTAAAACATTCATTTAAATGTTGACAATAACAAACAGTTCACATAATAATACTATTAATATTATAATATTATAATATTGTTGGTATATATTGTTTTCAGTAGTTCTTTTTGATGTATTTTTGAACGCACCGCCGGGTAGGCGTGTGCCACTGTTTTAAAAGTGTATGTTCAAATAAATAAATAAAATAAAATAAATATAATGCACATGTGTAACATATGCTAATACACAGCATATCATATGAATCAATACAATATGAATCAACCAAGTGTTCGCGTCCCACCTTGGAAGCTGCGGTCTGAACTAGCCCGAGGGAGATCCCGGCACTATGAACACTTGATAACATGTAAATAATGGAGGACTAAAATCTCCATATTATTAAGTTTAGTTTTCTAGGACTGCAGTAACTGTTAATTGCCAGAACTGCTGCACCAAAAGTGGGAAGTTAATGTGCTATTCCGCCCAAAACTGATAAACCAACAGCACAATCCCAACTGGTGGTGAAAAGGGGGCTGGAGGAGGGAAAAACATAAACCGCTAACCCAAAAACTCCATGGACTTGTTAATAAACAAGGAGCTGTGACAAGAATGCCCCAAACCGCACTGGTTGCTTGACACCAAGCGCCAACATTTACAGCGCGCAACCTGATTGGCTAAAAACCTCCACCAAAGTTTGCCACCAGACAAACTATTGGTGGAGGCCTAAAAGCGGGAAACTTCCCGCCTACGCCCCTGATTGGCTGTGCCATGATCCACCCTGGGCATATAAAAGGCTTGACGTGGAAAATAGCCCATAAGCCTGCCGCTGGCCAACGAGTGCACAACAATATGCACGCCCATTGAGAAAACCCGATCCGTATTGTAAGTTGCGCATAAAAATCTTATGAACTGTATAGACATTGTGCACCTACATCACAGATCAACGGCATCCCTTCGACATGGCTATTTTGGTGATCCCCACTTAAGACTGTTTATTGTTATTGCTTAAATTTCAGAGCAGCAATTTCGTCATCATTTCTGAAAAGTGTGAACATTTCTTCCCATTTTTAAATGTCTGTATTGGGTTCACTTTGAAAATTTAATTATTAGGTATTTTTGGTTGAAATGGAAGATTTATTCAAGTTTTTGTATTTGGCCATGATACATCGACTTATAAGAGTCAGCGCAACGCGAATAACCATTTAATGTCATAAGTCAGCTTGTCGCAAAAGAATCTTGCAATCTGTATGGCTCAGCTGCCACGTCGTGCGTTGTGTGCCCGCTAACTGGCACATGACACACATGTTCTGGTTTGATTGTTGTGATCACCAAATGATCGCACGTGGTGTGATGACATCACATGCACACGGTCTATAGCTTTGAACCTAATTGTCAAGTGAAGGTTCAATGGAAGTTAGAAAATTACCAGAATATTATCTGACAGCTATCTTGTTGTACCAATCATCCTATAACAGTTATTTTATCTGATGTGATATCATTTAAACAAAAACAAAATTTGAAGAAAAAAAAATCTGAATTTTTGCTGCAAGTGTAAAAAATTGTGAATGTTTGTTAACATTTCTCATATCTTAGACCCTGCTACTTAGAAAAAAGTAAGCATTATCCTATTTCACAGACACTCGGAAAGCACTGAGTATACAGTGCTATACACACGTCGGTGTATGGCAAAATTAAATCAACTGATTATCCTACAAGCTGTTTTGTGAACATTGCTACATTTTACCTTCCCTTTTAAAGGTGTGTCAAATACTGAGAAAATATATTTATAAAAATCCACTTTAAACTTCTAACCTACTGCAGAGTTTCCCTTAATATCTGAGGCGTATCATATCAGAGATTTTGGCTAGCACCCCTTTCGCTGAGATTGCCACCTCGGACTAAAAACCCTTCCAACACAAAATAAAGTAATTTTTGCATTCCAAATACTGTTCTTAACCTCTGTAGATACCATGGCAGGGGTATGCGTGGGAACCAAAATTTACAAATAAATCTGACCTTTTTGGAATGTTTTGCTTTTTTTTACTATAAATGTTTTGTTTTTCTTCCTACATTATTTAGGCCAAATACAATCAGAAATACGGCGACCAAAGGCTGATGTACCAGAGGGAGATGGCTACATTCCTGTAAGTTTTCACATGAGTTTGAAATTTATAAATTTGAAACATGTTTTTTTTCTTTACAAAGGTGATTTTTAAAACAATTTTTTTATCACGATTTAAACCATGATTGAATATTGATTATTTAACCCTAACCACCCCAAACCATTCAAACTCTAATAGCAGGGTTTGTTGGATTTTGATGGACTCGGTACTGTATAGTCCAGACAGGGATACTTTGCATGGGGCTGGGTGTCCCAATTACAGCTAAGTCCAACAGTTTGATGGTAGTGTTACTGCATGGTGTTGGATTTTGATGGACTCAGTACTGTATAGCCCAGACAGGGATACTTTGCATGGGGCTGGGTGTCCCAATTACAGCTAAGTCCAACAGTTGGGTGGTAGTGTTTTTTGCATGGTGTTGGATTTTGGCAGATTCAGGAAGGTTCTTAGCCAAAATAGCTAGGGGGTTAATGTACAGATCAAAAAAAGTAGAGCTGGTTACAACAGTCCCTGCAAAACCTTGGAGATACGGCACATAATAATGCTTTTGATATGACATTAGATCAGCTTCTTAAGTAAATTGATAAAAAATAACAAAACGCAACACCACCATGCGTATAACAATCACGGAGTGCCATGGTCGAGCGGTTTAGTGCATCGGATTTGTGTTCTGATGGCCGAGTCGTCAGATTGTGGGTTCGAATCCCAGCCACTATCGGGGTGCTTCTTGAGCAAGATACTTTACCATAATTACTGTCACGTCCTTTCAAACACCTTATGAATAATCATTTTCAGAGTGGAGCATGCACATTCTTGTTATTTAAATATTTTAAATCCAGCCTAACTGCCCTAAACTAATATTAACTGTACCTTATGAATAATCATGTTCAGGGTGGAACATCCCGAGTACAAGGACAAGGACTCCAGGCATGGTGGAGGCGGGCCTAAGCCTCCTAAACTTCTAAATCCCTATCAGCTGTGGGCCAATAAGAGATTTGAGGCATTACAGAGAGAAAACAAAGAGGTATGCAGATTTGTACAAAATAACCTCATTCAATTTCATGAATATCCATAGCCATTTACCTCTAGGTAGCCTCAGACAGAGTTATTGACATGAGTCGGTATCTAGACTTGAATCTAACTTCAAGTCGCTTTTTGTTGACTTGTGACTTGACCAGGGTTGTCACCAGACCAAATTGAGTGCCGGCTAATTTTATCGATTGCGAGCGTAGTGAGCGGAGCGAACGGAGCGCAGCTCCTCACGGCCGGGGGTCCATGGGCCCGCTGAAGGGCCCCTGGTGCGGTCTGGGGGCGAAGCCCCCCGAAGCTCCTGGGTTTTAGCTTTTAAGAATGGATTTGGAGGGCTCACCTTGCACATAATTTGTTGTATAATAGTATGATATTTTCATAGTATTATACAAGAATTTATGATGTGAAGGAGTGCCCTCCAATGCAATTGACAACAATGTTGGCTCAGAAAAACTGAAACTGAAACTTCTGTATGGTCTACCAGGTGTCCACTTTTCGCTATTAAACTTAGATGCCAGCTTCTGTTTTTTTGATGAGGTGGTAACACTTGAGCAACCGGGGCCGTCAGGCATAGCAGCTCCGAGTTTTGGCCCAACCACAGTGGCCGAAGACTCGGTAGCGTGATCAGTTCCCGGGTCAGTTGTACTCGAACACGAAGATGTGGTCGCAGAAGAATGTCTCGAATTTGCCGGCTTCTCGCTTGACGCGGCTGCCATGTCTATCACTGCCGGCCCCTTGCGTTTAGTGGCCGAAGAGAAAAAGCTGGTGATACTTTTCTGCGAGTGCGACATAATTATTTTGATCAAAACACTTCCAAAAAACGTTCACAAAACTTTTCATGAATGGGCGGAGGGACGCACGTGAATAATTTTCCCTTTGCTGAGCACATCGCGGGGAAAGCTAGACGTTTACGAAGTCACGCTTATCCAACCTGAAATTTACGTACATCGACATTACGAAGCACGTCGCATCATTTGCACGCGGTAGAGACTAGTGGCATTAGCTCATCGTGCAGGCGCAAACAACCAATCATAATGGGGATTGCCAGGTCTTTTCCCTGACGTCATAAATAAATGCTAATTAGTGTATTTGTTTGTACCGCTACAAACTGAGATTTATTTTATAATATCGTACGATGTTTTAATTGATCTATAGACTAAAGTCCTCAAAATAATGGCAAATAACTCAAAGAAATGAAGAATACATGAACTTTTTAAACTTTTATTACTGTTTAATGAAATATTCACACATTTTTTGTGCCGGTCGGTAAGACATCAATTTGCGTTTGGTGCCGGTCGGCCAGAGGGAGTGCCGGTTAGACCCGACGGGTGCTGACCGGCGTAGCTACAACCCTGGACTTGACTTGTGACTTGACTTGTGACTTGACTTGAACAACAAATTACTTACCAGGGGCAGTATCATCACGCTCGGAGCAGACTTTCGTCAGGGCATGGAATCAATGTCCTAGTTTAAGATGAACACAGTGACTGAAAATTACTGTCTCATTTATGCAGCAGCAAGGGTAATATGACCTTATCATGTGGGGTATTATGGCAGTCACTGAGTTAAACTAAAACTAGCTTTCCAATTCCATGCCCTGTTGATTGACGACACTGTCCCTTTAAATTACAGTTACAATTAACAAAAAAGAAAAAAAATGCATTAAAAAAGTATCACTCTTTTTTTGTTTTCATTACCATGATTACTAAGAGTGGATAAAGATGCACAATTTTATACTTTCAACAATATGACAGTGAAGAATAGGCAACATTAAAACAGCAAGGTGACAGACTTTTCTTACTGGTTAAGAATATGACTTATTACTTATCATTAATATATAATTATTACTTACTTGAATTGACGTAGGGGAAAAAACCCATTTATTGTGGGTTTACTTTAACAGTCCTGGTATGTACCTATTCGTAGGAATTGTACTCAATCTGACTTCCCAATAGGATATCGGGTTGAGTCGATCCCTTGGGGGTTGAACATAGGTCTTGTGACTATGAGTCAAGTGCTCTAAAGCTAAATTACTTGAGGAAAAAAGTCAATTTAAGGAAGGTTTGCATTACCACCACTCTCTTTGGAGTTGTCAAATGTGTTACTGAGAAGAACCAGTGGCTTTTGCAACTTGATGTTTTTGATGAGTATGACCTGGTTGTCTTCAGGAAAAATAAGAAATGTTCATGTTATTTGCAGGCTTGTCATTTCTCAGGATTTTTCCTGATTTCAGGATTTCTTTACAAATCTCCCTTTGCCTCAAAATGTTCTTGAAAGAAGAGAAGTAGCCACCAAGGAAAGAAAGAAGTAGCCTGTATTATGTCCAAACCTCTAGTTCCTTGTTTGTGGGGATGTGGATAGTCTGTAAATCCTCCAAAATTAAACATCCAGGAGGTTCAGGGGGCTTTGTCCTCGAGACCAAAGGGAAACCCAGGCCCTCGATCTATTTTTCAGGATTTTTTACTTTTGTCAAATCACACCCCTGGATTTGGTTCACAGGTTTTGAAACAAAAGGCAGATATAACACTACAGTTTTCTTTTCAGTTGTCTAAGTTTGGCAATAATTAAGACACTTGCTATTATACAATTAACGTCATGTAAAATGATAAATAATGCAGTAATGAGCTTTTTATTCTCAAAACTTCAAAGTGTAGCACCAAAGTTATATATTCAGTTAGAAAAATAATTGGGCAAAATCTTGTAGTTTTAAAATTATTTTTGAAAACAAAAAGCTGGTAGAATACTCGATTTCTTTGCTGCTTTTAAATATAATTAAACATTAGAAAGTTTTCATTGTTTCATGTATATTAATTATCTAATATTTACGCTAATTTAACCAACTGGATTGACCTCATTGACTTTTGACCCTACACAGGTGACCCGAGGTCAACTTGATGCCCAACTCAGAGAGGAATGGAAGACAATGCCGGACAAGAAACGAGTCAAATGGATTAATAAGGCACTCGAGGAACAGGTCAAATATACGGTATGTGAGATCCAAAAAATAGTCTACGGTTTCTGGTCTCCGTGCACGTCACCTCGGATCCACACATCAATATTTTTATTTATTTTTTTATATATGAAATGATGTCCAATTACAGCCAAAACTGGTGGATCGATTGGAATACTGGTGTGCTGTGTTTTAAACGACTTTTTCACATGGTATGAACATTTGCCCGTTTTGTGAGGCCTTTCTTAGCCACCATACATGTATCATGTATTTCGCTGTAGGCCCCCAAAAATGATTAACCCCCCCAAAAAAAATCATGTCACCGCACCAATTTTGAAGTTGACCGATTAGCAGAAACCAGAGACTTTTTGGGGGGCATAATTTCACCTCTTTAACAGGGCATCTTTGTCGTACTGTCATGCAGTACGATAAATTATTATTTTGTTATTGGAAAACTATGGGGGGGGGGGGAGAATAGATCATCCTTCCTGGCCAAAAGTCACTAGATACATGTAAACCTTTTCACATTTCATGTTTTTTCAGAGCAAGAACATTGTATATTATGCAAACCTATAGCAGTACAACATTGCTGCATTGTGTTATGACAATTTATGCAAAATAACTTAATGATTTTTGTTGATCAGGAGGTTTGGCATGTCAATGCAAAACCAACTGTAGTAATGCTGATTTTGTAGCACAGCACTCAATTATCAAAATTTATGCAAATTTGTGCAATTTCACGATACTACTTACCTGTAGCTGCACTAATGTGACGAAATGTACGCAACAATATTGAAGCATATTTTATTAACAAAATCTTAATCTTTACAAATAATTATTTTGCAGAAAGAAATACAGGAGTATGTGGAACAGAATCCAAACTTCAAGGTTCCTGAAATCAAGAAACCTCTCCTCACCAAGAAAGAACTGCGACTTAAGGAAGGACTGGACGGCAAACCTTTCAAACCACCAGCGTAAGTCAGTCCAAGTAATAGTCTGTTAGTACGTTGAATACACCAGTTATTGATTTAAACATGAACTGTAGAATTTCACATTATTTCTCCTTTTAACACTAGGGATGTACACTTGGACTTCATTCTCACGCTACAAGTCTGAAACAAATGATTACACTTTCACATGAAGCTTATTTCATGTCAAGTTAATGATGGTTTCAAATGGTGTTCTGGCCAAGCAGTCTAGTGCATCGGACTCAAGTTCTGGTGTTGTCAGAATGTGGGTTCGAATCCCGGCCTGGCTGATCACGGCGCTTGAATTGTTGAGCAAGACACATAACCATAATTGCTTCGTCATTCGTATGGGATGTTAAGCCATAGGTCCTGTGTACTAGATTATTAAAGTAATGCACATAAAAGAACCCAGAACACTTATCATGGAAGAGTAGGGGTTTACCCCGGTGTTTCTGGTTCACATAGCAAGCGTCCTTGTTTACAGGTTTCCTCGGGCTTTTGAGAGATCCTTGGTTTCATTTACCAGAAATGTTTAAAAATAATAATAATAATAATAATAATAATAATAATAATAATAAACATCCCTTGAAAGCTTACTGTCTTGAAATGCTGTCATTTTGTAACATTAGTGCTATCATTTTAAGATAATAATTTCCCTACTGAATTATCTTCCTCTGGAGACGAACATTCATAGAAAGAATACGAGCATTTGGAGTGTATTCTCATTGTTTCAACGACACAGTGTAATAAGTTGAGACTTGGTTGGTTGGTTAAACAGTTCTGGGGTGTGATTTGTCTGGATATTTGGATTTTTACAAATCGCAATGTTGTGATCCTCCGGATTTTAAAGATTTAAGCAATAAAGGAAAGCAAAGCAAATGCTTAGAACTATAGATTTCACCCCAGCGCTGTTCACAACAAGTGCCCCAGTACCCCTAGCAAAATTCACATGGATTTTTCCAAACTGCCCAATCATACCCCTGACAGTTGCTTAAAGGGATAATATTGTCATGATCAGAGCAGAATTTCAACAGGGCATGGAATCGGTGTCCTACATGTGTTCTTCATGGGATGATCCTCCAGCAGTCTACTTAAGCAGCAGCATTTTCCAGAGTCCGGCATTCTCCTGAGGACGATCAGAGCATACTGATCGAAACGTCGAGTTGTACCTCCAGTTCTTTTCAGAACTAATTACTACTCAATTGAGATTCCACATGGTGTCACCGCAATTAGTCTTATCAACCTCACCATGCAAAGCTACAAGTTTTACATGTCCTACATGTAGTTTAAGATGAACACAGTGACTGAAAATTACTGGTTCATTTATGCAGCCGCAACGGTAACATGACCTTATCATGTGGGATATTATTTTCAGTCATTGAGTTAATCTAAAACTAGCACTCTGATTCCATGCCCTGTTGATCGTGATGATATTGTCCAGTAAGACTAATTGCGGTGACACCATGTGGAATCTCAATTGAGTAGTAATTAGTTCTGAAAAGAACTGGGGGTACAACTCGACGTTTCGATCAGTAAGCTCTGATCGTCCTCAGGACGATCAGAGCTTACTGATCGAAACGTCGAGTTGTACCCCCAGTTCTTTTCAGAACTAATTACTACTCAATTGAGATTCCACATGGTGTCACCGCAATTAGTCTTACTTATCATCCTCACCATGCAAAGCTACAAGTTTTACCTATGATATTGCCCATTTTAAAGTATATCTTGATTCAAAGATGATGTTAATAATTATGAGATGTATATTTGCGTACATTACTAATATTATACTGATAGTATACTTGGTTTTTTTCACCCTAATTTTAGAAATGTGTACAATCTGTTCTGCTCGGTGATGTTGAAACAGATGGGTCACATGGGATCGAACACTAGAGCCAAGATGATGGAATGCAGTGCATTGTGGTCCAATACAGACGCCAAAAAGAAACAAGAATATAAAGATCGTGTGGAGAAGGTGAGTTATCCAAAACATTTAGGTTACTAGAGACAATAGTCAAGATTATTCAATTTGGATCAATTTGAATTTGAGTGGGTTGCCACTTGGGCCTTGTCTAAAGGCAATCAGAATGTGGGTTTGAATCCTGGCCAGGATCATGGTGCTTGTGTATGGAGTATCATAGCTGAGTGGTTTAGTGCATCAGACTTGTGTTCTGATGGTCGAGTCATCAGAATGTGGGTTTGAATCCTGGCCAGGATCATGGTGCTTGTGTATGGAGTATCATAGCTGAGTGGTTTAGTGCATCAGACCTGTGTTCTGATGGCCGAGTCATCAGAATGTGGGTTTGAATCCTGGTCAGGATCATGGTGCTTGTGTATTGAGTATCATAGTTGAGTGGTTTAGTGCATCAGACCTGTGTTCTGATGGCCGAGTCATCAGAATGTGGGTTTGAATCCTGGTCAGGATCATGGTGCTTGTGTATGGAGTATCATAGTTGAGTGGTTTAGTGCATCAGACCTGTGTTCTGATGGTTGAGTCATCAGAATGTAGGTTCGAATCCTGGCCAGGATCATGGTAGGCTAATAGCTATTAGCCTAATTAGCCTAAAATAGATTTAGGAGCAAGGTTTAATTGCGGTAGTTCCATGTCACAATCTTTTAAGAGTATTTGTTCTGAGAAGAACCGGTGGTGAGATAACATTTCAATCAGTATACTCGGTATACTCTAGGTTGGTGAAATTCTTGCACACGTCGGTGTAGGGCAAAATTAAATCAACTGTTTATCTCCCGACGCAAGAATTTCACCAACCTATATATATATCGTTGCTATATGGGATTCTAGCCGGCCAATTGTCATCGGGCAAGCTCGGTGGTCGAGAGGTTAAGACATCTGCACTAGTAAGCAGGAGGTCGTGGGTTCGAATCCCGCCCGAGTCGCCTGTGTAGTTTTTTCACAGACACTCGGAAAGCACTGAGTATACAGTGCTATACACACGTCGGTGTAGGGCAAAATTAAATCAATTGTTTATCTCCCGACGCAAAAATTTAACCAACCTGTAATGTAATAATTGTTAATATTTTTGTTTATATCAATGTTTCATTCATTTTGTATACAGAAACTACTTTTTTCTTTTTTCTTTAAAGCTTAAAGTCATGTACAAATCAGATCTGTTGAAATACATTGAGGTAAGTATCTTGTTTAATAAGACATTCATAAAGATTCAAGACAGTTGAGACAATCTGATTGGACAAAATGTAATCACATTGGGTGTATTGACGGATGGTAAAGACATGGCTGATCAAAAGCAGAGCAGTGTGTATGTGCCAGCTGTTCTATTCAGCTGGTGTGCAACGCACAGTGCGTATTTGAATCAGAGTGAGGAAGATTGTTTTGCATCACGCGCCGACTCAAGTTCTTTGAAAGTGTTTCATATGTGAATTTGCCCATTTCTATTTGGCTTTATTCAACAAAAATTACAATTTTTGTACATTTTTAACCCTACTACACATGGAGGCCACTCCGATCCACTAAATTTCCAATATGTTTTTCACCAACCTTTAGTACATACAAGCCTGCTGTCCTTTCCAAGTAATCTTACAAAATCAACTGTGTGTCACCCAAGGCCACTGTAAATGTTTGAACATATTAGTATGGCCTGATATATATCAATGGGAGACCACCTTACCCTGCAATCTCAGTGGTGTGACAGTGCATAGAAGTGTAACCATAGGAGACCACTGGCAACAGCTAATGGCTTTGAGTGGCCTGAATGGGTTGTTTCGAAAACTGTAGATTTCAAATGCACTTGATTCTGATTGACAGCCTTAGTGGCCAATCGGAAGACTGGCCCATCAACCCGTTACATACAGTAAATTGTGTCGTCACGGCAAGCTCAGGATTTAAACAGTGAGCCAGCATTTTATTAATTTGAGTTTTTAATTAACTGGTACTAATCCATGGCAGGTTTTTTGTTCAGTATCTCAAAAAGGACAATATAGTAATGATCAGAGCAGACTTTCAATAGGGCATGGAATCGGTGTTCTAGTTCAAGATGAACACAGTGACTGAAAATTACTGGCTCATTTATGCAGCAGCAACGGTAATGTGACCTTGTCATGTGGGGTATTATTTCGTGGGGTATTATTTTCAGTCAGTGAGTTAATCTAAAACTAGCACTTGAATTCCATGCCCTGTTGATTGTGATGATTTTGTCCATTTAAAGATGGACTTCAACGAGAGCTCGTACACTAAATCGTCTCCTGAGTCTTGTTTATGTTGTGTTTAGTTATTATTTCATTATCAGTACGATGGATTTATTCCCCGTTATTTTGTTTAATTTTGATTGTAAAAATAGCCCCCCTTCTTAGATTTCTGAGCGAGTGGTTTTTTCTCGCCGTTGGCTGCGCGCTTTCATGGTTCCCAGCAAAGGCCCATAGAAATACAATACGAAATGAACGGTGAAATACCAGCGGCCACGTAAACCAGCGTAAGTGTGACGTACTATCTGGGGCATAAATAAAGGAAGCCGTTTTTGTCTTTGTGTTTGGCAATGGGATTTTACTTGCTCGAAGCTGATACACATGATTTTTTCCCCGTTTTGACGATTTTGTGTAAGACGGCATAATGCCTAGCACATGTGCTATTGGTGGATGTACAAGAAGTGCCACCAAGAATCCAGAGGTTAGTTTTTTTCCGATTTCCGCGGAATCCGGCGGCTTCCAAGGAGTGGGTGAAGTTCGTGAACAATACACGAAAGGATTTCACGTTGACAAAATGGTCGTTGATTTGTACAGCCCATTTTACGGGCGACTGTAGAGATTCTTCCAGTCAAGTGAAAGAAAGTTTTGGTTTGGATACCAAATATCGTTTGAAGCAAGGCTCTGTTCCAACTTTGAAAGCGTCAAATATCGAGAGAAGGCAAGTGAGTACGACTGGGAGTTCGTCGGCCGAGTCCTCGTTTCGTACACGTCGCTTTTTAATGCACTTTGCTGGGGAACACTCATGACATGTGGGCATAAGCAGCGAATGCCAGTCCTTGATTGTACGTCACAACTACGATATGAATTATTCATGAGTTCGGGCTTTTTGCGAAACACGACTTTTCTAGATAGTGAAATGCTGATCAAAATGAAATTTTTGTTTACATTAAGAAATTACTTTATTTGAATTTTAATCATATAGAAGTAATCATTACACACTTCTTGTAAGCCTAACAGCATCAAAACACTGTAATATATTCCGTTGACGTCCTGCTTTAAGTGTATTTGGGTTTTCATTGACAGGGCCTTCCTGAAGAGGAGAGAGAAAAATATGGTCCAGAGCTTGAAGCCATCGAGCGACAGAACAAAAGGACACCCAAAGCTACAAACGTAAGACACAATTTTGTCTAGTTCCACTTGTGACTGTTCATTTGCCTGAAGTGTTATGTGCATGTTATAATTTGAAGACAGGATAGTGTCAACTGTTCAGTTGGGCTTAGAAAGGCTGAGACATACAGCTAGGCCCAGGCAATATTACCTTAGACCCCCCCCCCCAAAAAAAATGTCTCTGGTTTCTGGTCTCTACACGCGTCGCCTCGGACCCGTGCGTCAGCATTTTTAATTTTCAATTTTTTTGCACTGAAACGATGTCCAATTTCAGCCAAAGTTGCTGGATCGATTGGAATTCTGCCTTGCTGTGTTTTAAACAACTTTTTCACATAGTTGTCTGAACGTTTGCCCGATTTGTGAGGCCGCTCTTACCCACCATACTTTGTGTATGGGAAATTTGCATATTTCCCTGTTGGAAAAAAAAAATAAAAATAATAATAATAATACAGATTTTTAGCGCGCACATATCCACCCTGCTGGGCGCTCAAGGCGATTTTGAACCCAACCGATGACCAGAAACTGGAGATTTATTTTTGGCCTTTTTAGACAATGTGTATTAATTAAAGGAAAGGTACGACAGTGGGGATTTTCCAGGCATGCAACTTTTCAGCTGATCAGCTGATTTCCTCTTTTTTCTTTAATAATAGTGCTTTAGAAAACTGAAAAACACTGTACAAAGTTTTGTGTGCTCGACCATTTCCTCTTTTTTTTGCAATTACAAAGTTGCATGTCTGATTACCATATCATTGAATAAACAAATTATTATCTAAAACTTGGTGTAAACTTAGTGGAAGTATCAATCGGTCAGAGAAATTGTTCCGTAATATGTGCTTTCATGTTTTGATATAGAAACACATTGTTATTTTGAAGCAACAACAAGTTGCTGTCAGCAACTTTTGACAAACATAACAGTTATTCATTGTTTTCTTAAACCATGAGCACTGATTGTGATGAAATATTCAGAGGTTAGTTTCATGATCTATTTCTTGAAAATAAGGGTGTTGAAATGAAAGTACGTTACTGAATACCAATGTAGTTGTACATTTCCTTTAATTCAAAAGACCGGTAACTTTCAGTGTCAATCCAGACCTGACTGATAGTTAGATGTAATTAGATGATGCATTTATATATTATCAGAAGTTTCCACATGAAGTGTGCCAGTCGTTTACTGACCTAGTCCACGGCATTGCCCTCCAACAACAATGGATTTTGGCCATTCATAGGGTTTTGTTCCACAGACTGACGTGCAAGGTCTCCAGAAGAAGTAGTGCAGTCTGGGAGACTTAACCGGCGTGTGAGAGAACTGTATTTCGTGCGTGCACCTTATAGTGTTATCCGCTCCTGTAGCCCTCTAGCAGTGAATTTGCACCCAGTGTCTTGATGATAGCCACTTTTGCGTCGTGAGCGCTGTGCGTACACTTTTTGTGCGTATGTTATGTACCATAGTGCGTGTGTATTTCTGCCAGCCAATGATCGCTGGAGATATTCCACGCGAACACACAACTGCAAAATATGGCAAATGCGACACACTATCGCTGCCCTTTCGCCCACAGTGGTCTATCAACATGTGCCCTCAACGGCTCATGCACGGTGCGAATATGCGTTCGCCACACAGAATGGTTTGCCTGCATCTACTTTAAGAGTTCTAGGAATTAGCTTCCCGCATCAAGCGCCTAATCCCATGGGTAACTGACTCGTAACCATGCTCGTTGTGTGTGCGCGCATTTGGAGCACAAAGCCATATGCATGATATGGATTACACACTTCATGTAGGTAATACACTTCTGGTAATATAGATTGAATTAACAATAGGTGGATCAGGAATGCTTTGGTCTAGCTGTGCCTGTGAATGCTTACATATATTTCAAATTTGAATTGTTCTAAGATAAAACAGTGTGGACTAGATTTGTTTAATTGTGACTTTATGAGTAGACGATATAACCAAATTTATTTTTTATTTGTAATTCTTATGATTTATGAGTGATTCAACTAAAATTTCATTCTGCCAAACATGATTGTTGCATTTTGTTATGTCGTAGCATTTTCATGTTTGGTCACAGTAAATTATTTGATATTTTTTTTGAATGATACACGGATATAGCCAACAGTTTCTCCATTAAGATGGAATAAATGTAATTTGAACATCACTTACATGTAACTGTGTGTTATGCATTGTCCCTGTGATCCCTAAAAGTAAAAGCTGTGCTAGCTGTGTTGCTATGGTAAATTGCATGCATCCATTAGCTTGGAGTGGTCTCAGAGGATTGATTATGGTATAAATATGGTACCGATAACAGGAATAATAATACTTTGATCAACTCATGGTGTTGGATATGGTGCGTTATTGATTTCAGTTTCTTTACAGTGATGACGACGATGATGAATCCAATAAGACAGGTGTAGGGATGTACATAAGCCATCATCTCTATAACTACATGACTGAAAATGATGTGAGTTTATTTCACAATTCACAAGGTTAGAGTGGCACATAATGAGGGACAATGGGGGATACGCAGCCTAGGTGATTTACAACCCCCCTAAATCCTCCCCCCCCCCCCTCCAATCGGTATCAGTAAGTGAGGTACACATTATACATCAAGTTTTTGTAGAAAAGTTGAGCTTCTTTGAATGTTCACTCCATATGAAGATACTGCCAAAGAAATCGGAACAAATACAGAGGTTTTTACCCTTGAAGATACGGCTATGTCCTAATTAAGCATTTTTGGCTATGGCTATGGCTATGGCTATTGGCTGCAGCGGCAATGCTGAAGTGTAGAAAGAAACAGTGATATAGCCAAAGCCGTCATTTCAGACACGCCCAAATATATTATCCTGTTTTTTTAACACGAGACAAATAATAGGATTTTAATAGGTAAGTCTGTATTGGCAGTCAGGAAGCCATACATTAGATGTTATAATACCAAATGAAATCCCAATGTACTTTAAGGAGAGCCAAAGTGGTGGTACAGCCAAGCCTTGTGAGAAGCCTGGCCTGGCCCATGCTACCTGGCCTCCTCCACTGTCATTTGTGAGTCCTAATCTTGTAATAATACATTATCTGCCAATCAACATAACCTGGACTTCTGGAGGGCATAGCCCAGCCAAGTAGAGCTTATTATAATAACTTAAGTTGTGAACAAAAGATAGCTGAGGTTTCAGTCAAGTCTGTGTTAACAATAAGAGCTACATGTATACTTGAGTTCTTTCGGGTGACACCATGTAATGATCTCTTCTTGGAAGAAGTGATGTCTCTGAGAAGAGCCGGTTGGTTTGTTCTCAACGTTTCTGCTCTAGTCTGCTCTAGCCGTCATCAGGAAACTGCATCAAC
Organism: Zoroaster sp. YZ-2022; assembly: GCA_029582265.1. NCBI lineage: Eukaryota > Metazoa > Echinodermata > Asteroidea > Forcipulatida > Zoroasteridae > Zoroaster > Zoroaster sp. YZ-2022. The sequence continues at coordinate 2,158,682 of CM055826.1, forward strand.
AGCTACATTTGTACATGTATTGGAGAGCTATTCATGAGCTCTGCTAGGGCATTATATAGGTCTAGGCAAAGCCTGGGACTGGCCGGGCTTCTCAAAGGCTTGACGCCCTTAAAATAATCTACAGTCCATTATATCCTTACCTATAGAAAGGATCAATTATGTATTCACAAATATAAGAATTAATTTGATAATTTCAGTTGAAGAAGACTCCTGCGACTGCTAAACTGAAAGCAGCTTATGACAGTCTTAAGAAAAGTGAAAAGAACCTGTGGGTTCAAAAAGCAGCTGAGAGCAACAAACAAGCAAAGGTATGTACTAACAGACAAATTTAACCATGCAGACATAACAAAAGGAAGCAGGAAGTCTGATAGATAGAGCAGACTTTCAACAGGGCATGGAATTGGTGTCCTAGTTTTAGATGAACACAGTAACTGAAAATTGCTGACTCATTTATGCATTGGCAACGATAATGTGACCTTATAATGTGGGTGTTATTTTAAGTCACTGAGTTAATGTAAAACTATCCAACTTGGTTCCTTCTGTTAGGGGTGTTTGAGCGTGAAACTCGGCTTTCCGTCTGTTCTCACTCATACACCCTAGCTATACCTAGATGTAGAACGAAAAGCCGTCCATAAAGTACGTACGCACGAAATGCCAATTTTTTTGACCCTCCTCCCCCCCCCCCCCCCTGTACGCATGTCATACGCAGTGGCTCCAAGTACCAGACAGTGAACCTCCTGCTTCAGCTTCAAGGAAACGGATAGGCCAAAAGTAGTACGGCATAGGATCGGATTGACATGGTGTGGAAGCACAGGTAGTGGTAGGCCCAGTGATCATCAGTAGACATGTCATCCTTTGATGTCATCCACTCCCCACCATGTAAATTTGTACTCTGCCGCACTCTGGCTTTTTCCCCATTATATACAGTTGTGCTCAAAATTATTCATATCCTTGCCATTTTTAGAGTATTTTTAGCCGTGTTATTTAATTAATGAGTTTTGTCAAGCTTAATTAAGATTAATATGTAACCAACAACTGAAATAATAACATGTGACTTTTCAAGAAATATGTTATTTCAGGGGTATTTTATTGACGGATTTTCAAAAATGCCATGTTCAGAATTATTCATACCCTAGGTTTACTGAGTCCAAAGTAATCAATAGAATAGCCTTTGCTTTTTATGACTGCCTCCAAACGGTTCTTGTAAGTGTCCACAAGCTTTCTACACGTCTCCTGTGGGATATTTGCCCACTCTTCCTTTGCGAAAGCCTCAAGCTGTGTCAGGTTGGATGGTCTCCTAGCCATCACTCGGGTCTTCAGCTCCCTCCACAGATTATCTATGGGATTCAGGTCAGGACTTTGACTTGGCCACTCCAGAACATTCACATCATTGTCCTTGAACCACTGCTTGACTGCCTTGGCCGTATGCTTGGGATTGTTGTCATGTTGGTATGTCCAATCCTGTCCCAGGTGGAGTTTCTCAGCAGACTCCTGCAGGTTTTCGTCCAGGATCTTGATGTAATCTTCTTTTTTCATGATGCCATCTATTTTGACAAGATTCCCGGTGCCACTAGCAGAGAAGCATCCCCATAACAGTATGCTACCACCGCCATGCTTGACGGTTGGGACCGTGTTCTTTGGGTTGTAGGCTTCACCTTTCTTTCGCCAGACGTAAGCAACATCCATATGACCGAACAACTCTATTTTTGTCTCATCAGACCACAGGATCGATGACCAAAAGTTAGGATCTTGGTCTAGGTGAGCTCGAGCAAAGGCCATACGAGCCTCCCGATATCTCGTCTTTCTGGGCCTGCGTCCATGGAGACCTCCTCTATGCAATATTCGCTGGACGGTTGGTCTGGATACCTTCGTCCCTGCCTGGTCAAGGGTGTCCATTCGGGCCTTAGTTGTGATCCGTGGGTTGTTGTTGGCCTCACGGCAGATTTTTCTGGCGAGACGAGGGGACACCTTGCACTTCCTGCCACGCCCATTCAGGTTTTTCACAGTGTTGAACATCTTATACTAATGAGGCTCTCAACTGTTGCAACACGGACCTGAAATATGCTTGGAAATTGCCTTGTAGCCCTTGCCTCCACTATGGGCATTCACAATACGCATACGTAGGTCCTCACTGAGTTCCTTTTTCTTGGCCATGGTGACCAGTAACTGAAAATGATTAAAGCATCTCCCCTTTATTTAGACTACAGGGAAGATGCTATTATGTAACATTATTCAACCTGAATTCTACAGGTCAATGATTAGCAGTCATTGGAATGTCAAAACCATGTGCACTATCACAAAAAAGGCACTTTTTCTGAGATCCGGTATGGGGTATGAATAATTTTGAACAGGCACAAAACAGAAACTCTGGCCATATACATTATTATGCAAATGCAGTTTAGCCAACACATATGTGGGGTTGTGCATGGCAACTAACAGACTAACAGGATACAGTGGAAGTACCAGCATAATAGCTTTTGCAAATTGTGGAACTGCCCAAGCCAAGTACATGTACATCCACACATAATGGGAGGAAAGGGAAGTTGTCACAAGAGGGCGATATTTTTACTTACATGTGTACCTGGTACGTCATCACATCAGAATTTCGACATCCCAGATCGGAATGCAAAGTAGATGTAAATTAGATGTGGGGACATACATGTACATGTCACTCCTCGAATAAGGTTTCAGTGGGAGATTTCTTTTATTCCTGTGCGTTTTATTCATGTGCTGGGATATTTACTTTGAGTAACAATGGCTCAAGAAGGTTAGGAACTCTGGGTGTAAGGATATCGAGGGGGGTGGTAGAGAGAAGACCCAAATGTTGCGAGAGAGTGCGGTAGCACTGAGGGAGTGGTAGCTCTAATAGTGAATCATGTTTTTGAGTCTTTTGGGATGAAGTTACCGAGTATTTTCTGCAATAGCCTTAAAGCGCGAGAGAAACGTCAGATTACGCTTTGGAGAAACGTCGGATTACACTTTGGAGAGTAGTTGGCGGTAGCCAAACATTTCCAGTAGTCCGGCAAAAATAGTTTTTCTCCAGTATTTATGCCCAGGGAGCCAGTTAAACTGTAAATTGAATGTTATTTATTTATTTATTTATTGATGAAGACTTAAGTCAAGATTTACTGATCTATTACAGAAAATAATCACCTTCGTTACCTAAAAATGCATTTCCAATACATATGCGCACACAAGCCCGCTGGTAAAAACAAAGCATATGACGTAGCTCCATACCCTGCATGGCCCTGAGAAGGAGGAAACCCGTAACTCACCCCTTTTTTTTCAGCGCGCGGTATAGCACACACGTACAATTTTCGAGCTCTTTACTGCGTGGTTAGTAAACCATCAAGCCTCTATTTCCGACAGTCACTGCGTTTTGCAAAGCACAATCATCGAGCCTCTTTTTCCCGACAGTCTCCAAATTTTTCAGAGGAAATAATGTCTGACCCAAAACCACCTACAAGGAAAATCTTTTAGACGGACCAAATGCCGATCTTGTGGAGGATCTCCAGACCCTTTGGACTTCGATGATCATTAGGTGTTCGAGCTACGGCGCGAACACCTCTTGATATTGTTCGTTTTTTTCTTCTTTTTAGGTGTTCGAGCTGCTGCGCGAACACCTCTTGATATTGTTCGTTTTTTTTTTCTTCTTCTTCTTCTCTGTAAGACTTATCCAGAGACAAAAACATAGTTGCAGAGTTCACAGAACCTTAAAACTTCACACATAGTTAGACCTTAACATGTAGTTTTATGTCACAATAACATGTAGTTGTACACTAAGTTGTGACGTCATAGTGAGGTCATCAGATATTGAATTACACTAAATTAAGGGTTAATATGTTTTAAAAATCATATCTCATGAACCATGAATGATATTTTTACAATCTTTGCACCATGTTACAGATCTTTAATAATGCGATTTTTCGTACACAGACGTGACCCCAATCCGACCTCTCCTTCCGGTCGAAACCGGAAGTTAAAACTGTTCAAACAATCATATCTCATGAACCACAGAAGATATTTTCACAATCTTTGCATCATCTTAAAGACCTTGAACTATGTCACATTTCTTACAAAGACATGACCCCAATTTGACCTCTCCTTCTGGTCGAACATGAAAGTTTAAGTGAACCACCATTCATAAGTATATGTACTATATAATAAGCACACAGCCCATTCCGCGTGTGAACGGCCTTGACACACAGACAAGAGTCATACAGTGTTTAAACTGTATACACTGTACAGTACATGTATTACATTTACTGTGCACGTACATCATGCATATCTAATTAGAACATAAGACGTCGTAGTAACGTTTGTACAAAGTTTTGAGTTTTAAAGCT